>JAUPTC010000010.1:4095096-4194865 GCA_030762895.1 Sophora flavescens | reverse complement strand
CCTCTCGGTCCAAAGTGTCCCCTACTTGTGAGGCAGGAGAAAAGTGCAAGATGGACTCTCGTCTCTACACCTGGACACACCCTCCAATCACCCTAGACACCGTAAACTTCCAAAGGTACGGATCATCCTAAAGATAGTACTTTGAATCACTCTCCTGAGTTTGGATTTTGGATCTCACTTGTACCTGGCAGGAATAAAACAACAAGAAAGTAGGCAACGCCAAGAAACTTGGTGGGGTTACCCTATGCGATGTAGTGGAGCTGCCTCATCCTAAAATCATCCCGATGTGATAAGGATCCTCATCCCTCGCTATTCGACCAAGGACCGCTACCAAATTCTCTACCCACTTCGGCTTTTATCTCTTCATTGAACTCTTGGAGCGAAAGCATCCACCGACTCAATCCTCGCTTCGCTTCCGTTTTTAATAGCATTCGGAGTTGCATGGTCGGAAACAAATAACTTTGAACCTAGTAAATATTACCTAAATTTATCATGCAAACACAACACCAAATAGCAGCTCTTCTCACTGGTGGTGTAATTTGATTGTCAGCATCTAATGTCCTAGAAGCATAATGAATGACATGGGAAGCCTTCTCCACCTTGTGCTGAATCGGCCCCACAGAGAAATTAGAAGATCACACATGAGTTCAAAGGGGAGTGGTCCAATCTGGGGCCGATGACCTGGTAGAGGTCAATGCTCTTTCTTCAAATGCCTTCTGCAATTGTCATAAAATCGAACATGGCATCATTCTTCAGCGGTTCGACGGGGAAGCGGCATCTTCACAAGTCCTTAATGAAGCGCCAGAAACCTCGCACGCGCCAAGAAAGAACGGATCTTGCGCACGCAAGACGGGCAAGGGCAATTAAGAAATCACATCAATTTTGCAGACTCTAACAAATACCCTTCTTTAGAAATAACACGGCCCAAAACAATCCCCTATTCTACCATAAAGTGACATTTTTCATAGTTCAAAATCAGATCGCCTCAACGCATCTTTTCAGAACTAAACCGTGACTATCAAACATGCATCAAATGAGGAACCATATATAGTGAAGTCATCCATGAACACTTCCCATGCAATTTTACAATAAATTCAGCAAAAATGCTAAGCATGCGATCTTTCGAAAGGCTGGAGCATTACAGGCCAAATAGCCTCCTATGGCAAACGTGTCGGGCGGGCACGTGGAAGGGGTGGTCTTTTCCTCAACTGGGGCAATATGGACCGGGAAGTACCGAAAAGCCATCAAGAAAATAAGAATGAGATTTTACCACCAGCTGCTCCAAAGATCTCGGGGATCTATGAAACGAAAGGAAAGGTGATCCTTTCTCGTGGCCTGGTTCAACTTCCTATAATCTATACAGACTCGGCCACCTATTCTGACTTAGTGGGTAAGTGCTCGTATTATCATTTCTTACCACCGTGAGGCCGGACTTTTGGGTACAACTTGCAATCGACTTACCCAAGTACTATCGAGACGGGGTATATGATACCCGTCGCAGGTTTAGTCACCTCTTTCTTCACCACATCCGTAATCAATGGATTGAGCCGCTTTGGGCTCGCTTAACCGGTTTAGCCCCATCCTCCAATAGAATTCTATGCATACATCCTGGAGGGCTAATTTCTGGATGTCACCCAAGGTCCATCCAATAGCCTTCTTGTGCTTCTTCTAACTTCCAAGAGCTAGCTCCCTCGGCCGAGTCAAGGCTGGAAGAGATAATGACCGGAAGTTTTTCATTTGTCTCCAAGTAAGCATACTTCAGTTCCCGTGCAGTTGGCTTTGAGCTCCAAGGATGGTGGCAGCCAACTGAGGGTACATTTGGAGTAGCCATGATATCAAGGGGATCTTCCGCCGGGACGCATCCTTTCACTCTCACCATCACCCCCGCAGTTGAATCAAGAAACTCAAAGACAAACAAGACACAGTTAGTGTCAAGACAAAAGACATGAATATATATCATCAAAGCCGTAAATAAATGGAAAATCGAAACAAGGTCCTCATGGGGTGTCATCAATAATCTCGTGAAACAACTCTAATTGGAAAACGAATGCTCCTCCGGGATGCTTCATAGCATCAAAGATGTTAACCATGCATAATATCACCAAACTCCATGGACATGGTCCCATCATTAACATCAATCTTAGTCTTAGCCATTTTCATGAATGGTCTGCCCAAGATTATTGGTGATCTACTTGAATTTGTCTCTCCCGCCATGTCTAGGATGTAGAAGCGCATAGGGAAAATCAACTCATCAACTTGTACCAAAGACATCTTCTACCATTCCCACGTGGTCCTAAGACTGTCCCCATTGCCAAACGGATAAAGAGACCAGACCGTAAGGACCAAGATCATGGCTTATTGAGAATAGAGGTGGGCAAGACATTTATGGAGGCTCCCAACCAACATGCAATTTTCAAATTTTCTGTCTCAATAGTGCATGGAATAGCAAAAGTGCTCCCGATCCTTGCACTCCTATGGTAAAGGCCCTAGTGCAGGGAAACAAAGAATCTTTTTCTCAAGTGCAGCTTAGACTGGATAAGAGCTGAAACATTTCTTCCCAAATTAACTCCTCTCATTACCCTTCAACTTCCTCTTGTTGGTGCATAGATCCTTCGTGAAATTTTGCATACTGGCACCCGCTTGATCACATCCATGGGGGAATATTCACACCACCTTCTCAACACATCTAAAATTTCCTCTCCTTGTCTTCCCCACCAATCTTCTTATTTTTCTGCACTCGTGTGGGAAGGGGATCGGTGGGTCGTACACTTTCTCGGCCTTCAACATCAATCAAGGCTCAGAGTTACCTCAATAGTTTCTTCATTTTTTTCGTAGGTGCCTTCAACAACTTTCCGCATCTCATAGAAATGGGCACTCACATTAGGATTGGAGACATTGGGATTTATCACCATGTGCCGGCAGCTTGATCGATCCTGAGCTTGTCAGATGTTGTTTATGGATGTGGCAAGCATTCAACTGTGGTCCTCAAATTCTGAATACTAGCATCTGCTCGCTCCGAGATCGCCAACTTGTCAAACGTGGTTCTGGAGGGGTTCAAACTGGCCCAATTTGCTGAATCGGGATTTTGTGCAGCCATTTGTGCGGCCATTCGTCAGCGCCATTTGCTTGAATAAGTCCTCTAGTGAAGGTTCGTGATAAGTGTAAGGGTTACTTGAGGAGGATTCGTAGGGGTGCTGCCATCTAAGTTGGGATGAGTTCTATACCGGGAAGGTTAGGATGATTCCTCTAGTCAGTGGTACTATTTGTGGAGAGGTCAGAGTGTCAAGCACCTGGCTCTGATTGTTGCCTGATTATGGGGATGGATCCTAAGCTTGAGACATATCAAGAATCGGGACCCTTCCTTCTGGAATGGGGCATGCATCATACGGTGCTCGTGAGAGTTGGCACATGCCATACAACCCACAGCCGAACTCTATCCATTTCCAATTTCTCCACCAAAGAAGTTGAGCCTATCAATTCTATCATCAACCACCTGCTCGGAAGAAGAAGAACTATGGACCTCATGCACACCTCTTGTCTCAAGCACTTCTCTCGGGTTTTAAATCACTGGGAGTTCAAAGGACATATTTTCACTAATTGCTTGGCAGCAATGGAGTCTATCAGTGCTCCCCCACTAGCAAAGATCCAAAAAAGTTTCTATCCACCTGAGTAACCTTCAAAAAATAATGATGAAGTCGCTGGAATGGCGTCGGTGGGTAATCGATATCAATCGCTGAATCTTCCCAATATTCAGCCAATGGCTCATTTCTGCCTCGATGCTACATATTTCCTTCCCGATTGACGCAATTCGATGCGGAAATATCTTCTAAGAAAACCTTCTTCAAATCGCTCCGTAGTAATAGAGTTTGGCTCAAGATATAACAACAATTCCTCAGCACCTCCAGTGAGAACGGAAAGCTTCACCTTTGATGTTATCCTCGCTATTCTCCTGATCTCAAGGTCAGGAGCAATATGACCTAGAATTCCTTCAAATGCTTGTGTGGATCCTCACCGCAAGACCACTAAACTTTGGCAACAAGTGAATGAAACTAGATTTTAATTCAAAAGGAGTATCACACTGTGATATGCAATACACAAGCCATTATAATTAACATCGTGGCAAAAGAAGTCGCCTTAATGTCCATTGGTCACCCATGTTATCAAAAACAAAGTTGAATTAGAATCACTACTAGGCAGCCCGAATTTCTGACTTACCAGGCGAGTGGTTCTTTCAATTTCTGGATCAAAATCACACAATTCAGGCAAGTAGACCTAGTAGCCACCAATTCAAAACAAAAACGAAAGTAATGTAAAAAAGAAGAAAAAAAATGCAAAATAACAAACAAGAGTCCACGGGAACGCGCCAATTTTTGGTCAGCACTGTCACGACGCGCCAAAAATTCGAGCTGGGTTTTTAAAACTGTAGTTTTAGAGCGACAACTCCGATATCGCCTCACAAGGACTCTTGACTTGTTATTTACCACAAAAATCAACTTTTTTTTGGGGGTTCGGATTTGAAATTCAATGGAAAACAATGCAAAAAGCGAGTAGCTTAAAAGATTATCAAATAAAGCTAAAACGACTAATCTATCGTTTCGATTTCCCAACTATCATCGTGTCAAGCAAATTCTAAGCCCCCAAGATTCTAATCCTCCCCTCGTAGCAAACAATTTACAAGCTAAATCACTACTACGTATATATGTTCCTATACCCGAATAAGCAACGGGTTAAGCTCGTGAACTAAGCTAACACTAATTGAACACACGCGAATTAAGCAAACGCGATATATATAGGAACATAACATCACCAAATAAATCAACACAACACTATACACTCCTAATTAGCAAATAAATATATAGCACAGCATTGAAAATGGAAAAGCATACAAAACAAGAATTACAAGAACCTCAAGTGTGATGGAAATCAATTACAAGAGACTAATCAAAGAAATTTAGTTCTCCATGGAAAACGAAACACAGTAAAATATGTAAAGAAAACAACAGAGAATCCAAAAGTTTTTTCTAATCTGCCCAGAACACTCATTTATAGTATTCAGAATCGAGCTCACTTGGAGGTTTAACCCTCACTGCGAGGCGTAATATCATGCGAAGAGTCCGTTAACGCTTGGTCTTTCGCGGGCGAAGAACTGCTCGCGTAGCAGGAATGGAAGAGTTGTGGCTTGGTTCTGAGTCCGCGAAAGCGACATGGATCCGCGAGGCGCACATGTAAATCTTGCATTTTTCTCCGAACACCTGTTCGTGGTCGCGAGAGAGGTGTTGTTCAAGGGGCGAACTCCGCAGGGGATGACATTCGTTGTTCAAATGTGCTTTGGTTCGCGAGGGCAGAAGACTCTACGAGGCGAACACCTCCAGACTTGAAAATTCTTATTCTTTATTCCCTTGACTTCTAACTTAACTCAAAACAATAAAATAACCATAAGTGCTTTATTTGACTCAAAATCGGGTCAATTAACTTAAAACTACTTTTGAGACTCAAAACCTTGCTTGAGGACAATCTAATCTAATTGGGTGAAAAAGATATAATTAGCACAAAACCCTGGTCATACTAGCCATAAACTAGATGAGCTAGACTTTATCAATAAGGAAGAGACCAACAATTTCATGCTTCACAACAATTGTCAAATTAGACCAAAATCATAGCAAATTGGGTCCCCAGTTCTAGCACGGATCGCAACCATGATGTTCCTTCACTTAATAGCAGCTTAAAGCCGCACAAGCCGTAGAGACGGAAATTACACAACTTTTACAATCATTGTTTTTGCTTTTACATTGTCGTGCCATAATTAACAAACATTGTTAATTTTGGATTTTTCACTCTTCCCGACCTTGGTGCCTGCAGAAGAGCATAACTGAGCTACAGACATCGATTTTGATGATCTTGCTGTCCTTAGAAAGATAAGGAAGGGACCTACAATTTCAGGTTCACAAGAATTGTCAAATTATCCCAAACTCAAGTCTAAATTGTGTCCCGAAGTTCTTCAAGGCGATCAAGACGCACCCATGATATTCCTTCACTTAAATGGGCCTAACTTGCTAATCTTAAGCCCGATTAAGGCATATGATACCTTGTTGGAAAGCTTATTCAGATGTCCTTAATTTGGTCTTGGGTTAGTGAGGATTAATAAGCAAAAATAGCAGTTTACAGCCACACAAGTCAGAGAGACGGAAATTAGACAACTTTTACAATCATTGCTTTTGCTTTTACATTATCGGGGCATAATTGCTAAACATTGTTAATTTTCGGATTTTTCACTCTTCCCGACCTTGTTGCCTTGTCCAGAGCATAACTAGAGCTACGTGATATCTGATTTTGATGATCTTGCCGTCCCTAGAAAGATAAGGAAGGGACCTACAATCTCAGGTTCACAAGAATTGTTAAATTATTCCAAAATCAAGGCTAAATTGGGTCCTGAGTTCTCCGCACGGACGGCGTAGTCCATGAAATTCCTTCACTTAAACGGGCCTAACTTTGCTAATCTTAAGCCCGATTAAGGCATATGATACCTTGTTGGAAAGCTTATTCGGAGGCCCTTAATTTGGTCTCAAGTTAGGTCGATTAATAGGCAAAAATAGAAGTTTACAGCCGCACAAGCCTAGAGAGACTAAATTAGACAACTTCTACAATCATTGTTTTTGCTTTACATTATTGGACATAATTGCTAAACATTGTTAATTTTCGGATTTTTCACTCTTCCTGACCTTGTTGCCTTGTCCAGAGCATGACTAGAGCTATGAGTATCGGATTTTGATGATCTTGTCTGTCCCTAGAAAGATAAGAAGGGACCTACAATTTCAGGTTCACAAGAATTGTCAAATTATTCCAAAATCAAGGCTAAATTGGGTCCCGTGCCTTCTGACGGGATCTGCAGCACCCATGATATTCCTTCACTAAAATGAGCCTAACTTACTAATCTTAAGACCAATTAAGGCATATGATACCTTGTTGGAATGCTTATTCGTAGGTCCTTAATTTGGTCTAGGTTAGGTCAGGATTAATAAGAAAAATAGAAGTTTACAGCCACACAAGCCAGAGAGCGACGGAAATTAGACAACTTTTACAATCATTGTTTTTGGTTTTACATTATTGGGCATAATTGCTAAACATTGTTAATTTTGGATTTTTCACTCTTCCCGACCTTGTTGCCTTGTCCAGAGTATAACTAGAGCTACGATATTGGATTTTGATGATCTTGCTGTCCCTAGAAAGATAAGGAAGGGACCTACAATTTCAGGTTCACAAGAATTGTCAAATTATCCCAAAATCGGGTCTAAATTGGGTCCCAAGTTCTCTGGCGGGATCAGGGAGCAATCCACGATATTCCTTCACTTAAATGGGCCTAACTTACTAATCTTAAGCCCAATTAAGGCATATGATACCTTGCTGGAAAGTTTATTCAGAGGCCCTTAATTTGGTCTAGGTTAGGTCAGATTAATAAGCAAAATATCAGTTTACAACCGCACAGGCCAGAGAGACTAAATTAGACAACTTTTACAATCATTGTTTTTGTACTGGCCGAAGATATAAGGCCGAGGATTGTCAATGCGACCGAGCTCATTCTTGTAAGTGGGTCGTGACCCGAACTCCCATAAAGCCGAAGACCTATTAATACACTTGACACCCGAGGATAACTACTCGGGCCTATTCCATAGTAGGACACGGATGAAGATATCTCGGCCCCGAGCTATCCAGCCACAACTGACTGGGCTGAATATCTCGCTGGTCCAAATATTTCTCCGTATAACTCGGAGCCTTATCCTTATCATTGTCTAACTACAGGAACAACCCGATCCTGACAAATAGGATCTCAATAACACCCCTACTCAAACTGCTACACTAAAACATCTCTATAAAAAGGGGTCTAACCCTCACTTAGAACTACGTTAGCTTTGATTCCCATTTGATACGTAGGAGCAGAATTATGATTCTATCAAGCTATTCCAAAACACTCCCACAAGAGCTTCTCCGGACGAGTATCTCTCACTTGAGATATTTGGACGGAACATTTGGCGCCGTCTGTGGGAATCGAAGCAAAATTTTCCCATACCACAAACAATGGTGAGAACAAGGAGCGGAAACAAGCAGGAGAGAGGAGCCGGAGAATGCCAACAATGAGGATAATGGGGAACGATCCATAGACCCACTATGGCGACCGACAATCCCATTATTCAAGAACTCTCGCACAAGTGGCCAAAGCCCGAGGAGGGGCGACGGCCGACAAAATAATGAAAGAACGAAAACCTGGGAAGACCAAATGAAAGGCGATAGGAGGATAATACTCGCCCGAGGTGTGATAAACACTATTTCGTGGATTTGCAGGGGGAGGCATGACAAGTTCAGCTCGTGAGAAAACACCTACGGGCCATTCGGCGCCAACTCCTGTAGGCCGGTAAACCCTCGAAGATCTCCCCACCGATTATCTTCTCCGATGAAGACTTCTGGGTGTGGATCCTAATCAGACGACCCTATGGTAATCACAGGCACCGGCCAACTTCCGATCAAAAGAACTCGTCGACCGATGGAGCCTACCGATATCCTATACTACTCAACATTCCGTAAGTTTCCGATCCCTGAAAAATCTATTCAGCCATACGATAGTAAACTCCGCTCGGCTTTACTAGGGAACAGGGATACCGAGGATACATTGACCTCCTAACTACTTTTGGGGATGACAAAATGTCCAAAACTATCTTGGTCAAGTACGTGTTGATTAATGCAAGAACATCGCACAACATCTTGATCGGAAGACCATCTTTGAACGAGTCGGGAGTCGTGGTCTCTACTCCCCACCTCACAAATGAAGTTCCCTTCCACTTCAGGAGACATAGTCATGGTCCGGCTGATCGGAAAATGGCCGACAATGCTATGCCGATAGTCTCGCGAGTAAGCAAGCTCAAACCTACACCGTAGAAACACTAGACAGGGGAAAGACAAGTCTCGTAAATTCGCTAGCTCGTGAATCGACCCAAGAATTGACATGCAGAACAACTACCGCAACCCATCGAGGAGTTAGAAAGTTCCAACTCTGATCAAGGCCCGATCAGGCACCAAGCTCGACGCCGCTGAGCTGAATTTAAAAAAGAAAATAAAGGAGGTGTTCCGCAAGAACGCCCGATTTGTTCGCCCGACCACATCAGACATGCCGGGGATTGACTCCCGATTTCTTATGCCACAAACCGCAACTGGCCCGAGGCAAAACCGTGAGCTCAAAGGAAAAGGAGACTTGGTGAGGAAAGGAGGAAAGTGGGTGGAAGAAAAATGGGTTGGTTAAAGCCAACTTTATTCGAGAAGTATAATACACAACTTGGCTGGCCAACGTGGTTCTAGTCAAAAAGCAAATGGCTAGTGGCGCATGTGTACCGGACACATGACTTAAATAAGGCTTGTCCAAAAGATTCTTATCCTTTGGCGAGTATCGACAAGTTGGTGGATGGTGCTTCCGGCATGAATTTTGAGTTTCTTGGATGCATACTCGGGTTACAATCGATCGTAATGTATCCCGGGGATGAGGAGAAAACAGCTTTCACAATCGAAGGCTCAAACTATTGTTACCGGTAATGCCGCTCGGATTGAAAATGCTGGAGCTACCTACCAAAGGCTCATGGACAGTGGTATTTGAAAAACAGACTCGGAGGATTATGGAGGTTTACGTGGGATGATATGGTCATAAAATCCGATGACCACAAAGAACCACCCGAGGATCCGAGGAAATTTTCCAAAGAATGAGAAAGTATAATATGAGACCGAATCCGAGGAAGTGTTTTTGGTGTCCAGGGTGGAAAATTCTCTGCTTTATGTTGACACACCGGGAATCGAGGCCAACTCGATAAATGCCGAAATGCGATCGAGATGCGAAGCCCACAAAATATTAAAGAAGTGCAACGGCTGCAGGCTACTGGCAACATTATCTCGCTTTCTCCCCGCATCTCGGAAAAGGCTCCTCTTTCTTTAGATTATTGAAGAGGGCCTCAAACATTTGCGTGGACCGAGGAATGCGAGAAGGCCTTTGTCGACTTCAAGGCCTTTTGTCTTCACCACCAATATTAACTCGACCTATCTTGGGGAAAGAGTTATACTTGTAGTCGCCACCACCACTGACTATGCCATGCAAGGCTATGTGCAGAGAAGTGAAGAAAGCTCAAATGCCGGATATTTCATCATAGGTCCTTCATGATGCCAAACCTGGGATCAAGTCATAGAAAAGCTGGTTTTGGCCCCCGTAATCGCAGCCCCTGCGACAAGGCCCGTATTTCCGTGAGGCCACCAGTGGATTGTCAAAACCGATCACCCGATTGCTGATCCTCAAAAGCCCGAGTTAGGTAGCCGTATGATTGCTTGGCTTGCGGAGTTATCCGAGTCCGGCCTGAAATACGAGCCGAGAGGCCCTCCAAAGCTCAATGTATCTCCGACTTCGTGGCCGAGCTCAACCACGCGATAACCGAGGATTTATGGTGGAATTTGTATGTGGATGGATCCTCGAATGTCGAGGCAAAGGGGAGCTGGGATAATATCGGAAGGTCCTAGAGAGCCGATCCTCGGAATGACATTAAAGTTTGAGTTCAAAATCCTCAAACAACCAAGCCGAATACGAGGCCTTGGTAGCAGGGGTTAATGCCAGCTAAGGAAATGGGAGCAAAGGTCGTTAAATGCCAAGTGATTCACACCAGTCACGACAAATCTCTGGGGTACCAAACAAAAGAGCCTCCACTACTGTATTTATGCAAATTCAATCAGTTAATTTCTAGCTTTGAGAAATTTGCTATTGAACACATTCCCAGAGAAGAAAATACTCGGCCGATCTATCATTCAAATTGGCACAAACAAAGAAACCGGCCAGACAGACCCAACTTATTCAAGAAACTCTCGGACAGAGTGGATGACACCCATATGGGAGTATTTATCCTCGTAAACTCTGCCCCCAGATCACGCGAGGCCGAAAAGATCGTGCCTCAGAGCAAGTCACTTTGCTATTATTTCCTGGGAGTTGTACAAACGGGGATTCTCGGTCCCATGTTAAAGTGTCCGAACAAAGCTCAACCAAAGTATGTCATGGAAGAAGTTCACAGAGGAATCTGTGGTTTTCACCGCGGGCGGATCAATGGCCTCCAAAGTAGTCCGAGCAGGTACTATTGGCCTACCATCCGAGCAGACAGCATCGAGTGGACGAAACAATGTGATGAATGTCGAGGTTTGCCAATGTAAGTCGTGACTCCCTCGAAGAACTTCACACATTAAATTCGCCGTCCCTTTGCTATGTGGGGGATGGATATACTCGGACCATTCCCGTGAGCCAAAGGTCAAGTCAAGTTTCTCTTGGTAGCCGTGGGACTATTTTACGAAATGGATTAAGCAAAACCTTGGCAAAAATTACTCGCCGATAAGGTACAAAAGTTTGTGTGGAAAAGCCTCATCTCAGAGGCACTAATTCCCTTCGCAATTGTCACCGATAACTAAGGCAGTTTATAGACAAGACGCTACAGAATTCTATGTCAATCTCGTGTTAAACACCATGTCACATCCGTAGAGCATCCCCAAACCAATGGACAAGCCGAGGCGGCTAATAAAGTCATTCTCGGGGAGTCAAGAAGAGGGTGGGAAAAGCCAAAGGAGCTTGGGCAGAGGAGTCGCCGAGTATTCTTTGGGCCTACCACTGCACGCCACAATCCACTACGCAAGAAACACCCTTCAAAGGACATACCAATGCACGCCATGATCCCAGACTTGAGGTGGGTGAGCCGTCTTTTCGGCGATGCAACACGGCAGTAATGAGAATGAAAGCAACTTAAGGGTTGAACTTGACTTGGTAGAGGAGACGGAGATGAGGCTAAAATCGGGGAGGAAGCTTGCAAGCAAAGAGCTACTCGGAGGTATAATTCAAAACTCAAACCGAGGAGTTTCCTGCATGAGACTTGGTGCTAAGGTTGAAAGGAGAAGCAAGGAGGGATCATACGGAAGGCAAGCTAGCAAAGAAACTGGGAGGGCCATTCCGAGTGGTAGAAAACTTGGGAAACTGGAGCATATAGGTTAGAAGAATTGTCAGGGAAGCCTATCCCGAGAACTTGGAATGCTTCTCATTTAAAATTTTATTATAGTTAATGTGTATAGTCAGGTGATGTACTCTTTTTCCTACCTCAGTATTTTGTCCCAAAAAGGGTTTTGACCGAGAAGGTTTTAACGAGGCACACCGCAGACTTCCTTTTCTATTCAATAAAAGAATTTATTATGAATATTGTTATGTTTTCTTATTTTGCCGATGTGTTTATTAAATTTTTAAGGCCAAGTTTGAGCCTGAAGACCGAGTACGAGCCATTTAAATTGTTAAAGGCCAAGTTTGAGCCTAAAGGCCGAGTTCGAGCGCATTAAATTGTTAAAGGCCAAGTTTGAGCCTGAAGGCCGAGTACGAGCCGTTAAATTGTTAAAGGCCAAGTTTGAGCCTGAAGGCCGAATACGAGCCGTTTAAATTGCTAAAGGCCAAGTTTGAGCCTAAAGGCCGAGTTCGAGCCAGTTAAATTGTTAAAGGCCAAGTTTGAGCCTAAAGGCCGAAGTTCGAGCGGCTTAAAGTGTTAAAGGCCAAGTTTGAGCCTCAAGGCCGAAGTTCGAGCCGCTTAAATTGTTAAAGGCCAAGTTTGAGCCTCAAGGCCGAATACGAGCCATTAAATTTTTAAGGCCAAGTTTGAGCCTCGAAGGCCGAAGTTCGAGCCAATTGAATTATTAAGGCCGAGTTCGAGCCTGAAATTCTTAAGAGAAATCGAATACAAGCATCAATTAAAAAAGAACAAAGTTCGAATTTAAAGGCCAAGTATGAGCCATTATTTTATTAAAGAAACCGAGTACAATGCGTAGCAAAAATAAGGCCGAATTCGAGCCTTAAAAGTACAGAAAAGTGAAGATATTAAGGGAACCGAGCACAGCTGAAAATAAGGGCCGCCCTGGCACAAGAGTTCCCCCACTTAGAATAGGGGCAAGCCCACCTGCCAGAGTCCCCCAATCGGACGCCACGACTTTCCCTCGAGGGGGAAAGTAATCACTTCCCCCGAGAAAGCCGGGATGATGAGGTGCTCGCCCGCTCCGGAGTAGACGGCCTCTACCCCTTTCTCCACTCCCGAAGATCGCTATTCTCCTAGCTAACATCCTTTCTAAAGAGATTACGCAACAAAAGAGATTCTCGGATCCCATCTCCCAATTACACCCTTTTTGACACTTTAAAAGCGTGAAAAAGGATGTTAACTGGGAGAGAGAGCGTAAACCCCTAACACTATTAGGAACTACTCGTGGCCGAAGAAGGACGAATTTGGCTGGTGGAAAAGAATGAAGAATGAGTAAGTGAAGCAGTGGAAGCAACCCTATTTATAAGGGGAGGGAGGCGTTGGAAAGGAAAAAATATGCTACTGAAAAAGGTTTATTGAAAAAATAAATCTCGAAACTCAAAGAAGGAGCAAGAAATGCATGAACCCATTAGGGTTTCCAAGGCACATAATGCGTGACCACATATGCAAAACGTGAATCATGTATTTCGCGTGTGACAACAACTATCCGTTTTTTATACGGATGATAGAATATCTCGCCCTCGCCGAGGTCTTGGTAAACAAGCTGAACACAACATCGAAATATAAAAATATTTCAAGAATATCTCGGCAAACAAAAGCTACAAGAGGAACAAGAAGTCATAAAAACGGTGGAAGAATTCTCATTAAGTCAACCGAGGTTACAAGGGCAAAAGCCCATTACAAGGGATGAAGAAACAAAAATAGAGAATACAAGCATTTGTCCCTAGGACTCTCTTCTGCCTCAATGTGATCCTCTGGGGAATCTTCAGCCCCTTCCACCTCCTCTTCCTCTTCGGGAATAATGGGAACAAGTTCCCTGCTCAAGCACCTCTTTAGTTACATCGACTCCCGAGATATCAACCCCCCTGAGCGAGAATTTCAACTTGAGCAATGGCCTTTTCAAAACCTTTCCAATGCTCGACAATAATGCAGTTAGTGGCCTCTTTTAGATCTTCCCCGGATCTCCATTCCGGCCTTAGTCTCGCCTCCAGTGGCAGCTTTTAAGTTGCTCGATTTCAGCTTGAGCCTTCTTGAAGTTCTTCTTCTTCGAGCTTTACCCTTCTTCACCCGAGCTTTATTCTCCTCAAAGAAGTTTTTCCAAGGAATTAAGCTCGGAGTTCGGCCATTCAGCTCGGTAATGGTCGTACTCGGGAGATTATTGGTTTTGGCCAGCTCATCCCGCTCCGTGGAGGTTCTGGCAGAAATCCCCTTCGCCTTCTCGATGAAGCAAGTTCGGGTTCCTGTGTTGGGATTTCCACCAGCCTCCACCAAGTCTAGGCTAAAAAAGCTGGCCAGAGCAGAAGATCGGGTGCAGTAGGCCGAGAGAGCCTCAATGCTTGACCGAGGCCCCTTGTTGCCTCGATTAATCTGGAGATCAGCAGGCTTTTAGGAAGTTCGAGTTAAAGGAAGGAAAGGGGTTGAAGTCTTCGCCTGCAGGGATGAGGTTCCCGCTTTTAGAGAAGTGTTATACCACTTCACCTTGGTAGAGGGGGAAGTTGTTCCTCCCGCCCCAAGAGTTCCGTCTCATGAGTGGTGGGATGTCGAGGACTTGAGCGAGGGGGGGAAGAATCTTCTGGTGTCGACGACCACATCTACCCTTTTTCTTTTGTGAGGGGCGGATGATGAAGCCCCCTTCCTTGGCAAGGCCTTAGCAAAGGGGTTCGAGGAAGTCTTTTCTTCTTCTTCTCGGTCGTGGAGGGACCCCGACCCTCTTTCGCAAAGAGATTTTAAAAGCTTGGAGAAGTCGAATTTCCCCATGATGACTACAAAAAAGAAAAATTGTTAGTACAGAACACATACATAAAATAGCTGAAAACTAAAAAGCCGAACACTTACTTTTAAGGTCGCTTTCTGGGTGGATGAGAAGGGGAGTTTCGTAAGACTTCCACAATGGAGAGGCCGAGGAAGTTTTTCTAATATATCTATATCCCGTCTATCCTCTGTAGGAAGGGATTGGTATTCAAACCGACGAATTTGGTAGGGAGGATTGCTAGTATAAAGGAAACCCGGCGCACCCATTCTCATCAAAAAAATGGGAGGAGTGAGAGTTCGAGGGGCGAACTCGGAAGAAGCCGACTTTGAAGTCCTTATACGATGATGTGTATAGACTAAGCGGGCCTCTTCCTGCTCAGCCCATTAAGGGAGATCCATCCCGTCTTCTTACCAAACCTTGTTTGGTAAAAGTGCAAAAATTTGGGAGTAGTGGGCTCCATCCCGATGTATTTACACAAAATTTGAAAGGCTTTCATAAAAGCCCAACTGTTGGGATGAAGTTGAGTCGGTGCGACATTCATGGTTCTCTTAACGCCGCACTCGAACTCGCAGAAAGGAAGTGGACACACGCAGTCGTGCAAACAAGTTTTTTGTACATGTAGGTAAAAGGGGGCTCGAGGAAGGATGAGCCCTGAAAGACATACTCGTGCACCTGAGCATGGGAACAAATAAACTGGATTCGTCTCCTGACGCCGAGATATTAACTGGGACCAAAGATGAGCAATCGAATCAAGTCCGAAAGTCATAAAAAAAGTTCCAACTTCGCCTTTAACCCGTATACCCGTGAAGGATAATATCGGGAACAGGGTCTTTTGGAACCCTTGGCGTTGTTTATGAGCGGCGGGTTTGGAAACTTGGGGGAGGGAGAACAGGACCTAGAAGAGTCGGACCCGGAAGAATCGGACTCGTGAGGAAGACGACCGGGAGGAGGACTGCTCCGCCTACCCAATGTCCAGTTCCCGGGAAGGAACGAAAGAAGTGGAAGGAGAGCCCCCAATGGGGGAAACCTCGCTCAACCAGAGGTGAGGTGTTCGACCTCGAAGACTCGGGACGAACTCATTTGGAAAAAGAAAATAAACTTAGAAGCACGAAAGGGGGAAGAAGACCAGGTGTACCAAGAGTGAGCATGAGAGAATGATGGCGTAAAAACTTGAAAGACAGAGATGAAGAAGGCGAAGGTAGATAGGCAAGGTGGAGGTGAATTGGAGTTAGAGGAGATATTTATAGCTGCTGCGGATGATGATACGATCAACGGCCCATGTTTCATGAAGCCCAAAGGCGCGACTTTTAATTTTCCCTCATTAAATGGGCGCGAACTCTAGGGGTTACTCACCCGTAGCGCCCCGCGAAGGATTAGGGGAAATGATTGCCTACTCGGACGGGAGGAAGGTCCTGTTGAAATGACAATTGGGAATAGGGAAGCCTATGTGACCAAAGAATAAGCTCGATTTAATACTTGTCAGCTCTTTCGCTTATTTAAGCTCAGAGCTCGGGGGGCTTGTGTACTGGCCGAAGATATAAGGCCGAGGATTGTCAATACGACCGAGCTCATTCTTGTAAGTGGGCTGTGACCCGAACTCCTATAAAGCCGAAGACCTATTAATACACTTGACACCCGAGGATAACTACTGCCTATTCCACACCAGGTCACGAATGAAGATATCTCGGCCCCGAGCTATCCAAATACAACCGACCGGGCCGAATATCTCACGGGTCCAAATATCTCTCCCGTATAACTCCTGAGCCTTATCCATATCTTTATCTAACTACAATAACAACCCGATCCTAACAAATAGGATCTCAATAACAGTCCTACTCAAAATGTTACACTAAAACATCTCTATAAAAAGGGGTCTAACCCCTCACTTAGAACAACGTTAGCTTTGATTCCCATTTGGATACGTAGGAGGCGAGCACTCGATTCTCAAGCTATTCCAAAACACTCCCACAAGAGCTTCTCCCATTTGAGCATCTCTCACTTGAGATAATTGGACGGAACATTTTTGCTTTTACATTATTGGGCATAATTGCTAAACATTGTTAATTTTCGGATTTTGTACTCTTCCTGACCTTGTTGCCTTGTCCAGAGAATAACTAGATCTACGTATATCGGATTTAGATGATCTTGCTGTCCCTAGAAAGATAAGGAAGGGACCTACAATTTCAGGTGCACAAGAATTGTCAAATTATTCCAAAATCAAGGCTAAATTGGGTCCAGAGTTCTCTCAGCGGATCGGTGCGCATGCACCATGATATTCCTTCACTTAAATGACCCTAACTTACTAATCTTAAGCCCAATTAAGGCATATGATACCTTGTTGGAAAGCTTATTCAGAGGCCCTTAATTTGGTCCAGGGTTAGGTCAGGATTAATAAGCAAAAATAGAAGTTTACAGCCACACAAGTCAGAGAGCGACGGAAATTAGACAACTTTTACAATCATTGTTTTTGGTTTTACATTATTGGGCATAATTGCTAAACATTGTTAATTTTCGGATTTTTCACTCTTCCTGACCTTGTTGCCTTGTCCAGAGTATAACTAGAGCTACAGATATTGGATTCTGATGATCTTGCTGTCCCTAGAAAGATAAGGAAGGGACCTACAATTTCAGGTTCACAAGAATTGTCAAATTATCCCAAAATCAGGTCTAAATTGGGTCCAGAGTTCTCTGGCGCGGATCAGTACGCAGTCCACGATATTCCTTCACTTAAATGGGCCTAACTTACTAATCTTAAGCCCAATTAAGGCATATGATACCTTGTTGGAAAGCTTATTCAGAGGCCCTTAATTTGGTCTAGGGTTAGCTCAGGATTAATAAGCAAAAATAGCAGTTTACAGCCGCACAAGTCAAGAGACGGAAATTAGACAACTTTTACAATCATTGTTTTTGCTTTTACATTATTGGGCATAATTGCTAAACATTGTTAATTTTCGGATTTTTCACTCTTCCTGACCTTGTTGGCTTGTCCAGAGCATAACTAGAGCTACAGATATCGGATTTTGATGATCTTGCTGTCCCTAGAAAGATAAGGAAGGGACCTACAATTTCAGGTTCACAAGAATTGTCAAATTATTCCAAAATCAAGGCTAAATTGGGTCCCGAGTTCTCTGGCGCGGATCAGTACGCAGTCCATGATATTCCTCCACTTAAATGGGGGAACCTTACTAATCTTAAGGCCAATTAAGCCACATGATACCTTGTTGGAAAGCTTATTCAGAGGCCCTTAATTTGGTCTAGGGTTAGGTCAGGATTAATAAGCAAAAATAGCAGTTTACAGTCGCACAAGCCAGAGAGAGACTAAATTAGACAACTTTTACAATCATTGTTTTTGCTTTTACATTATTGGGCATAATTGCTAAACATTGTTAATTTTCGGATTTTTCACTCTTCCTGACCTTGTTGCCTTGCGCAGAGCATTACTAGAGCTACAGATTTCGGATTTTGGTGATCTTGCTGTCCCTAGAAAGATAAGGAAGAGACCCAAAATTTCATTATTCCAAAGAATTATCAAATTAGGCCAAAATCAAGGCTAAATTGGATCCCGAGTTCTCTAGCACGGATCAGTGCGCAGTCCATGATGTTCCTTCACTAAAATGGGGCTAACTTACTAATCTTAAGCCCAATTAAGGCATATGATACCTTGTTGGAAAGCTTATTCGGAGGCCCTTAATTTGGTCTAGGGTTAAGTCAGGATTAATAACCAAAAATAGCATTTTACAGCCGTCCAAGCTAGAGAGAGAAGGAAATTAGACAAATTTTACAATCATTGTTTTTGGTTTTACATTATTGGGCTTAATTGGGCATAATTGCTAAACATTGTTAATTTTCGGATTTTACACTCTTCCTGACCTTGTTGCCTTGTCCAAAGCATAGCTAGAGCTACAGAAATCGGATTTAGATGATATTGCTGTCCCTAGAAAGATAAGGAAGGGACCTACAATTTCAGGTTCACAAGAATTGTCAAATTATTCCAAAATCAATGCTAAATTGGGTCCCGAGTTCACAAGTGCGGATTAGTACGTAGTCCATGATATTCCTTCACTTAAATGGGCCTAACATATTAATCTTAAGCCCAATTAAGGCATATGATACCTTGTTGGAAAGCTTATTCAGAGGCCCTTAATTTGGTCTAGGGTTAGGTCAGGATTAATAAGCAAAAATAGCAGTTTACAGCCACACAAGCTAGAGAGAGACGGAAATTAGACAACTTTTACAATCATTGTTTTTGCTTTTACATTATTGGGCATAATTGCTAAACATTGTTAATTTTCGGATTTTTCACTCTTCCTGACCTTGTTGCCTTGTCCAGAGCATAACTAGAGCTACAGATATCGGATTTTGATGATCTTGCTGTCCCTAGGAAGATAAGGAAGGGACCTACAATTTCATGTTCACAAGAATTGTCAAATTATTTCAAAATCAAGGCTAAATTGGGTCCCGAGTTCTCTGGCGCGGATCAGTGTGCAGTCCATGACATTCCTTCATTTAAATGGGCCTAACTTACTAATCTTAAGCCCAATTAAGGCATATGATACCTTGTCGGAAAGCTTATTCATAGGCCCTTAATTTGGTCTAGGGTCAGGTCAGGATTAATAAGCAAAAATAGCAGTTTACAGCCGCACAAGCCAGAGAGAGACGAAAATTAGACAACTTTTACAATCATTGTTTTTCCTTTTACATTATTGGCCATAATTGCTAAACATTGTTAATTTTCAGATTTTTCACTCTTCCTGACCTTGTTGCCTTGTCCAGAGCATAACTAGAGCTACATATATCAGATTTTGATGATCTTGCTGTCCCTAGAAAGATAAGGAAGGGACCTACAATTTCAGGTGCACAAGAATTGTCAAATTATTCCAAAATCAAGGCTAAATTGGGTCCCGAGTTCTCTGGCGCGGATCAGTGCACAGTCCATGATATTCCATCACTTAAATGGGCCTAACTTACTAATCTTAAGCCCAATTAAGGCATATGATACCTTGTTGGAAAGCTTATTCAGAGTCCCTTAATTTGGTCTTGGGTTAGGTCAGGATTAATAAGCAAAAATAGAAGTTTACAGCCGCACAAGCCAGAGAGAGACGGAAATTAGACAACTTTTACAATCATTGTTTTTGCTTTTACATTATTGGGCATAATTGTTAAACATTTTTAATTTTCGGATTTTTCACTCTTCCTGACCTTGTTGCCTGGTCCAGAGCATAACTAGAGCTACGATATCGGATTTTGATGATCTTGCTGTCCCTAGAAAGATAAGGAAGGGACCTACAATTTCAGGTTCACAAGAATTGTCAAATTATTCCAAAATCAAGGCTAAATTGGGTCCCAGTTCTCTCCAGCGCGGATCAGTCTGCAGATCCAAGACATTCCTTCACTTAAATGGGCCTAACTTTCTAATCTTAAGCCCAATTAAGGCATATGATACCTTGTTGGAAAGCTTATTCAGAGGCCCTTAATTTGGTCTAGGGTTTGGTCAGGATTATTAAGCAAAAATAGCAGTTTACAGCAGCACAAGCCAGATAGAGACGGAAATTAGACAACTTTTACAATCGTTGTTTTTGTTTTTACATTATTGGGAATAAATAGACAACTTTTACAGTCATCGTTTTTGGTTTTACATTATTGGGCTTAATTGCTAAACATTGTTAATTTTCGGATTTTTCACTCTTCCTGACCTTGTTGCCTTGCGCAGAGCATAGCTAGAGCTACAGATTTCGGATTTTGGTGATTTTGCTTTTCCTAGAAAGATATGAAAGAGACCAACAATTTCAGGTTTCACAATAATTGTCAAATTAGACCAAAATCAAGGCAAAATTGGGTCCCGAGTACTCTGGCACGGATCAGTGCGCAGTACATGATATTCCTTCACTTAAATGGGCCTAACATACTAATCTTATGCCAAATTAAGGCATATGATACCTTGTTGGAAAGCTTATTCAGAGGCCCTTAATTTGGTCCCGGGATAGGTCAGGATTAATAACCAAAAATAACAGTTTAAAGCCGCACAAGCCAGAGAGAGACGGAAATTAGACAGCTTTTACAATCATTGTTTTTGCTTTTACATAATTGGGCTTAATTGCTAAACATTGTTAATTTTCGGATTTTTCACTCTTCCTGACCTAGTTGCCTTGCGCAGATCATAACTAGAGCTGCAGATATCGGATTTTGGTGATCTTGCTGTCCCTAGAAAGATAAGGAAGAGACCTACAATGTCAGGTTTCACAATAATTGTCAAATTAGATCAAAATCTAGGCTAAATTGGGTCCCGAGTTCTCTGGCGAGGATCAGTGCGCAGTCCATGATGTTCCTTCACTTAAATGGGCCTAACTTACTCATCTTAAGCCCAATTAAGGCATATGATACCTTGTTGGAAAGCTAATTCAGAGGCCCTTAATTTGGTCTAGGGTTAGGTCAGGATTAATAAGCAAAAATAGCAGTTTACAGCCGCACAAGCCGGAGAGAGACGAAAATTAGACAACTTTTACAATCATGGTTTTTGCTTCTACATTATTGTGCTTAATTGCTAAACATAGTTAATTTTCGGATTTTTCACTCATCCCAGTCTTGTTGCCATGCGCAGAGTATAACTAGAGCTACAGATATCGGATTTTGGTGATCTTGCTGTCCCTAGAAAGATAAGGAAGAGACCGACAATGTCAGGTTTCACAAGAATTGTCAAATTAGACCAAAATCAAGGCTAAATTGGGTCCCGAGTTCTTCGGCGTGGATCAAGATCTGTGATCCATGATGTTCCTTCACTTAAATGGGCCTAACTTACTCATCTTAAGCCCAATTAAGGAATATGATACCTTGTTGGAAAGCTTATTCAGAGGCCCTTAATTTGGTCTAGGGTTTGGTCGGGATTAAAAAGCATAAATAGCAGTTTACAGCCGCACAAACAAGAGAGAGACGGAAATTAGACAACTTTTACAATCATTGTTTTTGCTTTTACATTATTGGGCATAATTGCTAAACATTGTTAATTTTCGGATTTTTCACTCTTCCTGACCTTGTTGCCTTGTGCAGAGCATAACTAGACCTACAGATATCGGATTTTGATGATCTTGCTGTCCCTAGAAAGATAAGGAAGGAACCTACAATTTCATGTTCACAAGAATTGTCAAATTATTCCAGAATCAAGGCTAAATTGGGTCCCGAGTTCTCTGGCGCGGATCAGTGCGCAGTCCATGATATTCCTTCACTTAAATGGGCCTAACTTACCAATCTCCGCGCCAATTGAGGCATATGATACCTTGTTGGAAAGCTTATTCAGAGGCCCTTAATTTGGTCTAGGGTTAGGTCAGGATTAATAAACAAAACTGACAGTTTACAGCCGTACAAGCCAGAGAGAGACGGAAATTAGACAACTTTTACAATCACTGTTTTTGGTTTTACTTTATTGTGCATAATTGCTAAATATTGTTAAATTTTGGATTTTTCACTCTTCCTGAACTTGTTGCCTTTTGCAGAGCATAACTAGAGCTACAGATATCAGATTTTGATGATCTTGCCGTCCCTAGAAAGATAAGGAAGGGACCTACAATTTCAGGTGACACAAGAATTGTGAATTTAGGCCAAAATCGAGGCTAAATTGGGTCCGAAGTTCTCTGGCGCGGATCAGTGCGCAGTCCATGATGTTCCTTCACTTAAATGGGCCTAACTTACTCATCTTAAGCCCAATTAAGGCATATGATACCTTGTTGGAAAGCTTATTCAGAGGCCCTTAATTTGGTCTAGGGTTAGGTCAGGATTATTAAGCAAAAATAGCAGTTTACAGCCGCACAAGCCGGAGAGAGAAGGAAATTAGACAACTTTTACAATCATTGTTTATGCTCTGCGCAAGGCAACAAGGTCAAGAAGAGTGAAAAATCCGAAAATTAACAATGTTTAACAATTAAGACCAAAAATGTAAAACCAAAAACAATGATTGTAAAAGTTGTCTAATTTCCTTCTCTCTCTAGCTTGTGCGGCTGTAAACTGCTATTTATGCTTTTTAATCCCAACCTAACCCTAGACCAAATTAAGAGCCTCTGAATAAGCTTCCCAACAAGGTATTATATGCCTTAATTGGGCTTAAGATTAGTAAGTTTGGCCCATTCAAGTGAAGGAATATCATGGACTGCGACTTGATCCGCGCCGAGAACTCGGGACCCAATTTAGCCTTGATTTTGGATTAATTTGACAATTCTTGTGAACCTGAAATTGTAGGTCCCTTCCTTATCTTTCTAGGGACAGCAAGATCACCAAAATCCGAAATCTGTAGCTCTAGTTATGCTCTAAGCAAGGCAACAAGGTCAGGAAGAGTGAAAAATCTGAAACATAACAATGTTTAGCCATTAAGCCCAATTAAGCCCAATAATGTAAAACCAAAAAAAATGATTGTAAAAGTTGGGCTTATTTCCTTCTCTCTCTAGCTTGTGCGGCTGTAAACTGCTATTTATGCTTTTTAACCCCGACCTAACCCAAGACCAAATTAAGGGCCTCTGAATAAGCTTTCAAACAAGGTATCATATGCCTTAATTGGGCTTAAGATTAGTAAGATTAAGCCCAATAATGTGAAACCAAAAACAATGATTGTAAAAGTTGTCTAATTTCCTTTTCTCTCTAACTTGTGCGGCTGTAAACTGCTATTTATGCTTTTTAATCCCGACGTAACCCTAGACCAAATTAAGGGCCTCTTAATAAGCTTTCCAACAAGGTATCATATGCCTTAATTGGACTTAAGATTAGTAAGTTAGGCCCATTTAAGTGAAGGAATATCATGGACTGCGCACAGATCCGCGCCAGAGAACTCGGGACCCAATTTAGCCTAGATTTTGGAATAATTTGACAATTCTTGTGAACCTGAAATTGTAGGTCCATTCCTTATCTTTCTAGGGACATCAAGATCACCAAAATCCAAAATTTGTAGCTCAAGTTAAGCTCTGCGCAAGGCAACAAGGTCAGGAAGAGTGAAAAATCCGAAAATTAACAATGCTTAGCAATTAAGCCCAATAATGTAAAACCAAAAACAATGATTGTAAAAGTTGTCTAATTTCCTTCTGTCTCTAGCTTGTGCGGCTGTAAACTGCTATTTATGCTTTTTAATCCCGACCTAACCCTAGACCAAATTAAGGGCCTCTGAATAAGCTTTCCAACAAGTTATCATATTCCTTAATTGGGCTTAAGATTAGTAAGTTAGGCCCATTGAAGTGAAGGAACATCATGGACTGCATACTGATCCGCGCCGGAGAACTCGGGACCCAATTTAGCCTTGATTTTGGAATAATTTGACAATTCTTGTGAACATGAAATTGTAGGTCCCTTCCTTATCTTTGTAGGGACAGCAAGATCATCAAAATCCGATATCTGTAGCTTTAGTTATGCTCTGCACAAGGCAACAAGGTCATGAAGAGTGAAAAATCCGAAAATTAACAATGTTTAGCAATTATGCCCAATAATGTAAAAGCAAAAATAATGATTGTAAAAGTTGTCTAATTTTAGTCTCTCTCTGGCTTGTGCGGCTGTAAACTGGTATTTTTGCTTATTAATCCTGACCTAACCCTAGACCAAATTAAGGGTCTCTGAATAAGCTTTCCAACAAGGTATCATATGCCTTAATTGGGCTAAAGATGAGTAAGTTAGGCCCATTTTAGTGAAGGAACATCATGGACTGCGCACTGATCCGCGCCAGAGAACTCGGGACACAATTTAGCCTTGATTTTGGATTAATTTGACAATTCTTGTGAACCTGAAATTGTAGGTCCCTTCCTTATCTTTCTAGGGACAGCAAGATCACCAAAATCCGAAATCTGTAGCTCTAGTTATGCTCTAAGCAAGGCAACAAGGTCAGGAAGTGTAAAAAATCCGAAACATAACAATGTTTAGCAATTAAGCCCAATTAAGCCCAATAATGTAAAATCAAAAAAAAGGATTGTAAAAGTTGGGCTTATTTCCTTCTCTCTCTAGCTTGTGCGGCTGTAAACTGCTATTTATGCTTTTTAACCCCGACCTAACCCTAGACCAAATTAAGGGCCTCTGAATAAGCTTTCAAACAAGGTATCATATGCCTTAATTGGGCTTAAGATTAGTAAGATTAACCCAATAATGGAAAACCAAAAACAATGATTGTAAAAGTTGTCTAATTTCCTTTTCTCTCTAGCTTGTGCGGCTGTAAACTGCTATTTATGCTTTTTAATCCCGACCTAACCCTTGACCAAATTAAGGGCCTCTTAATAAGCTTTCCAACAAGGTATCATATGCCTTAATTGGGCTTAAGATTAGAAAGTTAGGCCCATTTAAGTGAAGGAATATCATGGACTGCGCACAGATCCGCGCCAGAGAACTCGGGACCCAATTTAGCCTTGATTTTGGAATAATTTGACAATTCTTGTGAACCTGAAATTGTAGGTCCCTTCCTTATCTTTCTAGGGACATCAAGATCACCAAAATCCAAAATTTGTAGCTCTAGTTAAGCTCTGCGCAAGGCAACAAGGTCAGGAAGAGTGAAAAATCCGAAAATTAACAATGCTTAGCAATTAAGCCCAATAATGTAAAACCAAAAATAATGATTGTAAAAGTTGTCTAATTTCCTTCTGTCTCTAGCTTGTGCGGCTGTAAACTGCTATTTATGCTTTTTAATCCCGATTTAACCCTAGACCAAATTAAGGGCCTCTGAATAAGCTTTCCAACAAGTTATCATATTCCTTAATTGGGCTTAAGATTAGTAAGTTAGGCCCATTTAAGTGAAGGAACATCATGGACTGCATACTGATCCGCGCCAGAGAACTCGGGACCCAATTTAGCCATGATTTTGGAATAATTTGACAATTCTTGTGCACATGAAATTGTAGGTCCCTTCCTTATCTTTGTAGGGACAGCAAGATCATCAAAATCCGATATCTGTAGCTCTAGTTATGCTCTGCACAAGGCAACAAGGTCATGAAGAGTGAAAAATCCGAAAATTAACAATGTTTAGCAATTATGCCCAATAAAGTAAAAGCAAAAATAATGATTGTAAAAGTTGTCTAATTTTAGTCTCTCTCTGGCTTGTGCGGCTGTAAACTGGTATTTTTGCTTATTAATCCTGACCTAACCCTAGACCAAATTAAGGGCCTCTGAATAAGCTTTCCAACAAGGTATCATATGCCTTAATTGGGCTAAAGATGAGTAAGTTAGGCCCATTTTAGTGAAGGAACATCATGGACTGCGCAATGATCCACGCCAGAGAAATCGGGAGCCAATTTAGCCTTGATTTTGGAATAATTTGAAAATTCTTATGAACCTGAAATCGTAGGTCCATTCCTTATCTTTCGAGGGACAGCAAGATCATCAAAATCCGATTCTGTAGCTCTAGTTATGCTCTGCACATGGCAACAAGGTCAGGAATAGTGAAAAATCCGAAAATTAACAATGTTTAGCAATTATTCCCAATTAAGACCAATAATGTAAAACCAAAAACAATGATTGTAAAAGTTGTATAATTTCCTTCTCTCTCTATCTTGTGCGGCTGTAAACTGCTATTTTTGCTTATTAATCCTGACCTAAAACCAGACCAAATTAAGGGCCTGTGAATAAGCTTTCCAACAAGGTATCATATGCCTTAATTGGGCTTAAGATTAGTAAGTTAGCCCCATTTAAGTGAAGGAACATCATGGACTTCGTGACCGATCCGTGCTAGAGAACTAGGGATCCAAATTAGCCCCGATTTTGCCCTAATTTGATAATTCTTTGGAAATATGAAATTGTGGGTCTCTTCCTTATCTTTCTAGGGACAGCAAGATCACCAAAATTCGAAATCTGTAGCTCTAGTTATGCTCTGCGCAAGGCAACAAGGTCAGGAAGAGTGAAAAATCCGAAAATTAACAATGTTTAGCAATTAAGCCCAATTAAGCCCAATAATGTAAAACCAAAAACAATGATTGTAAAAGTTGTCTAATTTCCGTCTCACTCTGGCTTGTGCGGCTGTAAACTGCTATTTTTGCTTATTAATACTGACCTAACCCTAGCCCAAATTAAGGGCCTCTTAATAAGCTTTCCAACAAGGTATCATATGCCTTAATTGGGCTTAAGATTAGTAAGTTAGGCCCATTTAAGTGAAGGAATATCATGGACTGCGTACAGATCCGCGCCAGAGAACTCGGGACCCAATTTAGCCTTGATTTTGGAATAATTTGACAATTCTTGTGAACCTGAAATTGTAGGTCCCTTCCTTATCTTTCTAGGGACCTCAAGATCACCAAAATCCAAAATTTGTAGCTCTAGTTAAGCTCTACGCTAGGCAATAAGGTCAGGAAGAGTGAAAAATCCGAAAATTAACAATGCTTAGCAATTAAGCCCAATAATGTAAAACCAAAAACAATGATTGTAAAAGTTGTCTAATTTCCTTCTCTCTCTAGCTTGTGCGGCTGTAAACTGCTATTTATGTTTTTTAATCCCGACCTAACCCTAGACCAAATTAAGGGCCTCTGAATAAGTTTTCCAACAAGTTATCATATTCCTTAATTGGGCTTAAGATTAGTAAGTTAGGCCCATTTAAGTGAAGGAACATCATGGACTGCGCACTGATCCGCGCCAGAGAACTCGGGACCCAATTTAGCCTTGATTTTGGAATAATTTGACAATTCTTGTGAACATGAAATTGTAGGTCCCTTCCTAATCTTTGTAGGGACAGCAAGATCATCAAAATCCGATATCTGTAGCTCTAGTTATGCTCTGCACAAGGCAACAAGGTCATGAAGAGTGAAAAATCCGAAAATTAACAATGTTTAGCAATTATGCCCAATAATGTAAAAGCAAAAATAATGATTGTAAAAGATGTCTAATTTTAGTCTCTCTCTGGCTTGTGCGGCTGTAAACTGGTATTTTTGCTCATTAATCCTGACCTAACCCTAGACCAAATTAAGGGCCTCTGAATAAGCTTTCCAACAAGGTATCATATGCCTTAATTGGGCTAAATATGAGTAAGTTTGGCCCATTTTAGTGAAGGTACATCATGGATCATGCACCGATCCGCGCGCCGAGAAAATCGGGAGCCAATTTAGCCTTGATTTTGGAATAATTTGAAAATTCTTATGAACCTGAAATTGTAGGTCCATTCCTTATCTTTCTAGGGACAGCAAGATCATCAAAATCCGATTCTGTAGCTCTAGTTATGCTCTGCACAAGGCAACAAGGTCAGCAATAGTGAAAAATCCGAAAATTAACAATGTTTAGCAATTATTCCCAATTAAGACCAATAATGTAAAACCAAAAACAATGATTGTAAAAGTTGTCTAATTTCCTTCTCTCTCTAGCTTGTGCAGCTGTAAACTGCTATTTTTGCTTATTAATCCTGACCTAACACCAGACCAAATTAAGGGCCTGTGAATAAGCTTTCCAACAAGGTATCATATGCCTTAATTGGGCTTAAGATTAGTAAGTTAGCCCCATTTAAGTGAAGGAACATCATGAACTGTGCACTGATCCGTGCTAGAGAACTAGGGATCCAAATTAGCCCCGATTTTGCCCTAATTTGATAATTCTTTGGAAATATGAAATTGTTGGTCTCCTCCTTATCTTTCTAGGGACAGCAAGATCACCAAAATTCGAAATCTGTAGCTCTAGTTATGCTCTGCGCAAGGCAACAAGGTCAGGAAGAGTGAAAAATCCGAAAATTAACAATGTTTAGAAATTAAGCCCAATAATGTAAAACCAAAAACAATGATTGTAAAAGTTGTCTAATTTCCGTCTCTCTCTGGCTTGTGCGGCTGTAAACTGCTATTTTTGCTTATTAATCCTGACCTAACCCTAGCCCAAATTAAGGGCCTCTTAATAAGCTTTCCAACAAGGTATCATATGCCTTAATTGGGCTTAAGATTAGTTAGGCCCATTTAAGTGAAGGAATATCATGGACTGCGCACAGATCCGCGCCAGAGAACTCGGGACCCAATTTAGCCTTGATTTTGGAATAATTTGACAATTCTTGTGAACCTGAAATTGTAGGTCCCTTCCTTATCTTTCTAGGGACAGCAAGATCACCAAAATCCAAAATTTGTAGCTCTAGTTAAGCTCTGCGCTAGGCAATAAGGTCAGGAAGAGTGAAAAATCCGAAAATTAACAATGCTTAGCAATTAAGCGCAATAATGTAAAACCAAAAACAATGATTGTAAAAGTTGTCTAATTTCCTTCTCTCTCTAGCTTGTGCGGCTGTAAACTGCTATTTATGCTTTTTAATCCCGACCTAACCCTAGACCAAATTAAGGGCCTTTGAATAAGCTTTCCAACAAGTTATCATATTCCTTAATTGGGCTTAAGATTAGTAAGTTAGGCCCATTTAAGTGAAGGAACGTCATGGACTGTGCACTGATCCACGCCAGAGAACTCGGGACCCAATTTAGCCTTGATTTTGGAATAATTTGACAATTCTTGTGAACATGAAATTTTAGATCCCTTCCTTATCTTTGTAGGGACAGCAAGATCATCAAAATCCGATATCAGTAGCTCTAGTTATGCTCGCACAAGGCAACAAGGTCATGAAGAGTGAAAAATCCGAAAATTAACAATGTTTAGCAATTATGCTCAATAATGTAAAAGCAAAAATAATGATTGTAAAAGTTGTCTAATTTTAGTCTCTCTCTGGCTTGTGCGGCTGTAAACTGGTATTTTTGCTTATTAATCCTGACCTAACCCTTGACCAAATTAAGGGCCTCTGAATAAGCTTTCCAACAAGGTATCATATGCCTTAATTGGGCTAAAGATGAGTAAGTTAGGCCCATTTTAGTGAAGGAACATCGTGGACTGCGCACTGATCCGCGCCAGAGAAATCGGGAGCCAATTTAGCCTTGATTTTGGAATAATTTGAAAATTCTTATGAACCTGAAATTGTAGGTCCATTCCTTATCTTTCTAGGGACAGCAAGATCATCAAAATCCGATTCTGTAGCTCTAGTTATGCCCTGCACAAGGCAACAAGGTCAGGAAGAGTGAAAAATTGAAAATTAACAATGTTTAGCAATTAAGAACAATTAAGCCCAATAATGTAAAACCAAAAACAATGGTTGTAAAAGTTGTCTAATTTCCTTCTCTGTCTACCTTGTGCGGCTGTAAACTGCTATTTATGCTTTTTAATCCAGACCTAAACCTAGACCAAATTATGGGCCTCTGAATAAGCTTTCCAACAAGGTATCATATGCCTTAATTGGGCTTAAGATTAGTAAGATTAAGCCCAATAATATAAAACCTAAAACAATGATTGTAAAACTTGTCTAATTTCCTTCTCTCTCTAGTTTGTGCGGCTGTAAACTGCTATTTATGCTTTTTAATCCCGACCTAACCCTAGACCAAATTAAGGGCCTCTGAATAAGCTTTCCAACAAGGTATCATATGCCTTAATTGGGCTTAAGATTAGTAAGTTAGGCCCATTTAAGTGAAGGAATATCATGGAGTGCGCACTGATCCGCGCCAGAGAACTCGGGACCCAATTTAGCCTTGATTATGGAATAATTTGACAATTATTGTGAACCTGAAATTGTAGGTCCCTTCCTTATCTTTCTAGGGAAAACAAGATCACCAAAATCCGAAATCTGTAGCTCTAGTTATGCTCTGCACAAGGCAACAAGGTCAAGAAGAGTGAAAAATCCGAAAATTAACAATGTTTAGCAATCAAGCCCAATAATGTAAAACCAAAACCAATGATTGTAAAATTTGTCTAATTTCCTTCTCTCTCTAGCTTGTGCGGCTGTAGACTCCTATTTATGCTTTTTAATCCCGACGTAACCCTAGACCAAATTAAAGGCCTATGAATAAGCTTTCCAACAAGGTATCAAATGCCTTAATTGGGCTTAAGATTAGTAAGTTAGGCCCATTTAAGTGAAGGAATATCATGGATCGCGACCGATCCGCGCCAGAGAACTCGGGACCCTATTTAGCCTTGATTTTGGAATAATTTGACAATTCTTGTGAAACCTGACATTGTAGGTCCCTTCCTTATCTTTCTAGGGACAGCAAGATCACCAAAATTCGATATTTGTAGCTCTAGTTATGCTCTGCACAAGGCAACAAGGTCAGGAAGAGTGAAAAATCCGAAAATTAACAATGTTTAGCAATTATGCCCAATTAAGCCCAATAATGTAAAACCAAAAACAATGATTGTAAAAGTTGTCTAATTTCCTTCTCTCTCTAGCTTGTGCGGCTGTAAACTGCTATTTTTGCCTATTAATCCTGACCTAACCCTAAACTAAATTAAGGGCCTCTAAATAAGCTTTCCAACAAGGTATCATATGCCTTAATTGGGGTTAAGATTAGTAAGTTAGCCCCATTTAAGTGAAGGAACATCATGAACTGCGCACTGATCCGTGCTAGAGAACTCGGAATCCAATTTAGCCTTGATTTTGGCCTAATTTGATAATTCATTGGAAATATGAAATTGTGGGCCTCTTCCTTATCTTTCTAGGGACAGCAAGATCACCAAAATCCGAAATCTGTAGCTCTAGTTATGCTCTGCGCAAGGCAACAAGGTCAGGAAGAGTGAAAAATCCGAAAATTAACAATGTTTAGCAATTAAGTCCAATTAAGCCCAATAATGTAAAACCAAAAATAATGATTGTAAAAGTTGTCTAATTTCCTTCTCTCTCTAGCTTGTGCGGCTGTAAACTGCTATTTATGCTTTTTAATCCCGACCTATACCTAGACCAAATTAAGGGCCTCTGAATAAGCTTTCCAACAAGGTATCATATGCCTTAATTGGGCTTAAGATTAGTAAGTTAGGCCCATTTAAGTGAAGGAATATCATGGACTGCGTACTGATCTGCGCCAGAGAACTCGGGACCCAATTTAGCCTTGATTTTGGAATAATTTGACAATTCTTGTGAACGTAAAATTGTAGGTCCCTTCCTTATCTTTCTAGGGATAGCAAGATCATCAAAATCTGATATCTGTAGCTCTAGTTATGCTATGCACAAGGCAACAAGGTCAGGAAGAGTGAAAAATCCGAAAATTAACAATGTTTAGCAATTAAGCCCAATTAAGCCCAATAATGTAAAACCAAAACCAATGATTGTAAAATTTGTCTAATTTCCTTCTCTCTCTAGCTTGTGCGGCTGTAAACTCCTATTTATGTTTTTTAATCCCGACGTAACCCTAGACCAAATTAAGGGCCTATGAATAAGCTTTCCAACAAGGTATCAAATGCCTTAATTGGGCTTCAGATTAGTAAGTTAGGCCCATTTAAGTGAAGGAATATCATGGACTGCGCACTGATCCGTGCCAGAGAACTTGGGACCCAATTTAGCCTTGATTTTGGAATAATTTGACAATTCTTGTGAAACCTGACATTGTAGGTACCTTCCTTATCTTTCTAGGGACAGCAAGATCACTAAAATTCGATATTTGTAGCTCAAGTTATGCTCTGCACAAGGCAACAAGGTCAGGAAGAGTGAAAAATCCGAAAATTAACAATGTTTAGCAATTAAGCCCAATTAAGCCCAATAATGTAAAACCAAAACCAATGATTGTAAAATTTGTCTAATTTCCTTCTCTCTCTAGCTTGTGCAGCTGTAAACTCCTATTTATTCTTTTTAATCCCGACGTAACCCTAGACCAAATTAAGGGCCAATGAATAAGCTTTCCAACAAGGTATCAAATGCCTTAATTGGGCTTAAGATTAGTAAGTTAGGCCGATTTAAGTGAAGGAATATCATGGACTGCGCACTGATCCGCGCCAGAGAACTCGGGACCCAATTTAGCCTTGATTTTGGAATAATTTGACAATTATTGTGACCTGAAATTGTAGGTCCCTTCTTTATCTTTCTAGGGACAACAAGATCACCAAAATCCGAAATCTGTAGGTCAAGTTATGCTCTGCGCAAGGCAACAAGGTCAGGAAGAGTGAAAAATCCGAAAATTAACAATGTTTAGCAATTAAGCCCAATTAAGCCCAATAATGTAAAACCAAAACCAATGATTGTAAAATTTGTCTAATTTCTTTCTCTCTCTAGCTTGTACGGCTGTAAACTCCTATTTATGCTTTTTAATACCGACGTAACCCTAGACCAAATTAAGGGCCTATGAATAAGCTTTCCAACAAGGTATCAAATGCCTTAATTGGGATTAAGATTAGTAAGTTAGGCCCATTTAAGTGAAGGAATATCATGGACTGCGCACTGATCCGTGCCAGAGAACTCGGGACCCAATTTAGCCTTGATTTTGGAATAATTTGACAATTCTTGTGAAACCTGACATTGTAGGTCCCTTCCTTATCTTTCTAGGGACAGCAAGATCACCAAAATTCGATATTTGTAGCTCTAGTTATGCTCTGCACAAGGCAACAAGGTCAGGAAGAGTGAAAAATCCGAAAATTAACAATGTTTAGCAATTATGCCCAATTAAGCCCAATAATGTAAAACCAAAAACAATGATTGTAAAAGTTGTCTAATTTCCTTCTCTCTCTAGCTTGTGCGGCTGTAAACTTCTATTTTGGCCTATTAATCCTGACCAAACCCTAAACCAAATTAAGGGCCTCTGAATAAGCTTTCCAACAAGGTATCATATGCCTTAATTGGGGTTAAGATTAGTAAGTTAGCCCCATTTTAGTGAAGGAACATCATGGACTGCGCACTGATCCGTGCTAGAGAACTCGGAATCCAATTTAGCCTTGATTTTGGCCTAATTTGATAATTCATTGGAAATATGAAATTGTGGGCCTCTTCCTTATCTTTCTAGGGACAGCAAGATCACCAAAATCCGAAATCTGTAGCTCTAGTTATGCTCTGCGCAAGGCAACAAGGTCAGGAAGAGTGAAAAATCCGAAAATTAACAATGTTTAGCAATTAAGTCCAATTAAGCCAAATAATGTAAAACCAAAAATAATGATTGTAAAAGTTGTCTAATTTCCTTCTCTCTCTAGCTTGTGAGGCTGTAAACTGCTATTTATGCTTTTTAATCCCGACCTAAACCTAGACCAAATTAAGGGCCTTTGAATAAGCTTTCCAACAAGGTATCATATGCCTTAATTGGGCTTAAGATTAGTAAGTTAGGCCCATTTAAGTGAAGGAATATCATGGACTGCGCACTGATCTGCGCCAGAGAACTCGGGACCCAATTTAGCCTTGATTTTGGAATAATTTAACAATTCTTGTGAACCTAAAATTGTAGGTCCCTTCCTTATCTTTCTAGGGATAGCAAGATCATCAAAATCTGATATCTGTAGCTCTAGTTATGCTATGCACAAGGCAACAAGGTCAGGAAGAGTGAAAAATCCGAAAATTAACAATGTTTAGCAATTAAGCCCAATTAAGCCCAATAATGTAAAACCAAAACCAATGATTGTAAAATTTGTCTAATTTCCTTCTCTCTCTAGCTTGTGCGGCTGTAAACTCCTATTTATGTTTTTTAATCCCGACGTAACCCTAGACCAAATTAAGGGCCTATGAATAAGCTTTCCAACAAGGTATCAAATGCCTTAATTGGGCTTAAGATTAGTAAGTTAGGCCCATTTAAGTGAAGGAATATCATGGACTGCGACCGATCCGCGCCAGAGAACTCGGGACCCAATTTAGCCTTGATTTTCGAATAATTTGACAATTCTTGTGAAACCTGACATTGTAGGTCCCTTCCTTATCTTTCTAGGGACAGCAAGATCACTAAAATTCGATATTTGTAGCTCTAGTTATGCTCTGCACAAGGCAACAAGGTCAGGAAGAGTGAAAAATCCGAAAATTAACAATGTTTAGCAATTAAGCCCAATTAAGCCCAATAATGTAAAACCAAAACCAATGATTGTAAAATTTGTCTAATTTCCTTCTCTCTCTAGCTTGTGCGGCTGTAAACTCATATTTATGCTTTTTAATACCGACGTAACCCTAGACCAAATTAAGGGCCTATGAATAAGCTTTCCAACAAGGTATCAAATGCCTTAATTGGGCTTAAGATTAGTAAGTTAGGCCCATTTAAGTGAAGGAATATCATGGACTCATGCACCGATCCGCGCCAGAGAACTCGGGACCCAATTTAGCCTTGATTTTGGAATAATTTGACAATTCTCGTGAAACCTGACATTGTAGGTCCCTTCCTTATCTTTCTAGGGACAGCAAGATCACCAAAATTCGATATTTGTAGCTCTAGTTATGCTCTGCACAAGGCAACAAGGTCAGGAAGAGTGAAAAATCTGAAAATTAACAATGTTTAGCAATTATGCCCAATTAAGCCCAATAATGTAAAACCAAAAACAATGATTGTAAAAGTTGTCTAATTTCCTTCTCTCTCTAGCTTGTGCGGCGGTAAACTGCTATTTATGCTTTTTAATCCCGACCTAAACCTAGACCAAATTAAGGGCCTCTGAATAAGCTTTCCACCAAGGTATCATATGCCTTAATTGGGCTTAAGATTAGTAAGTTAGGCCCATTTAAGTGAAGGAATATCAGGGACTGCGCACTAATCTGCGCCAGAGAACTCGGGACCCAATTTAGCCTTGATTTTGGAATAATTTGACAATTCTTGTGAACCTGAAATTGTAGGTCCCTTCCTTATCTTTCTAGGGATAGTAAGATCATCAAAATCTGATATATGTAGCTCTAGTTATGCTCTGCACAAGGCAACAAGGTCAGGAAGAGTGAAAAATCCGAAAATTAACAATGTTTAGCAATTAAGCCCAATAATGTAAAACCAAAACCAATGATTGTAAAATTTGTCTAATTTCCTTCTCTCTCTAGCTTGTGCAGCTGTAAACTCCTATTTATTCTTTTTAATCCCGACGTAACCCTAGACCAAATTAAGGGCCAATGAATAAGCTTTCCAACAAGGTATCAAATGCCTTAATTGGGCTTAAGATTAGTAAGTTAGGCCGATTTAAGTGAAGGAATATCATGGACTGCGCACTGATCCGCGCCAGAGAACTCGGGACCCAATTTAGCCTTGATTTTGGAATAATTTGACAATTATTGTGACCTGAAATTGTAGGTCCCTTCTTTATCTTTCTAGGGACAACAAGATCACCAAAATCCGAAATCTGTAGGTCAAGTTATGCTCTGCGCAAGGCAACAAGGTCAGGAAGAGTGAAAAATCCGAAAATTAACAATGTTTAGCAATTAAGCCCAATTAAGCCCAATAATGTAAAACCAAAACCAATGATTGTAAAATTTGTCTAATTTCTTTCTCTCTCTAGCTTGTGCGGCTGTAAACTCCTATTTATGCTTTTTAATACCGACGTAACCCTAGACCAAATTAAGGGCCTATGAATAAGCTTTCCAACAAGGTATCAAATGCCTTAATTGGGATTAAGATTAGTAAGTTAGGCCCATTTAAGTGAAGGAATATCATGGACTGCGCATAATTTGGAATGCCAGAGAACTCGGGACCCAATTTAGCCTTGATTTTGGAATAATTTGACAATTCATGTGAAACCTGACATTGTAGGTCCCTTCCTTATCTTTCTAGGGACAGCAAGATCACCAAAATTCGATATTTGTAGCTCTAGTTATGCTCTGCGCAAGGCAACAAGGTCAGGAAGAGTGAAAAATCCGAAAATTAACAATGTTTAGCAATTAAGCCCAATTAAGCCCAATAATGTAAAACCAAAACCAATGATTGTAAAATTTGTCTAATTTCTTTCTCTCTCTAGCTTGTGCGGCTGTAAACTCCTATTTATGCTTTTTAATACCGACGTAACCCTAGACCAAATTAAGGGCCTATGAATAAGCTTTCCAACAAGGTATCAAATGCCTTAATTGGGATTAAGATTAGTAAGTTAGGCCCATTTAAGTGAAGGAATATCATGGACTGCGCACTGATCCGTGCCAGAGAACTCGGGACCCAATTTAGCCTTGATTTTGGAATAATTTGACAATTCTTGTGAAACCTGACATTGTAGGTCCCTTCCTTATCTTTCTAGGGACAGCAAGATCACCAAAATTCGATATTTGTAGCTCTAGTTATGCTCTGCACAAGGCAACAAGGTCAGGAAGAGTGAAAAATCCGAAAATTAACAATGTTTAGCAATTATGCCCAATTAAGCCCAATAATGTAAAACCAAAAACAATGATTGTAAAAGTTGTCTAATTTCCTTCTCTCTCTAGCTTGTGCGGCTGTAAACTTCTATTTTGGCCTATTAATCCTGACCTAACCCTAAACCAAATTAAGGGCCTCTGAATAAGCTTTCCAACAAGGTATCATATGCCTTAATTGGGGTTAAGATTAGTAAGTTAGGCCCATTTAAGTGAAGGAACATCATGGACTGCGCACTGATCCGTGCCAGAGAACTCGGGACCCAATTTAGCCTTGATTTTGGAATAATTTGACAATTCTTGTGAAACCTGACATTGTAGGTCCCTTCCTTATCTTTCTAGGGACAGCAAGATCACCAAAATTCGATATTTGTAGCTCTAGTTATGCTCTGCACAAGGCAACAAGGTCAGGAAGAGTGAAAAATCCGAAAATTAACAATGTTTAGCAATTATGCCCAATTAAGCCCAATAATGTAAAACCAAAAACAATGATTGTAAAAGTTGTCTAATTTCCTTCTCTCTCTAGCTTGTGCGGCTGTAAACTTCTATTTTGGCCTATTAATCCTGACCTAACCCTAAACCAAATTAAGGGCCTCTGAATAAGCTTTCCTACAAGGTATCATATGCCTTAATTGGGGTTAAGATTAGTAAGTTAGCCCCATTTAAGTGAAGGAACATCATGGACTGCGCACTGATCCATGCTAGAGAACTCGGAATCCAATTTAGCCTTGATTTTGGCCTAATTTGATAATTCATTGGAAATATGAAATTGTGGGCCTCTTCCTTATCTTTCTAGGGACAGCAAGATCACCAAAATCCGAAATCTGTAGCTCTAGTTATGCTCTGCGCAATGCAACAAGGTCAGGAAGAGTGAAAAATCCGAAAATTAACAATGTTTAGCAATTAAGTCCAATTAAGCCCAATAATGTAAAACCAAAAATAATGATTGTAAAAGTTGTCTAATTTACTTCTCTCTCTAGCTTGTGAGGCTGTAAACTGCTCTTTATGCTTTTTAATCCCGACCTAAACCTAGACCAAATTAAGGGCCTTTGAATAAGCTTTCCAACAAGGTATCATATGCCTTAATTGGGCTTAAGATTAGTAAGTTAGGCCCATTTAAGTGAAGGAATATCATGGATCACAGACCGATCTGCGCCAGAGAACTCGGGACCCAATTTAGCCTTGATTTTGGAATAATTTAACAATTCTTGTGAACCTAAAATTGTAGGTCCCTTCCTTATCTTTCTAGGGATAGCAAGATCATCAAAATCTGATATCTGTAGCTCTAGTTATGCTATGCACAAGGCAACAAGGTCAGGAAGAGTGAAAAATCCGAAAATTAACAATGTTTAGCAATTAAGCCCAATTAAGCCCAATAATGTAAAACCAAAACCAATGATTGTAAAATTTGTCTAATTTCCTTCTCTCTCTAGCTTGTGCGGCTGTAAACTCCTATTTATGTTTTTTAATCCCGACGTAACCCTAGACCAAATTAAGGGCCTATGAATAAGCTTTCCAACAAGGTATCAAATGCCTTAATTTGGCTTAAGATTAGTAAGTTAGGCCCATTTAAGTGAAGGAATATCATGGACTGCGCACTGATCCGCGCCAGAGAACTCGGGACCCAATTTAGCCTTGATTTTGGAATAATTTGACAATTCTTGTGAAACCCGACATTGTAGGTCCCTTCCTTATCTTTCTAGGGACAGCAAGATCACTAAAATTCGATATTTGTAGCTCTAGTTATGCTCTGCACAAGGCAACAAGGTCAGGAAGAGTGAAAAATCCGAAAATTAACAATGTTTAGCAATTAAGCCCAATTAAGCCCAATAATGTAAAACCAAAACCAATGATTGTAAAATTTGTCTAATTTCCTTCTCTCTCTAGCTTGTGCGGCTGTAAACTCATATTTATGCTTTTTAATACCGACGTAACCCTAGACCAAATTAAGGGCCTATGAATAAGCTTTCCAACAAGGTATCAAATGCCTTAATTGGGCTTAAGATTAGTAAGTTAGGCCCATTTAAGTGAAGGAATATCATGGATCATGCAGACCGATCCGCGCCGAGAACTCGGGACCCAATTTAGCCTTGATTTTGGAATAATTTGACAATTCTTGGGAAACCTGACATTGTAGGTCCCTTCCTTATCTTTCTAGGGACAGCAAGATCACCAAAATTCGATATTTGTAGCTCTAGTTATGCTCTGCACAAGGCAACAAGGTCAGGAAGAGTGAAAAATCCGAAAATTAACAATGTTTAGCAATTATGCCCAATTAAGCCCAATAATGTAAAACCAAAAACAATGATTGTAAAAGTTGTCTAATTTCCTTCTCTCTCTAGCTTGTGCGGCGGTAAACTGCTATTTATGCTTTTTAATCCCGACCTAAATCTAGACCAAATTAAGGGCCTCTGAATAAGCTTTCCACCAAGGTATCATATGCCTTAATTGGGCTCAAGATTAGTAAGTTAGGCCCATTTAAGTGAAGGAATATCAGGGACTGCGCACTAATCTGCGTCAGAGAACTCGGGACCCAATTTAGCCTTGATTTTGGAATAATTTGACAATTCTTGTGAACCTGAAATTGTAGGTCCCTTCCTTATCTTTCTAGGGATAGCAAGATCATCAAAATCTGATATATGTAGCTCTAGTTATGCTCTGCACAAGGCAACAAGGTCAGGAAGAGTGAAAAATCCGAAAATTAACAATGTTTAGCAATTAAGCCCAATAATGTAAAACCAAAACCAATGATTGTAAAATTTGTCTAATTTCCTTCTCTCTCTAGCTTGTGCGGCTGTAAACTCATATTTATGCTTTTTAATACCGACGTAACCCTAGACCAAATTAAGGGCCTATGAATAAGCTTTCCAACAAGGTATCAAATGCCTTAATTGGGCTTAAGATTAGTAAGTTAGGCCCATTTAAGTGAAGGAATATCATGGATGCATGCACCGATCCGCGCCGAGAACTCGGGACCCAATTTAGCCTTGATTTTGGAATAATTTGACAATTCTTGGGAAACCTGACATTGTAGGTCCCTTCCTTATCTTTCTAGGGACAGCAAGATCACCAAAATTCGATATTTGTAGCTCTAGTTATGCTCTGCACAAGGCAACAAGGTCAGGAAGAGTGAAAAATCCGAAAATTAACAATGTTTAGCAATTATGCCCAATTAAGCCCAATAATGTAAAACCAAAAACAATGATTGTAAAAGTTGTCTAATTTCCTTCTCTCTCTAGCTTGTGCGGCGGTAAACTGCTATTTATGCTTTTTAATCCCGACCTAAATCTAGACCAAATTAAGGGCCTCTGAATAAGCTTTCCACCAAGGTATCATATGCCTTAATTGGGCTTAAGATTAGTAAGTTAGGCCCATTTAAGTGAAGGAATATCGTGGATCGCGCACTAATCTGCGTCAGAGAACTCGGGACCCAATTTAGCCTTGATTTTGGAATAATTTGACAATTCTTGTGAACCTGAAATTGTAGGTCCCTTCCTTATCTTTCTAGGGATAGCAAGATCATCAAAATCTGATATATGTAGCTCTAGTTATGCTCGCACAAGGCAACAAGGTCAGGAAGAGTGAAAAATCCGAAAATTAACAATGTTTAGCAATTAAGCCCGATTAAGCCCAATAATGTAAAACCAAAACCAATGATTGTAAAATTTGTCTAATTTCCTTCTCTCTCTAGCTTGTGCAGCTGTAAACTCCTATTTATGCTTTTTAATCCCGACGTAACCCTAGACCAAATTAAGGGCCTATGAATAAGCTTTCCAACAAGGTATCAAATGCCTTAATTGGGCTTAAGATTAGTAAGTTAGGCCGATTTAAGTGAAGGAATATCATGGATCACAGACCGATCCGCGCCAGAGAACTCGGGACCCAATTTAGCCTTGATTTTGGAATAATTTGACAATTATTGTGACCTGAAATTGTAGGTCCCTTCTTTATCTTTCTAGGGACAACAAGATCACCAAAATCCGAAATCAGAGGTCAAGTTATGCTCTGCGCAAGGCAACAAGGTCAGGAAGAGTGAAAAATCCGAAAATTAACAATGTTTAGCAATTAAGCCCAATTAAGCCCAATAATGTAAAACCAAAACCAATGATTGTAAAATTTGTCTAATTTCTTTCTCTCTCTAGCTTGTGCGGCTGTAAACTCCTATTTATGCTTTTTAATACCGACGTAACCCTAGACCAAATTAAGGGCCTATGAATAAGCTTTCCAACAAGGTATCAAATGCCTTAATTGGGATTAAGATTAGTAAGTTAGGCCCATTTAAGTGAAGGAATATCATGGACTGCGCACTGATCCGTGCCAGAGAACTCGGGACCCAATTTAGCCTTGATTTTGGAATAATTTGACAATTCTTGTGAAACCTGACATTGTAGGTCCCTTCCTTATCTTTCTAGGGACAGCAAGATCACCAAAATTCGATATTTGTAGCTCTAGTTATGCTCTGCACAAGGCAACAAGGTCAGGAAGAGTGAAAAATCCGAAAATTAACAATGTTTAGCAATTATGCCCAATTAAGCCCAATAATGTAAAACCAAAAACAATGATTGTAAAAGTTGTCTAATTTCCTTCTCTCTCTAGCTTGTGCGGCTGTAAACTTCTATTTTGGCCTATTAATCCTGACCAAACCCTAAACCAAATTAAGGGCCTCTGAATAAGCTTTCCAACAAGGTATCATATGCCTTAATTGGGGTTAAGATTAGTAAGTTAGCCCCATTTAAGTGAAGGAACATCATGGACTGCGCACTGATCCGTGCTAGAGAACTCGGAATCCAATTTAGCCTTGATTTTGGCCTAATTTGATAATTCATTGGAAATATGAAATTGTGGGCCTCTTCCTTATCTTTCTAGGGACAGCAAGATCACCAAAATCCGAAATCTGTAGCTCTAGTTATGCTCTGCGCAAGGCAACAAGGTCAGGAAGAGTGAAAAATCCGAAAATTAACAATGTTTAGCAATTAAGTCCAATTAAGCCCAATAATGTAAAACCAAAAATAATGATTGTAAAAGTTGTCTAATTTCCTTCTCTCTCTAGCTTGTGAGGCTGTAAACTGCTATTTATGCTTTTTAATCCCGACCTAAACCTAGACCAAATTAAGGGCCTTTGAATAAGCTTTCCAACAAGGTATCATATGCCTTAATTGGGCTTAAGATTAGTAAGTTAGGCCCATTTAAGTGAAGGAATATCATGGATCACGACCGATCTGCGCCAGAGAACTCGGGACCCCAGATAGCCTTGATTTTGGAAAAATTTAACAATTCTTGTGAACCTAAAGGTGGAGGTCCCTTCCTTATCTGTCTAGGGAAAGCAAGATCATCAAAATCGATATCTCGTAGCTCTAGTTATGCTATGCACAAGGCAACAAGGTCAGGAAGAGTGAAAAATCCGAAAATTAACAATGTTTAGCAATTAAGCCCAATTAAGCCCAATAATGTAAAACCAAAACCAATGATTGTAAAATTTGTCTAATTTCCTTCTCTCTCTAGCTTGTGCGGCTGTAAACTCCTATTTATGTTTTTTAATCCCGACGTAACCCTAGACCAAATTAAGGGCCTATGAATAAGCTTTCCAACAAGGTATCAAATGCCTTAATTTGGCTTAAGATTAGTAAGTTAGGCCCATTTAAGTGAAGGAATATCATGGACTGCGCACTGATCCGCGCCAGAGAACTCGGGACCCAATTTAGCCTTGATTTTGGAATAATTTGACAATTCTTGTGAAACCTGACATTGTAGGTCCCTTCCTTATCTTTCTAGGGACAGCAAGATCACTAAAATTCGATATTTGTAGCTCTAGTTATGCTCTGCACAAGGCAACAAGGTCAGGAAGAGTGAAAAATCCGAAAATTAACAATGTTTAGCAATTAAGCCCAATTAAGCCCAATAATGTAAAACCAAAACCAATGATTGTAAAATTTGTCTAATTTCCTTCTCTCTCTAGCTTGTGCGGCTGTAAACTCATATTTATGCTTTTTAATACCGACGTAACCCTAGACCAAATTAAGGGCCTATGAATAAGCTTTCCAACAAGGTATCAAATGCCTTAATTGGGCTTAAGATTAGTAAGTTAGGCCCATTTAAGTGAAGGAATATCATGGATCATGCACCGATCCGCGCCAGAGAACTCGGAACCCAATTTAGCCTTGATTTTGGAATAATTTGACAATTCTTGGGAAACCTGACATTGTAGGTCCCTTCCTTATCTTTCTAGGGACAGCAAGATCACCAAAATTCGATATTTGTAGCTCTAGTTATGCTCTGCACAACGCAACAAGGTCAGGAAGAGTGAAAAATCCGAAAATTAACAATGTTTAGCAATTATGCCCAATTAAGCCCAATAATGTAAAACCAAAAACAATGATTGTAAAAGTTGTCTAATTTCCTTCTCTCTCTAGCTTGTGCGGCGGTAAACTGCTATTTATGCTTTTTAATCCCGACCTAAACCTAGACCAAATTAAGGGCCTCTGAATAAGCTTTCCACCAAGGTATCATATGCCTTAATTGGGCTTAAGATTAGTAAGTTAGGCCCATTTAAGTGAAGGAATATCAGGCACTGCGCACTAATCTGCGCCAGAGAACTCGGGACCCAATTTAGCCTTGATTTTGGAATAATTTGACAATTCTTGTGAACCTGAAATTGTAGGTCCCTTCCTTATCTTTCTAGGGATAGCAAGATCATCAAAATCTGATATATGTAGCTCTAGTTATGCTCTGCACAAGGCAACAAGGTCAGGAAGAGTGAAAAATCCGAAAATTAACAATGTTTAGCAATTAAGCCCAATTAAGCCCAATAATGTAAAACCAAAACCAATGATTGTAAAATTTGTCTAATTTCCTTCTCTCTCTAGCTTGTGCAGCTGTAAACTCCTATTTATGCTTTTTAATCCCGACGTAACCCTAGACCAAATTAAGGGCCTATGAATAAGCTTTCCAACAAGGTATCAAATGCCTTAATTGGGCTTAAGATTAGTAAGTTAGGCCCATTTAAGTGAAGGAATATCATGGACTGCGCACTGATCCGCGCCAGAGAACTCGGGACCCAATTTAGCCTTGATTTTGGAATAATTTGACAATTATTGTGACCTGAAATTGTAGGTCCCTTCTTTATCTTTCTAGGGACAACAAGATCACCAAAATCCAAAATCTGTAGCTCAAGTTATGCTCTGCGCAAGGCAACAAGGTCAGGAAGAGTGAAAAATCCGAAAATTAACAATGTTTAGCAATTAAGCCCAATTAAGCCCAATAATGTAAAACCAAAACCAATGATTGTAAAATTTGTCTAATTTCTTTCTCTCTCTAGCTTGTGCGGCTGTAAACTCCTATTTATGCTTTTTAATACCGACGTAACCCTAGACCAAATTAAGGGCCTATGAATAAGCTTTCCAACAAGGTATCAAATGCCTTAATTGGGCTGAAGATTAGTAAGTTAGGCCCATTTAAGTGAAGGAATATCATGGACTGCGCACTGATCCGCGCCAGAGAACTCGGGACCCAATTTAGCCTTGATTTTGGAATAATTTGACAATTCTTGTGAAACCTGACATTGTAGGTCCCTTCCTTATCTTTCTAGGGACAGCAAGATCACCAAAATTCGATATTTGTAGCTCTAGTTATGCTCTGCACAAGGCAACAAGGTCAGGAAGAGTGAAAAATCCGAAAATTAACAATGTTTAGCAATTATGCCCAATTAAGCCCAATAATGTAAAACCAAAAACAATGATTGTAACAATTGTCTAAATTCCTTCTCTCTCTAGCTTGTGCGGCTGTAAACTGCTATTTTTGCCTATTAATCCTGACCAAACCCTAAACCAAATTAAGGGCCTCTGAATAAGCTTTCCAACAAGGTATCATATGCCTTAATTGGGGTTAAGATTAGTAAGTTAGCCCCATTTAAGTGAAGGAACATCATGGACTGCGCACTGATCCGTGCTAGAGAACTCGGAATCCAATTTAGCCTTGATTTTGGCCTAATTTGATAATTCATTGGAAATATGAAATTGTGGGCCTCTTCCTTATCTTTCTAGGGACAGCAAGATCACCAAAATCCGAAATCTGTAGCTCTAGTTATGCTCTGCGCAAGGCAACAAGGTCAGGAAGAGTGAAAAATCCGAAAATTAACAATGTTTAGCAATTATGCCCAATTAAGCCCAATAATGTAAAACCAAAAACAATGATTGTAAAAGTTGTCTAATTTCCTTCTCTCTCTAGCTTGTGCGGCGGTAAACTGCTATTTATGCTTTTTAATCCCGACCTAAATCTAGACCAAATTAAGGGCCTCTGAATAAGCTTTCCACCAAGGTATCATATGCCTTAATTGGGCTTAAGATTAGTAAGTTAGGCCCATTTAAGTGAAGGAATATCAGGGACTGCAGACCGATCTCGCGTCGAGAACTCGGGACCCAATTTAGCCTTGATTTTGGAATAATTTGACAATTCTTGTGAACCTGAAATTGTAGGTCCCTTCCTTATCTTTCTAGGGATAGCAAGATCATCAAAATCTGATATATGTAGCTCTAGTTATGCTCTGCACAAGGCAACAAGGTCAGGAAGAGTGAAAAATCCGAAAATTAACAATGTTTAGCAATTAAGCCCAATAATGTAAAACCAAAACCAATGATTGTAAAATTTGTCTAATTTCCTTCTCTCTCTAGCTTGTGCGGCTGTAAACTCATATTTATGCTTTTTAATACCGACGTAACCCTAGACCAAATTAAGGGCCTATGAATAAGCTTTCCAACAAGGTATCAAATGCCTTAATTGGGCTTAAGATTAGTAAGTTAGGCCCATTTAAGTGAAGGAATATCATGGACTGCGCACTGATCCGCGCCAGAGAACTCGGGACCCAATTTAGCCTTGATTTTGGAATAATTTGACAATTCTTGGGAAACCTGACATTGTAGGTCCCTTCCTTATCTTTCTAGGGACAGCAAGATCACCAAAATTCGATATTTGTAGCTCTAGTTATGCTCGCACAAGGCAACAAGGTCAGGAAGAGTGAAAAATCCGAAAATTAACAATGTTTAGCAATTATGCCCAATTAAGCCCAATAATGTAAAACCAAAAACAATGATTGTAAAAGTTGTCTAATTTCCTTCTCTCTCTAGCTTGTGCGGCGGTAAACTGCTATTTATGCTTTTTAATCCCGACCTAAATCTAGACCAAATTAAGGGCCTCTGAATAAGCTTTCCACCAAGGTATCATATGCCTTAATTGGGCTTAAGATTAGTAAGTTAGGCCCATTTAAGTGAAGGAATATCAGGGACTGCGCACTAATCTGCGTCGAGAACTCGGGGACCCAATTTAGCCTTGATTTTGGAATAATTTGACAATTCTTGTGAACCTGAAATTGTAGGTCCCTTCCTTATCTTTCTAGGGATAGCAAGATCATCAAAATCTGATATATGTAGCTCTAGTTATGCTCTGCACAAGGCAACAAGGTCAGGAAGAGTGAAAAATCCGAAAATTAACAATGTTTAGCAATTAAGCCCAATAATGTAAAACCAAAACCAATGATTGTAAAATTTGTCTAATTTCCTTCTCTCTCTAGCTTGTGCGGCTGTAAACTCATATTTATGCTTTTTAATACCGACGTAACCCTAGACCAAATTAAGGGCCTATGAATAAGCTTTCCAACAAGGTATCAAATGCCTTAATTGGGCTTAAGATTAGTAAGTTAGGCCCATTTAAGTGAAGGAATATCATGGACTGCGCACTGATCCGCGCCAGAGAACTCGGGACCCAATTTAGCCTTGATTTTGGAATAATTTGACAATTCTTGGGAAACCTGACATTGTAGGTCCCTTCCTTATCTTTCTAGGGACAGCAAGATCACCAAAATTCGATATTTGTAGCTCTAGTTATGCTCTGCACAAGGCAACAAGGTCAGGAAGAGTGAAAAATCCGAAAATTAACAATGTTTAGCAATTATGCCCAATTAAGCCCAATAATGTAAAACCAAAAACAATGATTGTAAAAGTTGTCTAATTTCCTTCTCTCTCTAGCTTGTGCGGCGGTAAACTGCTATTTATGCTTTTTAATCCCGACCTAAATCTAGACCAAATTAAGGGCCTCTGAATAAGCTTTCCACCAAGGTATCATATGCCTTAATTGGGCTTAAGATTAGTAAGTTAGGCCCATTTAAGTGAAGGAATATCAGGGACTGCGCACTAATCTGCGTCAGAGAACTCGGGACCCAATTTAGCCTTGATTTTGGAATAATTTGACAATTCTTGTGAACCTGAAATTGTAGGTCCCTTCCTTATCTTTCTAGGGATAGCAAGATCATCAAAATCTGATATATGTAGCTCTAGTTATGCTCTGCACAAGGCAACAAGGTCAGGAAGAGTGAAAAATCCGAAAATTAACAATGTTTAGCAATTAAGCCCGATTAAGCCCAATAATGTAAAACCAAAACCAATGATTGTAAAATTTGTCTAATTTCCTTCTCTCTCTAGCTTGTGCAGCTGTAAACTCCTATTTATGCTTTTTAATCCCGACGTAACCCTAGACCAAATTAAGGGCCTATGAATAAGCTTTCCAACAAGGTATCAAATGCCTTAATTGGGCTTAAGATTAGTAAGTTAGGCCGATTTAAGTGAAGGAATATCATGGACTGCGCACTGATCCGCGCCAGAGAACTCGGGACCCAATTTAGCCTTGATTTTGGAATAATTTGACAATTATTGTGACCTGAAATTGTAGGTCCCTTCTTTATCTTTCTAGGGACAACAAGATCACCAAAATCCGAAATCTGTAGGTCAAGTTATGCTCTGCGCAAGGCAACAAGGTCAGGAAGAGTGAAAAATCCGAAAATTAACAATGTTTAGCAATTAAGCCCAATTAAGCCCAATAATGTAAAACCAAAACCAATGATTGTAAAATTTGTCTAATTTCTTTCTCTCTCTAGCTTGTGCGGCTGTAAACTCCTATTTATGCTTTTTAATACCGACGTAACCCTAGACCAAATTAAGGGCCTATGAATAAGCTTTCCAACAAGGTATCAAATGCCTTAATTGGGATTAAGATTAGTAAGTTAGGCCCATTTAAGTGAAGGAATATCATGGATCTGCGCACCGATCCGTGCCGGAGAACTCGGGACCCAATTTAGCCTTGATTTTGGAATAATTTGACAATTCTTGTGAAACCTGACATTGTAGGTCCCTTCCTTATCTTTCTAGGGACAGCAAGATCACCAAAATTCGATATTTGTAGCTCTAGTTATGCTCTGCACAAGGCAACAAGGTCAGGAAGAGTGAAAAATCCGAAAATTAACAATGTTTAGCAATTATGCCCAATTAAGCCCAATAATGTAAAACCAAAAACAATGATTGTAAAAGTTGTCTAATTTCCTTCTCTCTCTAGCTTGTGCGGCTGTAAACTTCTATTTTGGCCTATTAATCCTGACCAAACCCTAAACCAAATTAAGGGCCTCTGAATAAGCTTTCCAACAAGGTATCATATGCCTTAATTGGGGTTAAGATTAGTAAGTTAGCCCCATTTAAGTGAAGGAACATCATGGACTGCGCACTGATCCGTGCTAGAGAACTCGGAATCCAATTTAGCCTTGATTTTGGCCTAATTTGATAATTCATTGGAAATATGAAATTGTGGGCCTCTTCCTTATCTTTCTAGGGACAGCAAGATCACCAAAATCCGAAATCTGTAGCTCTAGTTATGCTCTGCGCAAGGCAACAAGGTCAGGAAGAGTGAAAAATCCGAAAATTAACAATGTTTAGCAATTAAGTCCAATTAAGCCCAATAATGTAAAACCAAAAATAATGATTGTAAAAGTTGTCTAATTTCCTTCTCTCTCTAGCTTGTGAGGCTGTAAACTGCTATTTATGCTTTTTAATCCCGACCTAAACCTAGACCAAATTAAGGGCCTTTGAATAAGCTTTCCAACAAGGTATCATATGCCTTAATTGGGCTTAAGATTAGTAAGTTAGGCCCATTTATGTGAAGGAATATCATGGACTGCGCAGACCGATCTGCGCGCCAGAGAACTCGGGACCCAATTTAGCCTTGATTTTGGAATAATTTAACAATTCTTGTGAACCTAAAATTGTAGGTCCCTTCCTTATCTTTCTAGGGATAGCAAGATCATCAAAATCTGATATCTGTAGCTCTAGTTATGCTATGCACAAGGCAACAAGGTCAGGAAGAGTGAAAAATCCGAAAATTAACAATGTTTAGCAATTAAGCCCAATTAAGCCCAATAATGTAAAACCAAAACCAATGATTGTAAAATTTGTCTAATTTCCTTCTCTCTCTAGCTTGTGCGGCTGTAAACTCCTATTTATGTTTTTTAATCCCGACGTAACCCTAGACCAAATTAAGGGCCTATGAATAAGCTTTCCAACAAGGTATCAAATGCCTTAATTTGGCTTAAGATTAGTAAGTTAGGCCCATTTAAGTGAAGGAATATCATGGATCACAGACCGATCCGCGCCGAGAACTCGGGACCCAATTTAGCCTTGATTTTGGAATAATTTGACAATTCTTGTGAAACCTGACATTGTAGGTCCCTTCCTTATCTTTCTAGGGACAGCAAGATCACTAAAATTCGATATTTGTAGCTCTAGTTATGCTCTGCACAAGGCAACAAGGTCAGGAAGAGTGAAAAATCCGAAAATTAACAATGTTTAGCAATTAAGCCCAATTAAGCCCAATAATGTAAAACCAAAACCAATGATTGTAAAATTTGTCTAATTTCCTTCTCTCTCTAGCTTGTGCGGCTGTAAACTCATATTTATGCTTTTTAATACCGACGTAACCCTAGACCAAATTAAGGGCCTATGAATAAGCTTTCCAACAAGGTATCAAATGCCTTAATTGGGCTTAAGATTAGTAAGTTAGGCCCATTTAAGTGAAGGAATATCATGGACTGCGCACTGATCCGCGCCAGAGAACTCGGAACCCAATTTAGCCTTGATTTTGGAATAATTTGACAATTCTTGGGAAACCTGACATTGTAGGTCCCTTCCTTATCTTTCTAGGGACAGCAAGATCACCAAAATTCGATATTTGTAGCTCTAGTTATGCTCTGCACAACGCAACAAGGTCAGGAAGAGTGAAAAATCCGAAAATTAACAATGTTTAGCAATTATGCCCAATTAAGCCCAATAATGTAAAACCAAAAACAATGATTGTAAAAGTTGTCTAATTTCCTTCTCTCTCTAGCTTGTGCGGCGGTAAACTGCTATTTATGCTTTTTAATCCCGACCTAAACCTAGACCAAATTAAGGGCCTCTGAATAAGCTTTCCACCAAGGTATCATATGCCTTAATTGGGCTTAAGATTAGTAAGTTAGGCCCATTTAAGTGAAGGAATATCAGGCACTGCGCACTAATCTGCGCCAGAGAACTCGGGACCCAATTTAGCCTTGATTTTGGAATAATTTGACAATTCTTGTGAACCTGAAATTGTAGGTCCCTTCCTTATCTTTCTAGGGATAGCAAGATCATCAAAATCTGATATATGTAGCTCTAGTTATGCTCTGCACAAGGCAACAAGGTCAGGAAGATTGAAAAATCCGAAAATTAACAATGTTTAGCAATTAAGCCCAATTAAGCCCAATAATGTAAAACCAAAACCAATGATTGTAAAATTTGTCTAATTTCCTTCTCTCTCTAGCTTGTGCAGCTGTAAACTCCTATTTATGCTTTTTAATCCCGACGTAACCCTAGACCAAATTAAGGGCCTATGAATAAGCTTTCCAACAAGGTATCAAATGCCTTAATTGGGCTTAAGATTAGTAAGTTAGGCCCATTTAAGTGAAGGAATATCATGGACTGCGCACTGATCCGCGCCAGAGAACTCGGGACCCAATTTAGCCTTTATTTTGGAATAATTTGACAATTATTGTGACCTGAAATTGTAGGTCCCTTCTTTATCTTTCTAGGGACAACAAGATCACCAAAATCCAAAATCTGTAGCTCAAGTTATGCTCTGCGCAAGGCAACAAGGTCAGGAAGAGTGAAAAATCCGAAAATTAACAATGTTTAGCAATTAAGCCCAATTAAGCCCAATAATGTAAAACCAAAACCAATGATTGTAAAATTTGTCTAATTTCTTTCTCTCTCTAGCTTGTGCGGCTGTAAACTCCTATTTATGCTTTTTAATACCGACGTAACCCTAGACCAAATTAAGGGCCTATGAATAAGCTTTCCAACAAGGTATCAAATGCCTTAATTGGGCTTAAGATTAGTAAGTTAGGCCCATTTAAGTGAAGGAATATCATGGACTGCGCACTGATCCGCGCCAGAGAACTCGGGACCCAATTTAGCCTTGATTTTGGAATAATTTGACAATTCTTGTGAAACCTGACATTGTAGGTCCCTTCCTTATCTTTCTAGGGACAGCAAGATCACCAAAATTCGATATTTGTAGCTCTAGTTATGCTCTGCACAAGGCAACAAGGTCAGGAAGAGTGAAAAATCCGAAAATTAACAATGTTTAGCAATTATGCCCAATTAAGCCCAATAATGTAAAACCAAAAACAATGATTGTAACAATTGTCTAAATTCCTTCTCTCTCTAGCTTGTGCGGCTGTAAACTGCTATTTTTGCCTATTAATCCTGACCAAACCCTAAACCAAATTAAGGGCCTCTGAATAAGCTTTCCAACAAGGTATCATATGCCTTAATTGGGGTTAAGATTAGTAAGTTAGCCCCATTTAAGTGAAGGAACATCATGGACTGCGCACTGATCCGTGCTAGAGAACTCGGAATCCAATTTAGCCTTGATTTTGGCCTAATTTGATAATTCATTGGAAATATGAAATTGTGGGCCTCTTCCTTATCTTTCTAGGGACAGCAAGATCACCAAAATCCGAAATCTGTAGCTCTAGTTATGCTCTGCGCAAGGCAACAAGGTCAGGAAGAGTGAAAAATCCGAAAATTAACAATGTTTAGCAATTAAGTCCAATTAAGCCCAATAATGTAAAACCAAAAATAATGATTGTAAAAGTTGTCTAATTTCCTTCTCTCTCTAGCTTGTGCGGCTGTAAACTCCTATTTATGTTTTTTAATCCCGACGTAACCCTAGACCAAATTAAGGGCCTATGAATAAGCTTTCCAACAAGGTATCATATGCCTTAATTGGGCTTAAGATTAGTAAGTTAGGCCCATTTAAGTGAAGGAATATCAGGGACTGCGCACTAATCTGCGCCAGAGAACTGGGGACCCAATTTAGCCTTGATTTTGGAATAATTTGACAATTCTTGTGAACCTGAAATTGTAGGTCCCTTCCTTATCTTTCTAGGGATAGCAAGATCATCAAAATCTGATATCTGTAGCTCTAGTTATGCTATGCACAAGGCAACAAGGTCAGGAAGAGTGAAAAATCCGAAAATTAACAATGTTTAGCAATTAAGCCCAATTAAGCCCAATAATGTAAAACCAAAACCAATGATTGTAAAATTTGTCTAATTTCCTTCTCTCTCTAGCTTGTGCGGCTGTAAACTCCTATTTATGTTTTTTAATCCCGACGTAACCCTAGACCAAATTAAGGGCCTATGAATAAGCTTTCCAACAAGGTATCAAATGCCTTAATTGGGCTTAAGATTAGTAAGTTAGGCCCATTTAAGTGAAGGAATATCATGGACTGCGCACTGATCCGCGCCAGAGAACTCGGGACCCAATTTAGCCTTGATTTTGGAATAATTTGACAATTCTTGTGAAACCTGACATTGTAGGTCCCTTCCTTATCTTTCTAGGGACAGCAAGATCACTAAAATTCGATATTTGTAGCTCTAGTTATGCTCTGCACAAGGCAACAAGGTCAGGAAGAGTGAAAAATCCGAAAATTAACAATGTTTAGCAATTAAGCCCAATTAAGCCCAATAATGTAAAACCAAAACCAATGATTGTAAAATTTGTCTAATTTCCTTCTCTCTCTAGCTTGTGCGGCTGTAAACTCCTATTTATGCTTTTTAATCCCGACGTAACCCTAGACCAAATTAAGGGCCTACGAATAAGCATTCCAACAAGGTATCAAATGCCTTAATTGGGCTTAAGATTAGTAAGTTAGGCCCATTTAAGTGAAGGAACATCATGGACTGCGCACTGATCCGCGCCAGAGAACTCGGGACCCAATTTAGCCTTGATTTTGGAATAATTTGACAATTCTTGTGAAACCTGACATTGTAGGTCCCTTCCTTATCTTTCTAGGGACAGCAAGATCATCAAAATCCGATATCTGTAGCTCTAGTTATGCTCTGCACAAGGCAACAAGGTCAGGAAGAGTGAAAAATCCGAAAATTATCAATGTTTAGCAATTATGCCCAATTAAGTGCAATAATGTAAAACCAAAAACAATGATTGTAAAAGTTGTCTAATTTCCTTCTCTCTCTAGCTTGTGCGGCTGTAAACTGCTATTTATGCCTTTTAATCCCGACCTGACCCTAGACCAAATTAAGGGCCTATGAATAAGCTTTCCAACAAGGTATCATATGCCTTAATTGGGCTTAAGATAAGTAAGTTAGGCCCATTTAAGTGAAGGAATATCATGGATCACACCCGATCCGAGCCAGAGAACTCGGGACCCCATTTAGCCTTGATTTTGGAATAATTTGACAATTCTTGTGAACCTGAAATTGTAGGTCCCTTCCTTAACTTTCTAGGGACAGCAAGATCATCAAAATCCGATATCTGTAGCTCTAGTAATGCTCTGCACAAGGCAACATGGTCAGGAAGAGAGATAAATCCGAAAATTAACAATGTTTAGCAATTATGCCCAATAATGTAAAACCAAAAACAATGATTGTAAAAAGTGTCTAATTTCCTTCTCTCTCTAGCTTGTGCGGCTGTAAACTGCTATTTATGCTTTTTAATCCCGACCTAACCCTAGACCAAATTAAGGGCCTCTGAATGAGCTTTCCAACAAGGTCGGGATGAGTGAAAAATCCGAAAATTAACTATGTTTAGAAATTAAGTCCAATTAAGCCCAATAATGTAAAACCAAAAACAATGATTGTAAAATTTGTCTTATTTCCTTCTCTCTCTAGCTTGTGCGGCTGTAAACTGCAATTTATGCTTTTTAATCCCGATCTAACCCTAGACCAAATTAAGGGCCTCTGAATAAGCTTTCCAACAAGGTATCATATGCCTTAATTGGGCTTAAGATGAGTAAGTTGGCCCCATGTAAGTGAAGGAATTTCATGGACTGCGCACTGATCCGCGCCAGAGAAATCGGGACCCAATTTAGCCTTGATTTTGGCCTAATTTGATAATTCTTGGGACCTGAAATTGTAGGTCCCTTCCTTATCTTTCTAGGGACAGCAAGATCATCAAAATCCGATACCTGTAGCTCTAGCTATGCTCTGCTTAAGGCAACAAGGTCAAGAAGTGTGAAAAATCCGAAAATTAACAATGTTTAGCAATTATGCCCAGTTAAGCCCAATAATGTAAAACCAAAAACAATGATTGTAAAAGATGTCTAATGTCCTTCTCTCTCTAGCTTGTGCGGCTGTAAACTGCTATTTTTGCCTATTAATCCTGACCTAACCATAGACCAAATTAAGGTCCTCAGAATAAGCTTTCCAACAAGGTATCATATGCCTTAATTGTGCTTAAGATTAGTAAGTTAGCCCCATTTAAGTGAAGGAACATCATGGACTGCGCACTGATCCGTGCTAGAGAACTCGGAATCCAATTTAGCCTTGAATTTGGCCTAATTTGATAATTCATTGGAAATATGAAATTGTGGGCCTCTTCCTAATCTTTCTAGGGACAGCAAGATCACCAAAATCCGAAATATGTAGCTCCAGTTATGCTCTGCGCAAGGCAACAAGGTCAGGAAGAGTGAAAAATCCGAAAATTAACAATGTTTAGCAATTAAGCCCAATAATGTAAAACCAAAAACAATGATTGTAAAAGTTGTCTAATTTCCTTCTCTCTCTAGCTTGTGCGGCTGTAAACTGCTATTTATGCTTTTTAATCCCTACCTAACCCTAGACCAAATTAAGGGCCTCTGAATAAGCTTTCCAACAAGGTATCATATGCCTTAATTGGGCTTAAGATTAGTAAGTTAGGCCCATTTAAGTGAAGGAATATCAAGGACTGCGCACTGATCTGCGCCAGAGAACTCGGGACCCAATTTAGCCTTGATTTTGGAATAATTTGACAATTCTTATGAACCTGAAATTGTAGGTCCATTCCTTATCTTTCTAGGGACATCAAGATTATCAAAATCTGATATCTGTAGCTCTAGTTATGCTCTGCACAAGGCAACAAGGTCAGGAAGAGTGAAAAATCCGAAAATTAACAAAGTTTAGCAATTATGCCCAATTAAGCCCAATAATGTAAAACCAAAAACGATGATTGTAAAAGTTGTCTAATTTCCTTCTCTCTCTAGCTTGTGCGGTTGTAAACTGCTATTTATGCTTTTTAATCCCGACCTAACCCTAGACCTAATTAAGGGCCTCTGAATAAGCTTTCCAACAAGGTATCATATGCCTTAATTGGGCTTAAGATGAGTAAGTTAGGCCCATTTAAGTGAAGGAATATCATGGACTGCGCACTGATCGGTGCCAGAGAACTCGGGACCCAATTTAGCCTTGATTTTGGCCTAATTTGACAATTCTTGGTAACCTGAAATTGTAGGTCCCTTCCTTATCTTTCTAGGGACAGCAAGATCATCAAAATCCGATATCTGTAGCTCTAGTTATGCTATGCACAAGGCAACAAGGTCAGGAAGAGAGAAAAATCCGAAAATTAACAATGTTTAGCAATTATGCCCAATAATGTAAAACAAAAAACAATGATTGTAAAAGTTGTCTAATTTCCTTCTCTCTAGCTTGTGCAGCTGTAAACTGCTATTTATGATTTTTAATCCCAACCTAACCCTAGACCAAATTAAGGGCCTCAGAATGAGCTTTCCAACAAGGTCGGGATGAGTGAAAAATCCGAAAATTAACTATGTTTAGCAATTAAGTCCAATTAAGCCCAATAATGTAAAACCAAAAACAATGATTGTAAAAGTTGTCTAATTTCCTTCTCTCTCTAGCTTGTATGGCTGTAAACTGCTAAATATGCTTTTTAATCCCGACCTAACCCTAGAACAAATTAAGGGCCTCTGAATAAGCTTTCCAACAAGGTATCATATGCCTTAATTGGGCTTAAGATGAGTAAGTTGGGCCCATTTAAGTGAAGGAATATCATGGACTGCGCAATGATCCGCGCCAGAGAAATCGGGACCCAATTTAGCCTTGATTTTGGCCTAATTTGATAATTCTTGGGAACCTAATATTGTAGGTCCCTTCCTTATCTTTCTAGGGACAGCAAGATCATCAAAATCCGATATCTGTAGCTCTAGTTATGCTCTACACAAGGCAACAAGGTCAGGAAGTGTGAAAAATCCGAAAATTAACAATGTTTAGCAATTATGCCCAATTAATCCCAATAATGTAAAACCAAAAACAATGATTGTAAAAGTTGTCTAATTTCCTTCTCTCTCTAACTTGTGCGGCTGTAAACTGCTGTTTTTTCTTATTAATCCCGACCTAACCCTAGACCAAATTAAGGGCCTCGGAATAAGATTTCCAACAAGGTATCATATGCCTTAATAGGGCTTAAGATGAGTAAGTTAGGCCCATTTAAGTGAAGGAATATCATGGACTGCGCACTGATCCGTGCCAGAGAACTCGGGACCGAATTTAGCCTTGATTTTGGCCTAATTTGACAATTCTTGGGGACCTGAAATTGTAGGTCCCTTCCTTATCTTTCTAGGGACAGCAAGATCATCAAAATCCGATATCTGTAGCTCTAGTTATGCTCTGCACAAGGCAACAAGGTCAGGAAGAGTGAAAAAGCCGAAAATTAACAATGTTTAGCAATTATGCACAATTAAGCGCAATAAATTAAAACCAAAAACAATGATTGTAAAAGTTGTCTAATTTCCTTCTCTCTCTAGCTTGTGCGGCTGTAAACTGCTATTTATGCCTTTTAATCCCGACCTAACCCTACACCAAATTAAGGGCCTCTGAATAAGCTTTCCAACAAGGTATCATATGCCTTAATTGGGCTTAAGATTAGTAAGTTAGGCCCATTTAAGTGAAGGAATATCATGGACTACGTACTGATCCGCGCCAGAGAACTCGGGAGCAAATTTAGCCTTGATTTTGGAATAATTTGACAATTCTTGTGCACCTGAAATTGTAGGTCCCTTCCTTATCTTTCTAGGGACAGCAAGATCATCAAAATCCGATATATGTAGCTCAAGTTATGCTCTGCACAAGGCAACAAGGTCAGGAAGAGAGAAAAATCCGAAAATTAACAATGTTTAGCAATTATGCCCAATAATGTAAAAGCATAAACAATGATTGTAAAAGTTGTCTAATTTCCTTCTCTCTCTAGCTTGTGCGGCTGTAAACTGTTATTTATGTTTTTTAATCCCGACCTAACCCTAGACCAAATTAAGGGCCTCTGAATAAGCTTTCCGACAAGGTATCACATGCCTTAATTGGGCTTAAGATTAGTAAGTTAGGCCCATTTAAGTGAAGGAACATCAAGGACTGCGCACTGATCCGCGCCAGAGAACTTAGGACCCAATTTAGCCTTGATTTTGGTCTAATTTAACAATTCTTGTGAAACCTGACATTGTAGGTCTCTTCCTTATCTTTCTAGGGACAGCAAGATCATCAAAATCCGATATCTGCAGCTCTAGTTACATTCTGCGCATGGCAACAAGGTCGGGATGAGTGAAAAATCCGAAAATTAACAATGTTTAGCAATTGAACCCAATAATGTAAAACCAAAAACAATGATTGTAAAAGTTGTCTAATTTCCTTCTCTATCTAGCTTGTGCGGCTGTAAACTGCTATTTATGCTTTTTAATCCCGACCTAACCCTAGACCAAATTAAGGGCCTCTGAATAAGCTTTCCAACAACGAATCATATGCCTTAATTGGGCTTAAGATTAGTAAGTTAGGCTCATTTAAGTGAAGGAATATCATGGATGCGCTGACCGATCCGCGCTGAGAACTCGGGACCCAATTTAGCCTTGATTTTGGAATAATTTGACAATTCTTGTGAACCTGAAATTGTAGGTCCCTTCCTTATCTTTCTAGGGACAACAAGATCATCAAAATCCGATATCTGTAGCTCTAGTTATGCTCTGCACAAGGCAACAAGGTCAGGAAGAGTGAAAAATCCAAAAATTAACAATGTTTAGCAATTATGCCCAATAATGTATAAAAAACGATGATTGTAAAAGTTGTCTAATTTCCTTATCTCTCTAGCTTGTACGGTTGTAAGCTGCTATTTATGCTTTTTAATCCCGACCTAACCCTAGACCTAATTAAGGGCCTCTGAATAAGCTTTCCAACAAGGTATCATATTCCTTAATTGGGCTTAAGATTAGTAAGTTAGGCCCATTTAAGTGAAGGAATATCATGGACTGCGCACTGATCCGCGCCAGAGGACTCGGGACCCAATTTAGCCTTCATTTTGGAATAATTTGACAATTCTAGTGAACCTGAAATTGTAGGTCCATTCCTTATCTTTCTAGGGACAACAAGATCATCAAAATCCGATATCTGTAGCTCTAGTTATGCTCTGCACAAGGCAACCAGGTCAGGAAGAGTGAAAAATCCGAAAATTAACAATGTTTAACAATTATGCCCAATAATGTAAAAGCAAAAACAATGATTGTAAAAGTCGTCTAATTTCCTTCTCTCTCTAGCTTGTGCGGCTGTAAACTGCTCTTTATGCTTTTTTATCACGACCTAACCCTAGGCCAAATTAAGGGCCTCTGAATAAGCTTTCCAACAAGGTATCATATGCCTTAATTGGGCTTAAGATTTGTAAGTTAGGCCCATTTAAGTGAAGGAACATCATGCACTGTGCACTGATCCGCGCCAGAGAACTCGGGACCCAATTTAGCCTTCATTTTGATCTTATTTGACAATTCTTGTGAAACCTGACATTGTAGGTCTCTTCCTTATCTTTCTAGGGACAGCAAGATCACCAAAATCCTATATCTGTAGCTCTTGTTATACTCTGCGCATGGCAACAAGGTCGGGATGAGTGAAAAATCCGAAAATTAACAATGTTTAGCAATTAAGCCCAATTAAGCCCAATAATGTAAAACCAAAAACAATGATTGTAAAAGTTGTCTAATTTCCTTCTCTCTCTAGCTTGTGCGGCTGTAAACTTCTATTTATGCTTTTTAATCTCGACCTAACCCTAGACCAAAATAAGGGCCTCTGAATAAGCTTTCCATTAAGGTATCATATGCCTTAATTGGGCTTAAGATTAGTAAGTTAGGCCCATTTAAGTGAAGGAACATCATGGATCACAGACCGATCCGCGCCAGAGAATTCGGGACCCAATTTAGCCTTGATTTTGGAATAATTTGACAATTCTTGTAACCGAAAATTGCAGGTCCCTTCCTTATCTTTCTAGGGACAGCAAGATCATCAAAATCTGATATCTGTAGCTCTAGTTATGCTCTGCACAAGCCAACAAGGTCGGGAAGAGTGAAAAATCCGAAAATTAACAATGTTTAGCAATTATGCCCAATAATGTAAAAGCAAAAACAATGATTGTAAAAGTTGTCTAATTTCCTTCTCTCTCTAGCTTGAGCGGCTATAAACTCCTATTTATGCTTTTTAATCCCGACCTAACCCTATTCCAAATTAAGGGCCTCTGAATAAGCTACAACAAGGTATCATATGCCTTAATTGGGCTTAAAATTAGTAAGTTAGGCCCATTTAAGTGAAGGAACATCATGGACTGCGCACTGATCCGCGCCAGAGAACTCGGGACCCAATTTAGCCTTGATTTTGGAATAATTTGACAATTCTTGTGAACCTGAAATTGTAGGTCCCTTCCTTATCTTTCTAGGGACAACAAGATCATCAAAATCCGATATCTGTAGCTCTAGTTATGCTCTGCACAAGGCAACAAGGTCAGGAAGAGTGAAAAATCCAAAAATTAACAATGTTTAGCAATTATGCCCAATAATGTATAAAAAACGATGATTGTAAAAGTTGTCTAATTTCCTTATCTCTCTAGCTTGTACGGTTGTAAGCTGCTATTTATGCTTTTTAATCCCGACCTAACCCTAGACCTAATTAAGGGCCTCTGAATAAGCTTTCCAACAAGGTATCATATTCCTTAATTGGGCTTAAGATTAGTAAGTTAGGCCCATTTAAGTGAAGGAATATCATGGATCGCGACCGATCCGCGCCAGAGGACTCGGGACCCAATTTAGCCTTCATTTTGGAATAATTTGACAATTCTAGTGAACCTGAAATTGTAGGTCCATTCCTTATCTTTCTAGGGACAACAAGATCATCAAAATCCGATATCTGTAGCTCTAGTTATGCTCTGCACAAGGCAACCAGGTCGGGAAGAGTGAAAAATCCGAAAATTAACAATGTTTAACAATTATGCCCAATAATGTAAAAGCAAAAACAATGATTGTAAAAGTCGTCTAATTTCCTTCTCTCTCTAGCTTGTGCGGCTGTAAACTGCTCTTTATGCTTTTTTATCACGACCTAACCCTAGGCCAAATTAAGGGCCTCTGAATAAGCTTTCCAACAAGGTATCATATGCCTTAATTGGGCTTAAGATTTGTAAGTTAGGCCCATTTAAGTGAAGGAACATCATGCACTGTGCACTGATCCGCGCCAGAGAACTCGGGACCCAATTTAGCCTTCATTTTGATCTTATTTGACAATTCTTGTGAAACCTGACATTGTAGGTCTCTTCCTTATCTTTCTAGGGACAGCAAGATCACCAAAATCCTATATCTGTAGCTCTTGTTATACTCTGCGCATGGCAACAAGGTCGGGATGAGTGAAAAATCCGAAAATTAACAATGTTTAGCAATTAAGCCCAATTAAGCCCAATAATGTAAAACCAAAAACAATGATTGTAAAAGTTGTCTAATTTCCTTCTCTCTCTAGCTTGTGCGGCTGTAAACTTCTATTTATGCTTTTTAATCTCGACCTAACCCTAGACCAAAATAAGGGCCTCTGAATAAGCTTTCCATTAAGGTATCATATGCCTTAATTGGGCTTAAGATTAGTAAGTTAGGCCCATTTAAGTGAAGGAACATCATGGACTGCGCACTGATCCGCGCCAGAGAATTCGGGACCCAATTTAGCCTTGATTTTGGAATAATTTGACAATTCTTGTAACCGAAAATTGCAGGTCCCTTCCTTATCTTTCTAGGGACAGCAAGATCATCAAAATCTGATATCTGTAGCTCTAGTTATGCTCTGCACAAGCCAACAAGGTCGGGAAGAGTGAAAAATCCGAAAATTAACAATGTTTAGCAATTATGCCCAATAATGTAAAAGCAAAAACAATGATTGTAAAAGTTGTCTAATTTCCTTCTCTCTCTAGCTTGAGCGGCTATAAACTCCTATTTATGCTTTTTAATCCCGACCTAACCCTATTCCAAATTAAGGGCCTCTGAATAAGCTACAACAAGGTATCATATGCCTTAATTGGGCTTAAAATTAGTAAGTTAGGCCCATTTAAGTGAAGGAACATCATGGACTGCGCACTGATCCGCGCCAGAGAACTCGGGACCCAATTTAGCCTTTATTTTGGTCTAATTTGACAATTCTTGTGAAACCTGACATTGTAGGTCTCTTCCTTATCTTTCTAGGGACAACAAGATCACCAAAATCCGACATCTGTAGCTCTAGTTATACTCTGCGCATGGCAACAAGGTCGGGATGAGTGAAAAATCCGAAAATTAACAATGTTTAGCAATTAAGCCCAATTAAGCCCAAACAAGTCCATTTGGGCTCCAATAGGACCAAAGAAGTACAAATTGGCCCAGTTAGGTCCTATATGACCTAAAAAGTGCATTTTGGCTCTATTAGGATCAAACAAGTCCATTTGGGCTCCAATAGGACCAAAGAAGTACAAATTGGCCCAGTTAGGTCATATATGACCTAAAAAGTCCATTTGGGCTCCATTAGGATCAAACAAGTCCATTTGGGCTCCAATAGGACCAAAGAAGTACAAATTGGCCCAGTTAGGTCCTATATGACCTAAAAAGTCCATTTAGGCTCTATTAGGTTCAAACAAGTCCATTTGGGCTCCATGAGGACCAAAGAATTACAATTGGGCCGTTCGAGGCAATTGGCCCAATTAGGTCCAAAAAGTCCATTTGGGCTCTATTAGGATCAAAAAAGTCCATTTGGGCTCCAATAGGACTAAATAAGTACAAATTGGCCATGTAGGTCCTTTATGACCTAAAAAGTCCATTTGGGCTCTATTAGGATCAAACAAGTCCATTTGGGCTCCAATAGGACCAACGAAGTACAAATTGGCCCAGTTAGGTCCTTTATGACCTAACAAGACCATTTGGGCTCTATTAGGATCAAACAAGTCCATTTGGGTTCTATTAGGTTCAAACAAGTCCATTTGGGCTCCAATAGGACCAAAGAAGTACAAATTGGCCCAGTTAGGTCCTATATGACCTAAAAAGTCCATTTGGGCTCTATTATGATCAAACTAGTCCATTTGGGCTCCATTAGGACCAAAGACGTACAAATTGGCCCAGTTAGGTCCTATATGACCCAAAAAGTCCATTTTGGCTCTATTAGGATCAAACAAGTCCATTTGGGCACCAATAGGACCAAAGAAGTACAAATTGGCCCAGATAGGTCCTATATGACCTAAAAAGTCCATTTGAGCTCTATTAGGATCAAACAAGTCCATTTGGGCCCCATTAGGACCAAAGAAGTACAAATTGGCCCAGTTAGGTCCTATATGACCTAAAAAGTCCATTTGGGCTCTATTAGGATCACACAAGTCCATTTCGGCTCCAATAGGACCAAAGAAGTACAAATTGGCCCAGTTAGGTCCTATATGACCTAAAAAGTGCATTTTGGCCTTAATTGGGCTCAATCAAGTCCATTTGGGCTCCAATAGGACCAAAGAAGTACAAATTGGCCCAGTTAGGTCCTATATGACCTAAAAAGTGCATTTTAGCTCTATTAGGATCAAACAAGTCCATTTGGGCTCCAATATGACCAAAGAAGTACAAATTGGCCCAGTTAGGTCCTATATGACCTAAAAAGTCCATTTGGGCTCTATTAGGATCAAACAAGTCCATTTGGGCTCCAATAGGACCAAAGTAGTACAAATTGTCCCAGTTAGGTCCTATATGACCTAAAATGTCCAGTTGGGCTCTATTAGGATCAAACAAGTCCATTTGGGCTCCAATAGGACCAAAGAAGGACAAATTGGCCCAGTTAGGTCCTATATGACCTAAAAAGTGTATTTTGGCTCTATTGGGATCAAACAAGTCCATTTCGGCTCCAATAGGACCAAAGAAGTACAAATTGGCCTAGTTAGGTCCTATATGACCTAAAAAGTCCATTTGGGCTCTTTTAGGATCAAACAAGTCCATTTGGGCTCAAATAGGACCAAAGAAGTACAAATTGGCCCAGTTAGGTCCTATATGACCTAAAATGTCCATTTGGGCTCTATTAGGATCAAACAAGTCCATTTCGGCTTTATTAGGACAAAGATGTACAAATTGGCCCAGTTAGGTCCTATACGACCCAAAAAGTCCATTTTGGCTCTATTAGGATCAAACAAGTCCATTTGGGCTCCAATAGGACCAAAGAAGTACAAATTGGACCAGTTAGGTCCTATATGACCTAAAACTCTATTTGGGCTCTATTAGGGTCAAACAAGTCCATTAGGGCTCCATTAGGACCAAAGAAGTACAAATTGGCCCTGTTAGGTCCTATATGACCTAAAAAGTCCATTTGGGCTCTATTAGGATCACACAAGTCCATTTGGGCTCCAATAGGACCAAAGAAGTACAAATTGGCCCAGTTAGGTCCTATATGACCTTAAAAGTGTATTTTGGCCTTAATTGGGCTCAAACAAGTCCATTTGGGCTCCAATAGGACCAAAGAAGTACAAATTGGCCCAGTTAGGTCCTATATGACCTAAAAAGTGCATTTTGGCTCTATTAAGATCAAACAAGTCTATTTGGGCTCCAATAGGACCAAAGAGGTACAAATTGGCCCAGTTAGGTCCAATATGACCTAAAAAGTCCATTTGGGCTCCATTAGGATCAAACAAGTCCATTTGGGCTCCAATAGGACCAAAGAAATACAAATTGGCCTAGTTAGGTCCTATATGACCTAAAATGTCCAGTTGGGCTCTATTAGGATAAAACAAGTCCATTTGGGCTCCATTAGGACCAAAGAAGTACAAATTGGCCCAGTTAGTTCCTATTTGACCTAAAAAGTCCATTTGGGCTCTTTCAGGTTCAAACAAGTCCATTTAGGCTCCATTAGGACCAAAGAATTACAATTGGGCCGTTCGAGGCAACTGGCCCAATTAGGTCCAAAAAGTCCATTTGGGCTCTATTAGGATCAAACAAGTCCATTTGGGCTCCAATAGGACCAAAGAAGTACAAATTGACCCAGTTAGGTCCTTTATGACCTAACAAGACCATTTGGGCTCTATTAGGATCAAACAAGTCCATTTGGGCTCTATTAGGTTCAAACAAGTCCATTTGGGATCCAATAGGACCAAAGAAGTACAAATTGGCCGAGTTAGGTCCTATATGACCTAAAAAGTCCATTTGGGCTCTATTAGGATCAAACAAGTCCATTTGGGCTCCATTAGGACCAAAGATGTACAAATTGGCCCAGTTAGGTCCTATATGACCCAAAAAGTCCATTTTGGCTCTATTAGGATCAAACAAGTCCATTTGGGCTCCAATAGGACCAAAGAAGTACAAATTCGCCCAGATAGGTCCTATATGACCTAAAGAGTACATTTGGGCTCTATTAGGATCAAAAAAGTCCATTTGGGCTCCATTAGGACCAAAGAAGTACAAATTGACCCAGTTAGGTCCTATATGACCTAAAAAGTCCATTTGGGCTCTATTAGGATCAAACAAGTCCATTTGGGCTCCAATAGGACCAAAGAAGTACAAATTGGCCCAGTTAGGTCCTATATGACCTAAAATGTCCATTTGGGCTCTATTAGGATCAAAAAAGTCCATTTGGGCTCTATTAGGACAAAGATGTACAAATTGGCCCAGTTAGGTCCTATACGACCCAAAAAGTCCATTTTGGCTCTATTAGGATCAAACAAGTTCATTTGGGCTCCAATAGGACCAAAGAAGTACAAATTGGCACAGTTAGGTCCTATATGACCTAAAAAGTGCATTTTGGCTCTATTAGGGTAAGATCCTATATGACCTAAAAAGTCCATTTGGGCTATATTAGGGTCAAACAAGTCCATTTGGGCTCCATTAGGACCAAAGAAGTACAAATTGGCCCAGATAGGTCCCATATGACCTAAAAAGTCCATTTGGGCTCTATTAGGATCAAACAAGTCCATTTAGGATCCAATAGGACCAAAGAAGTACAAATTGGCCCAGTTAGGTCCTATATGACCTAAAAAGTGCATTTTGGCTCTACTAGGATCAAACAAGTCCATTTGGGCACAAATAGGACCAAAGAAGTACAGATTGGCCCAGTTAGGTCCTATATGACCTAAAAAGTCCAATTGGGCTCTAATAGGATCAAACAAGTCCATTTGGGCTCCAATAGGACCAAAGAAGTACAAATTGGCCCAGTTAGGTCCTTTATGACCTAACAAGTCCATTTGAGCTCTATTAAGATCAAACTAGTCCATTTGGGCTCCAATAGGACCAAAGAAGTACAAATTGGCCCAGTTAGGTCGTATATGACCTAAAATGTCCAGTTGGGCTCTACTAGGATCAAACAAATCCATTTGTGCTCTATTAGGATCAAACAATCCCATATGGAACAAAGAAGTACAAATTGGGCCAGTTAGGTCCTACAAGACCTAAAATGTCCATTTGGGCTCTATTAGGATCAAACAAGTCCATTTGGGCTCCAATAGGACCAAAGAAGTACAAATTGGCCCAGTTAGGTCCTATATGACCTAAAAAGTGCATTTTGGCTCTATTAGGATCAAACAAGTCCATTTGGGCTCCAATAGGACCAAAGAAGTACAAATTGGCCCAGTTAGGTCCTTTATGACCTAAAACGTCCATTTGGGCTCTATTAGGATCAAACAAGTCCATTTGGGCTCCAATAGGACCAAAGAAGTACAAATTGGCCCAGTTAGGTTCTTTATGACCAAACAAGACCATTTGGCTCTATTAGGATCAAACAAGTCCATTTGGGCTATATTAGGTTCAAACAAGTTCATTTGGGCTCCAATAGGACCAAAGATTTACAAATTGGCCCAGTTAGGTACTATATGACCTAAAAAGTGCATTTGGGCTCTATTAGGATCAAACAAGTCCATTTGGGCTCCAATAGGACCAAAGAAGTACAAATTGGCCCAGTTAGGTCCTATATGACCTAAAAAGTCCATTTGGGCTCTATTAGGATCAAACAAGTCCATTTGGGCTCCAATAGGACCAAAGATGTACAAATTGGCCCAGTTAGGTCCTATATGACCTAAAATGTCCAGTTGGGCTCTATTAAGATCAAACAAGTACATTTGGCCTCCAATAGGACCAAAGAAGGACAAATTGGCCCAGTTAGGTCCTATATGACCTAAAAAGTCCATTTTGCCTCTATTAGGATCAAACAAGTCCATTTCGGCTCTAATATGACCAAAGAAGTACAAATTGGCCTAGTTAGGTCGTATATGACCTAAAAAGTCCATTTGGGCTCTATTAGGATCAAACAAGTCCATTTGGGCTCCAATAGGACCAAAGAAGTACAAATTGGCACAGTTAGGTCCTATATGACCTAAAATGTCCATTTGGGCTCTATTAGGTTCAAACAAGTTCATTTGGGCTCCAATAGGACCAAAGATGTACAAATTGGCCCGGTTAGGTCCTATATGACCTAAAATTCCATTTGGTCTCCATTAGGACCAAACAAGTCCATTTGGGCCCCAAGAGGACCAAAGAAGTACAAATTGACCCAGTTAGGTCCTATATGACCTAAAATGTCCAGCTGGGCTCCATTAGGATCAAACAAGTCCATTTAGGCTCCAATAGGACCATAGAAGTACAAATTGGCCCAGTTAGGTCCTATATGACCTAACAAGTCCATTTGGGATATATTAGGTTCAAACAAGTTCATTTGGGCTCCAATAGGACCAAAGATTTACAAATTGGCCCAGTTAGGTCCTATATGACCTAAAAAGTGCATTTGGGCTCTATTAGGATCAAACAAGTCCATTTGGGCTCCAATAGGACCAAAGAAGTACAAATTGGCCCAGTTAGGTCCTATATGACCTAAAAAGTCCATTTGGGCTCTATTAGGATCAAACAAGTCCATTTGGGCTCCAATAGGACCAAAGATGTACAAATTGGCCCAGTTAGGTCCTATATGACCTAAAATGTCCAGTTGGGCTCTATTAAGATCAAACAAGTACATTTGGCCTCCAATAGGACCAAAGAAGGACAAATTGGCCCAGTTAGGTCCTATATGACCTAAAAAGTCCATTTAGCCTCTATTAGGATCAAACAAGTCCATTTCGGCTCTAATATGACCAAAGAAGTACAAATTGGCCTAGTTAGGTCCTATATGACCTAAAAAGTCCATTTGGGCTCTATTAGGATCAAACAAGTCCATTTGGGCTCCAATAGGACCAAAGAAGTACAAATTGGCACAGTTAGGTCCTATATGACCTAAAATGTCCATTTGGGCTCTATTTGGATCAAACAAGTCCATTTGGGCTCCAATAGGGCCAAAGAAGTACAAATTGGCCCGGTTAGGTCCTATATGACCTAAAATTCCATTTGGTCTCCATTAGGACCAAAAAGTCCATTTGGGCCCCAATAGGACCAAAGAAGTACAAATTGGCCCAGTTAGGTCCTATATGACCTACAATGTCCAGCTGGGCTCCATTAGGATCAAACAAGTCCATTTAGGCTCCAAGAGGACCATAGAAGTACAAATTGGCCCAGTTAGGTCCTATATGACCTAAAATGTGCATTTTGGCTCTATTAGGATCAAACAAGTCCATTTGGGCTCCAATAGGACCAAAGAAGTACAAATTGACCCAGTTAGGTCCTATATGACCTAAAAAGTCCATTTGGGCTCCATTAGGATCAAACAAGTCCATTTGGGCTCCATTAGGACCAAAGAAAAACAAATTGACCCAGTTAGGTCCTATATGACCTAAAAAGTCCATTTGGGCTCTATTAGGATCAAACAAGTCCATTTGGGCTCCAATAGGACCAAAGAAGTACAAATTGGCACAGTTAGGTCATATATGACCTAAAATGTCCATTTGGGCTCTATTCGGGTTAGATCCTATATGACCTAAAAAGTCCATTTAGGCTATATTAGGGTCAAAAAAGTCCATTTGGGCTCCATTAGGACCAAAGAAGTACAAATTGGCCCAGATAGGTCCCATATGACCTAAAAAGTCCATTTGGGCTCTATTAGGATCAAACAAGTCCATTTAGGATCCAATAGGACCAAAGAAGTACAAATTGGCCCAGTTAGGTCCTATATGACCTAAAAAGTGCATTTTGGCTCTACTAGGATCAAACAAGTCCATTTGGGCACGAATAGGACCAAAGAAGTACAGATTGGCCCAGTTAGGTCCTATATGACCTAAAAAGTCCATTTGGGCTCTAATAGGATCAAACAAGTCCATTTGGGCTCCAATAGGACCAAAGAAGTACAAATTGGCCCAGTTAGGTAGTTTATGACCTAACAAGTCCATTTGAGCTCTATTAAGATCAAACTAGTCCATTTGCGCTCCAATAGGACCAAAGAAGTACAAATTGGCCCAGTTAGGACGTATATGACCTAAAATGTCCAGTTGGGCTCTACTAGGATCAAACAAATCCTTTTGTGCTCTACTAGGATCAAACAATCCCATATGGAACAAAGAAGTACAAATTGGGCCAGTTAGGTCCTACAAGACCTAAAATGTCCATTTGGGCTCTATTAGGATCAAAAAGTCCATTTGGGCTCCAATAGGACCAAAGAAGTACAAATTGGCCCAGTTAGGTCCTATATGACCTAAAAAGTGCATTTTGGCTCTATTAGGATCAAACAAGTCCATTTGGGCTACAATAGGACCAAAGAAGTACAAATTGGCCCAGTTAGGGCCTATATGACCTAAAATGTACATTTGGGCTCCATTAGGATCAAACAAGTCCATTTGGGCTCCAATAGGACCAAAGAAGTACAAATTGGCCCAGTTAGGTCCTATATGACCTAAAAAGTGCATTTTGGCTCTATTAGGATCAAACAAGTCCATTTGGGCTCCAATAGGACCAAAGAAGTACAAATTGGCCCGGTTAGGTCCTATATGACCTAAAATTCCATTTGGGCTCCATTAGGACCAAACAAGTCCATTTGGGCCCCAATAGGACCAAAGAAGTACAAATTGGCCCAGTTACGTCCTATATGACCAAAAATGTCCAGCTGGGCTCCATTAGGATCAAACAAGTCCATTTGGGCTCCAATAGGACCAAAGAAGTACAAATTGGCACAGTTAGGTCATTTATGACCTAAAAAGTCCATTTGGGCTCTATTAGGATCAAACAAGTCCATTTGGGCTCCAATAGGACCAAAGAAGTACAAATTGGCCCAGTTAGGTCCTTTATGACCGAACAAGACCATTTGGCTCTATTAGGATCAAACAAGTCCATTTGGGCTCTATTAGGTTCAAACAAGTCCATTTGGGCTCCAATAGGACCAAAGAAGTACAAATTGGCCCAGTTAGGTCCTATATGACCTAAAAAGTCCATTTGGGCTCTATTATGATCAAACAAGTCCATTTGGGCTCCAATAGGACCAAAGAAGTACAAATTGGTCCAGTTAGGTCCTTTATGACCTAAAAAGTCCATTTGGGCTCTATTAGGATCAAACAAGTCCATTTGGGCTCCAATAGGACCAAAGAAGTACAAATTGGCCTTGTTAGGTTCTTTATGACCTAACAAGACCATTTGGCTCTACTAGGATCAAACAAGTCCATTTGGGCTCTATTAGGTTCAAACAAGTTCATTTGGGCTCCAATAGGACCAAAGATGTACAAATTGGCCCAGTTAGGTCCTATATGACCTAAAAAGTGCATTTGGGCTCTATTAGGATCAAACAAGTCCATTTGGGCTCCAATAGGACCAAAGAAGTACAAATTGGCCCAGTTAGGTCCTATATGACCTAAAAAGTCCATTTGGGCTCTATTAGGATCAAACAAGTCCATTTGGGCTCCAATAGGACCAAAGATGTACAAATTGGCCCAGTTAGGTCCTATATGACCTAAAATGTCAAGTTGGGCTCTATTAAGATCAAACAAGTCCATTTGGGCTCCAATAGGACCAAAGAAGTACAAATTGGCCCAGTTACGTCCTATATGACCAAAAATGTCTAGCTGGGCTCCATTAGGATCAAACAAGTCCATTTGGGCTCCAATAGGACCAAAGAAGTACAAATTGGCACAGTTAGGTCCTTTATAACCTAAAAAGTCCATTTGGGCTCTATTAGGATCAAACAAGTCCATTTTGGCTCCAATAGGACCAAAGAAGTACAAATTGGCCCAGTTAGGTCCTTTATGACCGAACAAGACCATTTGGCTCTATTAGGATCAAACAAGTCCATTTGGGCTCTATTAGGATCAAACAAGTCCATTTGGGCTCCAATAGGACCAAAGAAATACAAATTGGCACAGTTAGGTCCTATATGAACTAAAATGTCCATTTGGGCTCTATTCGGGTTAGATCCTATATGACCTAAAAAGACCATTTAGGCTATATTAGGGTCAAAAAAGTCCATTTGGGCTCCATTAGGACCAAAGAAGTACAAATTGGCCCAGATAGGTCCCATATGACCTAAAATGTCCATTTGGGCTCTATTAGGATCAAACAAGTCCATTTAGGATCCAATAGGACCAAAGAAGTACAAATTGGCCCAGTTAGGTCCTATATGACCTAAAAAGTGCATTTTGGCTCTATTAGGATCAAACAAGTCCATTTGGGCACGAATAGGACCAAAGAAGTACAGATTGGCCCAGTTAGGTCCTATATGACCTAAAAAGTCCATTTGGGCTCTAATAGGATCAAACAAGTCCATTTGGGCTCCAATAGGACCAAAGAAGTACAAATTGGCCCAGTTAGGTCCTATATGACCTAAAAAGTGCATTTTGGCTCTATTAGGATCAAACAAGTCCATTTGGGCTCCAATAGGACCAAAGAAGTACAAATTGGCCCGGTTAGGTCCTATATGACCTAAAATTCCATTTGGGCTCCATTAGGACCAAACAAGTCCATTTGGGCCCCAATAGGACCAAAGAAGTACAAATTGGCCCAGTTACGTCCTATATGACCAAAAATGTCCAGCTGGGCTCCATTAGGATCAAACAAGTCCATTTGGGCTCCAATAGGACCAAAGAAGTACAAATTGGCACAGTTAGGTCCTTTATGACCTAAAAAGTCCATTTGGGCTCTATTAGGATCAAACAAGTCCATTTGGGCTCCAATAGGACCAAAGAAGTACAAATTGGCCCAGTTAGGTCCTTTATGACCGAACAAGACCATTTGGCTCTATTAGGATCAAACAAGTCCATTTGGGCTCTATTAGGTTCAAACAAGTCCATTTGGGCTCCAATAGGACCAAAGAAGTACAAATTGGCCCAGTTAGGTCCTATATGACCTAAAAAGTCCATTTGGGCTCTATTAGGATCAAACAAGTCCATTTGGGTTCCAATAGGACCAAAGATGTACAAATTGGCCCAGTTAGGTCCTATATGACCTAAAATGTCCAGTTGGGCTCTATTAAGATCAAACAAGTCCATTTGGGCTCCAATAGGACCAAAGAGGTACAAATTGACCCAGTTAGGTCCTATATGACCTAAAAAGTCCATTTGGGCTCCATTAGGATCAAACAAGTCCATTTGGGCTCCAATAGGACCAAAGAAATTCAAATTGACCCAGTTCGGTCCTATATGACCTAAAATGTCCAGTTGGGCTCTATTAGGATAAAACAAGTCCATTTGTGCTCCATTAGGACCAAAGAAGTACAAATTGGCCCAGTTAGTTCCTATATGACCTAAAAAGTCCATTTGGGCTCTTTTAGGTTCAAACAAGTCCATTTGGGCTCCATTAGGACCAAAGAATTACAATTGGGTCGTTCGAGGCAATTGGCCCAATTAGGTCAAAAAGTCCATTTGGGCTCTATTAGGATCAAAGAAGTCCATCTGGGCTCCAATAGGACCAAAGAAGTACAAATTGGCCCAGTTAGGTCCTTTATGACCTAACAGGTCCATTTGGGCTCTATTAGGATAAAACAAGTCCATTTGGGCTCCAATAGGACCAAAGAAGTACAAATTGGCCTAGTTAGGTCCTATATGACCTAACAAGTCCATTTGGGCTCTATTAGGATCAAACAAGTCCATTTGGGCTCCAATAGGACCAAAGAAGTACAAATTGGCCCAGTTAGGTCCTATATGACCTAAAATGTCCAGTTGGGCTCTACTAGGATCAAACAAGTCCATTTGTGCTCTATTAGGATCAAACAAGCCCATATGGACCAAAGAAGTACAAATTGGGTCAGTTAGGTCCTATAAGACCTAAAATGTCCATTTGGGCTCTATTAGGATCAAACAAGTCCATTTGGGCTCTATTAGGATCAAACAATCCATTTGGGCTCCAATAGGACCAAAGAAGTACAAATTGGCCCAGTTAGGTCCCTTATGACCTAACAAGTCCATTTGGGCTCTATTAGGATCAAACAAGTCCATTTGGGGTCTATTAGGTTCAAACAAGTCCATTTGGGCTCCAATAGGACCAAAGAAGTACAAATTGGCCCAGTTATGTCCTATATGACCTAAAAAGTCCATTTGGGCTCTATTAGGATCAAACAAGTCCATTTGGGCTCCATTAGGACCAAAGATGTACAAATTGGCCCAGTTAGGTCCTATATGACCCAAAAAGTCCATTTTGGCTCTATTATGATCAAACAAGTCCATTTGGGCACCAATAGGACCAAAGAAGTACAAATTGGCCCAGATAGGTCCTATATGACCTAAAAAGTATATTTGGGCTCTATTAGGATCAAACAAGTCCATTTGGGCTTCATTAGGACCAAAGATGTACAAATTGACCCAGTTATGTCCCACATGACCTAAAAAGTCCATTTGGGCTCTATTAGGATCAAACAAGTCCATTTGGGCTCCAATAGGACCAAAGAAGTACAAATTGGCCCAGTTAGGTCCTTTATGACCTAACAAGTCCATTTGGGCTCTATTAGGATCAAACAAGTACATTTGGGCTCCAATAGGACCAAAGAAGTACAAATTGGCCCAGTTAGGTCCTATATGACCTAAAATGTCCAGTTGGGCTCTACTAGGATCAAACAAGTCCATTTGTGCTCTATTAGGATCAAACAAGCCATATGGACCAAAGAAGTACAAATTGGGCCAGTTATGTCCTATAAGACCTAAAATGTCCATTTGGGCTCTATTAGGATCAAACAAGTCCATTTGGGCTCCAATTGGCCCAGTTAGGTCCTATATGACCTAAAATGTCCAGTTGGTCTCTATTAGGATCAAACTAGTCCATTTGGGCTCCAATAGGACCAAAGAAGTACAAATTGGCATAGTTAGGTCCTATATGACCTAAAAAGTGTATTTTGGCTCTATTAGGATCAAACAAGTCCATTTGGGCTCCAATAGGACCAAAGAAGTACAAATTGGCCCAGTTAGGTCCTATATGACCTAAAATGTCCATTTGGGCTCTATTAGGATCAAACAAGTCCATTTGGGCTCTATTAGGACAAAGATGTACAAATTGGCCCAGTTAGGTCCTATACGACCCAAAAAAGTACAAATTGACCCAGTTAGGTCCTATATGACCTAAAAAGTCCATTTGGGCTCTATTAGGATCAAACAAGTCCATTTGGGCTCCATTAGGACCAAAGATGTACAAATTGGCCATGTTAGGTACTATAAGACCCAAAAAGTCCATTTTGGCTCTATTAGGATCAAACAAGTCCATTTGGGCTCCAATAGGACCAAAGAAGTACAAATTGGCCCGGTTAGGTCATATACGACCTAAAAAGTCCATTTGGGCTCTATTAGGCTAAAAACAAGTCCATTTGGGCTCCAATAGGACCAAAGAAGTACAAATTGGCCCAGTTAGGTCCTATATGACCTAAAAAGTGCATTTTCGCCTTAATTGGGCTCAAACAAGTCCATTTGGGCTCCATTAGGACCAAAGAAATACAAATTGGCCCAGTTAGGTCCTATATGACCTAAAAAGTCCATTTGGGCTCTATTAGGATCAAACAAGTCCATTTGAGCTCCAATAGGACCAAAGAAGTACAAATTGGCCCGGTTAGGTCATATACGACCTAAAAAGTCCATTTGGGCTCTATTAGGCTAAAAACAAGTCCATTTGGGCTCCAATAGGACCAAAGAAGTACAAATTGACCCAGTTAGGTCCTTTATGACCTAACAAGACCATTTGAGCTCTATTAGGATCAAACAAGTCCATTTGGGCTCTATTAGGTTCAAACAAGTCCATTTGAGCTACAATAGGACCAAAGAAGTACAAATTGGCCCGGTTAGGTCCTATATGACCTAAAAAGTCCATTTGGGCTCTATTAGGCTCAAACAAGTCCATTTGGGCTCCAATAGGACCAAAGAAGTACAAATTGACCCAATTAGGTCCTTTATGACCTAACAAGACCATTTGAGCTCTATTAGGATCAAACAAGTCCATTTGGGCTCTATTAGGTTCAAACAAGTCCATTTGAGCTCCAATAGGACCAAAGAAGTACAAATTGCCCCGGTTAGGTCCTATATGACCTAAAATGTCCAGCTGGGCTCCATTAGGATCAAACAAGTCCATTTGGGCTCCATTAGGACCAAAGAAGTACAAATTGGCCCAGTTAGGTCCTATATGACCTAAAAATTCCATTTGGGATCTATTAGGCGCAAACAAGTCCATTTGGGCTCCAATAGGACCAAAGAAGTACAAATTGACCTAGTTAGGTCCTTTATGACCTAACAAGACCATTTGGGCTCTATTAGGATCAAACAAGTCCATTTGGGCTCTATTAGGTTCAAACAAGTCCATTTGGGCTCCAATAGGACCAAAGAAGTACAAATTGGCCCAGTTAGGTCCTATATGACCTAAAAAGTCCATTTGGGCTCTATTATGATCAAACTAGTCCATTTGGGCTCCATTAGGACCAAAGACGTACAAATTGGCCCAGTTAGGTCCTATATGACCCAAAAAGTCCATTTTGGCTCTATTAGGATCAAACAAGTCCATTTGGTCACCAATAGGACCAAAGAAGTACAAATTGGCCCAGATAGGTCCTATATGACCTAAAAAGTCCATTTGGGCTCTATTAGGATCAAACAAGTCCATTTGGGCCCCATTAGGACCAAAGAAGTACAAATTGGCCCAGTTAGGTCCTATATGACCTAAAAAGTCCATTTGGGCTCTATTAGGATCACACAAGTCCATTTCGGCTCAAATAGGACCAAAGAAGTACAAATTGGTCCAGTTAGGTCCTATATGACCTAAAAAGTGCATTTTGGCCTTAATTGGGCTCAATCAAGTCCATTTGGGCTCCAATAGGACCAAAGAAGTACAAATTGGCCCAGTTAGGTCCTATATGACCTAAAAAGTGCATTTTGGCTCTATTAGGATCAAACAAGTCCATTTGGGCTCCAATAGGACCAAAGAAGTACAAATTGGCCCAGTTAGGTCCTATATGACCTAAAAAGTCCATTTGGGCTCTATTAGGATCAAACAAGTCCATTTGGGCTCCAATAGGACCAAAGAAGTACAAATTGGCCCAGTTAGGTCCAATATGACCTAAAAAGTCCATTTGGGCTCCATTAGGATCAAACAAGTCCATTTGGGCTCCAATAGGACCAAAGAAATACAAATTGGCCCAGTTAGGTCCTTTATGACCTAAAATGTCCAGTTGGGCTCTATTAGGATAAAACAAGTCCATTTGGGCTCCATTAGGACCAAAGAAGTACAAATTGGCCCAGTTAGTTCCTATATGACCTAAAAAGTCCATTTGGGCTCTTTTAGGTTCAAACAAGTCCATTTAGGCTCCATTAGGACCAAAGAATTACAATTGGACCGTTCGAGGCAATTGGCCCAATTAGGTCCAAAAAGTCCATTTGGGCTCTATTAGGATCAAACAAGTCCATTTGGGCTCCAATAGGACCAAAGAAGTACAAATTGGCCCAGTTAGGTCCTTTATGACCCAACAAGACCATTTGGGCTCTATTAGGATCAAACAAGTCCATTTGGGCTCTATTAGGTTCAAACAAGTCCATTTGGGCTCCAATAGGACCAAAGAAGTACAAATTGGCCCAGTTAGGTCCTATATGACCTAAAAAGTCCATTTGGGCTCTATTAGGATCAAACAAGTCCATTTGGGCTCCATTAGGACCAAAGATGTACAAATTGGCCATGTTAGGTACTATAAGACCCAAAAAGTCCATTTTGGCTCTATTAGGATCAAACAAGTCCATTTGGGCTCCAATAGGACCAAAGAAGTACAAATTGGCCCAGATTGGTCCTATATGACCTAAAAAGTACATTTGGGCTCTATTAGGATCAAAAAAGTCCATTTGGGCTCCATTAGGACCAAAGAAGTACAAATTGACCCAGTTAGGTCCTATATGACCTAAAAAGTCCATTTGGGCTCTATTAGGATCAAACAAGTCCATTTGGGCTCCAATAGGTCCAAAGAAGTACAAATTGGCCCAGTTAGGTCCTATATGACCTAAAATGTCCATTTGGGCTCTATTAGGATCAAAAAAGTCCATTTGGGCTCTATTAGGACAAAGATGTACAAATTGGCCCAGTTAGGTCCTATACGACCCAAAAAGTCCATTTTGGCTCTATTAGGATCAAACAAGTCCATTTGGGCTCCAATAGGACCAAAGAAGTACAAATTGGCACAGTTAGGTCCTATATGACCTAAAAAGTGCATTTTGGCTCTATTAGGGTTAGATCCTATATGACCTAAAAAGTCCATTTGGGCTATATTAGGGTCAAACAAGTCCATTTGGGCTCCATTAGGACCAAAGAAGTACAAATTGGCCCAGATAGGTCCCATATGACCTAAAAAGTCCATTTGGGCTCTATTAGGATCAAACAAGTCCATTTAGGATCCAATAGGACCAAAGAAGTACAAATTGGCCCAGTTAGGTCCTATATGACCTAAAAAGTGCATTTTGGCTCTACTAGGATCAAACAAGTCCATTTGGGCACGAATAGGACCAAAGAAGTACAGATTGGCCCGGTTAGGTCCTATATGACCTAAAAAGTCCATTTGGGCTCTAATAGGATCAAACAAGTCCATTTGGGCTCCAATAGGACCAAAGAAGTACAAATTGGCCCAGTTAGGTCCTTTATGACCTAACAAGTCCATTTGAGCTCTATTAAGATCAAACTAGTCCATTTGGGCTCCAATAGGACCAAAGAAGTACAAATTGGCCCAGTTAGGTCGTATATGACCTAAAATGTCCAGTTGGGCTCTACTAGGATCAAACAAATCCATTTGTGCTCTATTAGGATCAAACAATCCCATATGGAACAAAGAAGTACAAATTGGGCCAGTTAGGTCCTATAAGACCTAAAATGTCCATTTGGGCTCTATTAGGATCAAACAAGTCCATTTGGGCTCCAATAGGACCAAAGAAGTACAAATTGGCCCAGTTAGGTCCTATATGACCTAAAAAGTGCATTTTGGCTCTATTAGGATCAAACAAGTCCATTTGGGCTCCAATAGGACCAAAGAAGTACAAATTGTCCCAGTTAGGGCCTATATGACCTAAAATGTCCATTTGGGCTCCATTAGGATCAAACAAGTCCATTTGGGCTCCAATAGGACCAAAGAAGTACAAATTGGCCCAGTTAGGTCCTATATGACCTAAAAAGTGCATTTTGGCTCTATTAGGATCAAACAAGTCCATTTGGGCTCCAATAGGACCAAAGAAGTACAAATTGGCCCGGTTAGGTCCTATATGACCTAAAATTCCATTTGGGCTCCATTAGGACCAAACAAGTCCATTTGGGCCCCAATAGGACCAAAGAAGTACAAATTGGCCCAGTTAGGTCCTATATGACCAAAAATGTCCAGCTGAGCTCCATTAGGATCAAACAAGTCCATTTGGGCTCCAATAGGACCAAAGAAGTACAAATTGGCACAGTTAGGTCCTTTATGACCTAAAAAGTCCATTTGGGCTCTATTAGGATCAAACAAGTCCATTTGGGCTCCAATAGGACCAAAGAAGTACAAATTGGCCCAGTTAGGTCCTTTATGACCGAACAAGACCATTTGGCTCTATTAGGATCAAACAAGTCCATTTGGGCTCTATTAGGTTCAAACAGGTCCATTTGGGCTCCAATAGGACCAAAGAAGTACAAATTGGCCCAGTTAGGTCCTATATGACCTAAAACGTCCATTTGGGCTCTATTATGATCATACAAGTCCATTTGGGCTCCAATAGGATCAAAGAAGTACAAATTGGCCCAGTTAGGTCCTTTATGACCTAAAAAGTCCATTTGGGCTCTATTAGGATCAAACAAGTCCATTTGGGCTCCAATAGGACCAAAGAAGTACAAATTGGCCCAGTTAGGTTCTTTATGACCTAACAAGACCATTTGGCTCTATTAGGATCAAACAAGTCCATTTGGGCTCTATTAGGTTCAAACAAGTTCATTTGGGCTCCAATAGGATCAAAGATGTACAAATTGTCCCAGTTAGGTCCTATATGACCTAAAATGTCCAGTTGGGCTCTATTAAGATCAAACAAGTCCATTTGGGCTCCAATAGGACCAAAGAAGGACAAATTGGCCCAGTTAGGTCCTATATGACCTAAAAAGTCCATTTTGGCTCTATTAGGATCAAACAAGTCCATTTCGGTTCTAATATGACCAAAGAAGTACAAATTGGCCTAGTTAGGTCCTATATGACCTAAAAAGTCCATTTGGGCTCTATTAGGATCAAACAAGTCCATTTGGGCTCCAATAGGACCAAAGAAGTACAAATTGGCACAGTTAGGTCCTATATGACCTAAAATGTCCATTTGGGCTCTATTAGGATCAAACAAGTCCATTTCGGTTCTAATATGACCAAAGAAGTACAAATTGGCCTAGTTAGGTCCTATATGACCTAAAAAGTCCATTTGGGCTCTATTAGGATCAAACAAGTCCATTTGGGCTCCAATAGGACCAAAGAAGTACAAATTGGCACAGTTAGGTCCTATATGACCTAAAATGTCCATTTGGGCTCTATTAGGTTCAAACAAGTTCATTTGGGCTCCAATAGGACCAAAGATGTACAAATTGGCCCAGTTAGGTCCTATATGACCTAAAAAGTCCATTTGGGCTCTATTAGGATCACACAAGTCCATTTGGGCTCCAATAGGACCAAAGAAGTACAAATTGGCCCAGTTAGGTCCTATATGACCTTAAAAGTGTATTTTGGCCTTAATTGGGCTCAAACAAGTCCATTTGGGCTCCAATAGGACCAAAGAAGTACAAATTGGCCCGATTAGGTCCTATATGACCTAAAAGGTCCATTTGGGCTCTATTAGGATCAAACAAGTCCATTTGGGTTCCAATAGGACCAAAGATGTACAAATTGGCCCAGTTAGGTCCTATATGACCTAAAATGTCCAGTTGGGCTCTATTAAGATCAAACAAGTCCATTTGGGCTCCAATAGGACCAAAGAAGGACAAATTGGCCCAGTTAGGTCCTATATGACCTAAAAAGTCCATTTTGGCTCTATTAGGATCAAACAGGTCCATTTCGGCTCTAATATGACCAAAGAAGTACAAATTGGCCTAGTTAGGTCCTATATGACCTAAAAAGTCCATTTGGGCTCTATTAGGATCAAACAAGTCCATTTGGGCTCCAATAGGACCAAAGAAGTACAAATTGGCACAGTTAGGTCCTATATGACCTAAAATGTCCATTTGGGCTCTATTAGGATCAAACAAGTCCATTTCGGCTTTATTAGGACAAAGATGTACAAATTGACCCAGTTAGGCCCTATACGAACCAAAAAGTCCATTTTGGCTCTATTAGGATCAAACAAGTCCATTTGGGCTCCAATAGGACCAAAGAAGTACAAATTGGACCAGTTAGGTCCTATATGACCTAAAAACTCTATTTGGGCTCTATTAGGGTCAAACAAGTCCATTTGGGCTCCATTAGGACCAAAGAAGTACAAATTGGCCCTGTTAGGTCCTATATGACCTAAAAAGTCCATTTGGGCTCTATTAGGATCACACAAGTCCATTTGGGCTCCAATAGGACCAAAGAAGTACAAATTGGCCCAGTTAGGTCCTATATGACCTTAAAAGTGTATTTTGGCCTTAATTGGGCTCAAACAAGTCCATTTGGGCTCCAATAGGACCAAAGAATTACAAATTGGCCCAGTTAGGTCCTATATGACCTAAAAAGTGCATTTTGGCTCTATTACGATCAAACAAGTCTATTTGGGCTCCAATAGGACCAAAGAGGTACAAATTGGCCCAGTTAGGTCCAATATGACCTAAAAAGTCCATTTGGGCTCCATTAGGAGCAAACAAGTCCATTTGGGCTCCAATAGGACCAAAGAAATACAAATTGGCCCAGTTAGGTCCTATATGACCTAAAATGTCCAGTTGGGCTCTATTAGGATAAAACAAGTCCATTTGTGCTCCATTAGGACCAAAGAAGTACAAATTGGCCCAGTTAGTTCCTATATGACCTAAAAAGTCCATTTGGGCTCTTTTAGGTTCAAACAAGTCCATTTGGGCTCCATTAGGACCAAAGAATTACAATTGGGTCGTTCGAGGCAATTGGCCCAATTAGGTCAAAAAGTCCATCTGGGCTATATTAGGATCAAAGAAGTCCATCTGGGCTCCAATAGGACCAAAGAAGTACAAATTGGCCCAGTTAGGTCCTTTATGACCTAACAAGTCCATTTGGGCTCTATTAGGATAAAACAAGTCCATTTGGGCTCCAATAGGACCAAAGAAGTACAAATTGGCCTAGTTAGGTCCTATATGACCTAACAAGTCCATTTGGGCTCTATTAGGTTCAAACAAGTTCATTTGGGCTCCAATAGGACCAAAGATGTACAAATTGGCCCAGTTAGGTCCTACATGACCTAAAAAGTGCATTTGGGCTCTATTAGGATCAAACAAGTCCATTTGGGCTCCAATAGGACCAAAGAAGTACAAATTTGCCCAGTTAGGTCCTATATGACCTAAAAAGTCCATTTGGGCTCTATTAGGATCAAACAAGTCCATTTGGGCTCCAATAGGACCAAAGATGTACAAATTGGCCCAGTTAGGTCCTAAATGACCTAAAATGTCCAGTTGGGCTCTATTAAGATCAAACAAGTCCATTTGGGCTCCAATAGGACCAAAGAAGGACAAATTGGCCCAGTTAGGTCCTATATGACCTAAAAAGTCCATTTTGGCTCTATTAGGATCAAACAAGTCCATTTCGGCTCTAATATGACCAAAGAAGTACAAATTGGCCTAGTTAGGTCCTATATGACCTAAAAAGTCCATTTGGGCTCTATTAGGATCAAACAAGTCCATTTCGGCTCCAATAGGACCAAAGAAGTACAAATTGGCACAGTTAGGTCCTATATGACCTAAAATGTCCATTTGGGCTCTATTAGGTTCAAACAAGTTCATTTGGGCTCCAATAGGACCAAAAGATGTACAAATTGGCCCAGTTAGGTCCTATATGACCTAAAAAGTGCATTTGGGCTCTATTAGGATCAAACAAGTCCATTTGGGCTCCAATAGGACCAAAGAAGTACAAATTGGCCCGGTTAGGTCCTATATGACCTAAAAAGTCCATTTGGGCTCTATTAGGATCAAACAAGTCCATTTGGGCTCTATTAGGACAAAGATGTAAAAATTGACCAAGTTAGGTCCTATACGACCCAAAAAGTCCATTTTGGCTCTATTAGGATCAAACAAGTCCATTTGGGCTCCAATAGGACCAAAGAAGTACAAATTGGCCCAGTTAGGTCCTATATGACCTAAAAAGTCCATTTGTGCTCTATTAGGATCACACAAGTCCATTTGGGCTCCAATAGAACCAAAGAAGTACGAATTGTCCCAGTTAGGTCCTATATGACCTAAAAAGTGCATTTTGGCCTTAATTGGGCTCAAACAAGTCCATTTGGGCTCCAATAGGACCAAAAAGTACAAATTGGCCCCGTTAGGTCCAATATGACCTAAAAAGTGCATTTTGGCTCTATTAGGATCAAACAAGTCCATTTGGGCTCCAATAGGACCAAAGAAGTACAAATTGACCCAGTTAGGTCCTATATGACCTAAAAAGTCCATTTGGGCTCCATTACGATCAAACAAGTCCATTTGGGCTCCAATAGGACCAAAGAAATTCAAATTGGCCCAGTTCGGTCCTATATGACCTAAAATGTCCAGTTGGGCTCTATTAGGATAAAATAAGTCCATTTGTGCTCCATTAGGACCAAAGAAGTACAAATTGGCCCAGTTAGTTCCTATATGACCTAAAAAGTCCATTTGGGCTCTTTTAGGTTCAAACAAGACCATTTAGGCTCCAATAGGACCAAAGAAGGACAATTGGTCCCTTCGAGGCAATTGGCCCAATTAGGTCCAAAAAGTCCATTTGGGCTCTATTAGGATCAAAGAAGTCCATTTGGGCTCCAATAGGACCAAAGAAGTACAAATTGGCCCAGTTAGGTCCTTTATGACCTAACAAGACCATTCGCGCTCTATTAGAATCAAACAAGTCCATTTGGGCTCTATTAGGTTTAAACAAGTCCATTTGGGCTCCAATAGGACCAAAGAAGTACAAATTGACCCATTTAGGTCCTATATGACCTAAAAAGTCCATTTGGGCTCTATTATGATCAAACAAGTCCATTTGGGCTCCATTAGGACTAAAGATGAACAAATTGGCCTGGTTAGGTCCTATATGACCCAAAAAGTCCATTTTGGCTCTATTAGGATCAAACAAGTCCATTTGGGCTCCAATAGGACCAAAGAAGTACAAATTGGCCCAGGTAGGTCCTATATGACCTAAAAAGTCCATTTGGGATCTATTAGGATCAAACAAGTCCATTTGGGCTCCATTAGGACCAAAGAAGTAGAAATTGGCCCAGTTAGGTCCTATATGACCTAAAAAGTCCATTTCGGCTCTATTTGGATCAAACAAGTCCATTTGGGCTCCAATAGGACCAAAGAAGTACAAATTGGCCCAATTAGGTCCTATATGACCTTAAATGTCCAATTGGGCTCTATTAGGATCAAACAAGTCCGTTAGGGCTCCAATAGGACCAAAGAAGTACAAATTGGCCCAGTTAGGTCCTATATGACCTAAAAAGTACATTTTGGCTCTATTAGGATCAAACAAGTCCATTTGGGCTCCAATTGGACCAAAGAAGTACAAATTGGTCCAGTTAGTTCCTATATGACCTAAAAAGTCCATTTGGGCTCTATTAGGATCAAACAAGTCCATTTAGGCTCCAATAGGACCAAAGAAGTACAAATTGGCCCAGTTAGGTCCTTTATGACCTAACAAGTCTATTTGGGCTCCATTAGGATCAAACAAGTCCATTTGGGCTCCATTAGGACCAAAGAAGTACAAATTGGCCCAGTTAGGTCCTATATGACCTAAAATGTCCAGTTGGGCTCTACTAGGATCAAACAAGTCCATTTGTGCTCTATTAGGATCAAACAAGTCCATATGGACCAAAGAAGTACAAATTGGGCCAGTTAGGTCCTATAAGACCTAAAATGTCCATTTGGGCTCTATTAGGATCAAACAAGTCCATTTGGGCTCCAATAGGACCAAAGAAGTACAAATTGGCCCAGTTAGGTCCTTTATGACCTAACAAGTCCATTTGGGCTCTATTAGGATCAAACAAGTCCATTTGGGCTCCAATAGGACCAAAGAAGTACAAATTGGCCCAGTTAGGTCCTTTATGACCTAACAAGTCCATTTGGGCTCTATTAGGATCAAACAAGTCCATTTGGGCTCCATTAGGACCAAAGAAGTACAAATTGGCCCAGTTAGGTCCTATATGACCTAAAATGTCCAGTTGGGCTCTACTAGGATCAAACAAGTCCATTTGTGCTCTATTAGGATCAAACAAGCCCATATGGACCAAAGAAGTACAAGTTCGGCCAGTTAGGTCCTATAAGACCTAAAATGTCCATTTGGGCTCTATTAGGATCAAACAAGTCCATTTGGGCTCTATTAGGATCAAACAAGTCCATTTGGGCTCCAATAGGACCAAAGAAGTACAAATTGGCCCAGTTAGGTCCTTTATGACCTAACAAGTCCATTTGGGCTCTATTAGGTTCAAACAAGTCCATTTGGGCTCCAATAGGACCAAAGAAATACAAATTGGCCCAGTTAGGTCCTATATGACCTAAAAAGTACATTCGGGCTCTATTAGGATCAAACAAGTCCATTTGGGCTCCATTAGGACCATCTATTAGGATCAAACAAGTCCATTTGGGCTCCATTAGGACCAAAGATGTACAAATTCGCCCAGTTAGGTCCTACATGACCTAAAAAGTCCATTTGGGCTCTATTAGAATCAAACAAGTCCATTTGGGCTCCAATAGGACCAAAGAAGTACAAATTGGCCCAGTTAGGTCCTTTATGACCTAACAAGTTCATTTGGGCTCTATTAGGATCAAACAAGTCCATTTGGGCTCCAATAGGGTCAAAGAAGTACAAATTGGCCCAGTTAGGTCCTATATGACCTAAAATGTCCAGTTGGGCTCTACTAGGATCAAACAAGTCCATTTGTGCTCTATTAGGATTAAACAAGCCCATATCGACCAAAGAAGTACAAATTGGGCCTGTTAGGTCCTATAAGACCTAAAATGTCCATTTGGGCTCTATTAGGATCAAACAAGTCCAATTCCCCTTTAGGACCAAAGAAGTACAAATTGGCCCAGTTAGGTCCTATATGACCTAAAAAGTGTATTTTGGCTCTATTAGGATCAAACAAGTCCATTTGGGCTCCAATAGGACCAAAGAAGTACAAATTGGCCCAGTTAGGTCCTATATGACCTAAAAAGTGCAGTTTGGCTCTATTAGGATCAAACAAGTCTATTTGGGATCCAATAGGACTAAGGAAGTACAAATTGGCCCAGTTAGGTCCTATATGACCTAAAAAGTCAATTTGGGCTCCATTAGGATCAAACAAGTCCATTTGGGCTCCAATAGGACCAAAGAAGTACAAATTGGCCCAGTTAGGTCCTATATGACCTAAAAAGTGCATTTTGGCTCTATTAGGATCAAACAAGTCCATTTGGGCTCCAATTGGACCAAAGAAGTACAAATTGGCCCAGTTAGGTCCTATATGACCTAAAAAGTGCATTTTGGCTCTATTAGGATCAAACAAGTCCATTTGGGCTCCAATAGGACAAAAGAAGTACAAATTCTCCAATAGGACCAAAGAAGTACAAATTGGCCCAGTTAGGTCCTATATGACCTAAAATGTCCATTTGGGCTCTATTAGGATCAAACAAGTCCATTTGGGCTCTATTAGGACAAATATGTACAAATTGGCCCTGTTAGGTCCTATACGACCCAAAAAGTCCATTTTGGCTCTATTAGGATCAAACAAGTCCATTTGGGCTCCAATTGGAACAAAGAAGTACAAATTGGGCCAGCTAGGTCCTATAAGACCTAAAATGTATATTTGGGCTCTATTAGGATCAAACAAGTCCATTTGGGCTCCATTAGGACCAAAGATGTACAAATTGGCCCAGTTAGGTCCTTTATGACCTAACTAGTCCATTTGGGCTCTATTAGGATCGAACAAGTCCATTTGGGCTCTATTAGGTTCAAACAAGTTCATTTGGGCTCCAATAGGACCAAAGAAGTACAAATTGGCCGAGTTATGTCCTATATGACCTAAAAAGTCCATTTGGGCTCTATTAGGATCAAACAAGTCCATTTGGGCTCCATTAGGACCAAAGATGTACAAATTGGCCCAGTTAGGTCCTATATGACCCAAAAAGTCCATTTTGGCTCTATTAGGATCAAACAAGTCCATTTGGGCTCCAATAGGACCAAAGAAGTACAAATTGGCCCAGATAGGTCCTATATGACCTAAAAAGTACATTTGGGCTCTATTAGGATCAAACAAGTCCATTTGGGCTCCATTAGGACCAAAGATGTACAAATTGGCCCAGTTAGGTCCTACATGACCTAAAAAGTCCATTTGGGCTCTATTAGGATCAAACAAGTCCATTTGGGCTCCAATAGGACCAAAGAAGTACAAATTGACCCAGTTAGGTCCTTTATGACCTAACAAGTCCATTTGGGCTCTATTAGGATCAAACAAGTCCATTTGGGCTCCAATAGGACCAAAGAAGTACAAATTGGCCTAGTTAGGTCCTATATGACCTAAAATGTCCAGTTGGGCTCTACTAGGATCAAACAAGTCCATTTGTGCTCTATTAGGATCAATCAAGCCCATATGGACCAAAGAAGTACAAATTGGGCCAGTTAGGTCCTATATGACCTAAAATGTCCATTCGGGCTCTATTAGGATCAAACCAGTCCATTTGGGCTCTATTAGGATCAAACAAGTCCATTTGGGCTCCAATTGGCCCAGTTAGGTCCTATATGACCTCAAATGTCCAGTTGGGCTCTATTAGGATCAAACAAGTCCATTTGGGCTCCAATAGGACCAAAGAAGTACAAATTGGCCCAGTTAGGTCCTATATGAGCTAAAAAGTCCATTTGGGCTCTATTAGGATCAAACAAGTCCATTTGGGCTCCAATAGGACCAAAGAAGTACAAATTTGCCCAGTTAGGTCCTTTATGACCTAAAATGTCCAGTTGGGCTCTACTAGGATCAAACAAGTCCATTTGTGCTCTATTAGGATCAAACAAGCCCATATGGACCAAAGAAGTACAAATTGGGCCAGTTAGGTCCTATAAGACCTAAAATGTCCATTTGGGCTCTATTAGGATCAAACCAGTCCATTTGGGCTCTATTAGGATCAAACAAGTCCATTTGGGCTCCAATTGGCCCAGTTAGGTCCTATATGACCTCAAATGTCCAGTTGGGCTCTATTAGGATCAAACAAGTCCATTTGGGCTCCAATAGGACCAAAGAAGTACAAATTGGCCCAGTTAGGTCCTATATGACCTAAAAAGTGTATTTTGGCTCTATTAGGATCAAACAAGTCCATTTGGGCACCAATAGGACAAAAGAAGTACAAATTGGCCCAGTTAGGTCATTGGCCCAGTTAGGTCCTATATGACCTAAAAAGTCCATTTGGGCTCTATTAGGATCAAACAAGTCCATTTGGGCTCCAATAGGACCAAAGAAGTACAAATTGACCCAGTTAGGTCCTATATGACCTAAAATGTCCATTTGGGCTCTATTAGGATCAAACAAGTCCATTTGGGCTCTATTAGGACAAATATGTACAAATTGGCCCAGTTAGGTCCTATACGACCCAAAAAGTCCATTTTGGCTCTATTAGGATCAAACAAGTCCATTTGGGCTCCAATTGGACCAAAGAAGTACAAATTGGCCCAGTTAGGTCCTATATGAGCTAAAAAGTCCATTTGGGCTCTATTAGGATCAAACAAGTCCATTTGGGCTCCAATAGGACAAAAGAAGTACAAATTTGCCCAGTTAGGTCCTATATGACCTAAAATGTCCAGTTGGGCTCTACTAGGATCAAACAAGTCCTTTTGTGCTCTATTAGGATCAAACAAGCCCATATGGACCAAAGAAGTACAAATTGGGCCAGTTAGGTCCTATAAGACCTAAAATGTTTATTTGGGCTCTATTAGGATCAAACAAGTCCATTTGGGCTCTATTAGGATCAAACAAGTCCATTTGGGCTCCAATAGGACCAAAGAAGTACAAATTGGCCCAGTTATGTCCTATATGACCTAAAAAGTCCATTTGGGCTCTATTAGGATCAAACAAGTCCATTTGGGCACCATTAGGACCAAAGATGTACAAATTGGCCCAGTTAGGTCCTATATGACCCAAAAAGTCCATTTTGGCTCTATTAGGATCAAACAAGTCCATTTGGGCACCAATAGGACCAAAGAAGTACAAATTGGCCCAGATAGGTCCTATATGACCTAAAAAGTACATTTGGGCTCTATTAGGATGAAACAAGTCCATTTGGGCTCCATTAGGACCAAAGATGTACAAATTGGCCCAGTTACGTCCTACATGACCTAAAAAGTCCATTTGGGCTCTATTAGGATCAAACAAGTCCATTTGGGCTCCAATAGGCCCAAAGAAGTACAAATTGGCCCAGTTAGGTCCTTTATGACCTAACAAGTCCATTTGGGCTCTATTAGGATCAAACAAGTCCATTTGGGCTCCAATAGGACCAAATAAGTACAAATTGGCCCAGCTAGGTCCTATATGACCTAAAATGTCCAGTTGGGCTCTACTAGGATCAAACAAGTCCATTTGTGCTCTATTAGGATCAAACAAGCCCATATGGACCAAAGAAGTACAAATTGGGCCAGTTAGGTCCTATAAGACCTAAAATGTCCATTTGGGCTCTATTAGGATCAAACCAGTCCATTTGGGCTCTATTAGGATCAAACAAGTCCGTTTGGGCTCCAATTGGCCCAGTTAGGTCCTATATGACCTAAAATGTCCAGTTGGGCTCTATTAGGATCAAACAAGTCCATTTGGGCTCCAATAGGACCAAAGAAGTACAAATTGGCCCAGTTAGGTCCTATATGACCTAAAAAGTGTATTTTGGCTCTATTAGGATCAAACAAGTCCATTAGGGCTCCAATAGGACAAAAGAAGTACAAATTGGCCCAGTTAGGTCCTATATGACCTAAAAAGTTCATTTGGGCTCTATTAGGATCAAACAAGTCCATTTGGGCTCCAATAGGACCACATAAGTACAAATTGACCCAGTTAGGTCCTATATGACCTAAAATGTCAATTTGGGCTCTATTAGGATCAAACAAGTCAATTTGGGCTCTATTAGGACAAATATGTACAAATTGGCCCAGTTAGGTCCTATACGACCCAAAAAGTCCATTTTGGCTCTATTAGGATCAAACAAGTCCATTTGGGCTCCAATTGGACCAAAGAAGTACAAATTGGCCCAGTTAGGTCCTATATGAGCTAAAAAGTCCATTTGGGCTCTATTAGGATCAAACAAGTCCATTTGGGCTCCAATAGGACCAAAGAAGTACAAATTAGCCCAGTTGGGTCCTATATGACCTAAAATGTCCAGTTGGGCTCTACTAGGATCAAACAAGTCCATTTGTGCTCTATTAGGATCAAACAAGCCCATATGGACCAAAGAAGTACAAATTGGGCCAGTTAGGTCCTATAAGACCTAAAATGTCTATTTGGGCTTTATTAGGATCAAACAAGTCCATTTGGGCTCTATTAGGATCAAACAAGTCCATTTGGGCTCCAACAAGACCAAAGAAGTACAAATTGGCCCAGTTAGGTCCTTTATGACCTAACAAGTCCATTTGGGCTCTATTAGGATCGAACAAGTCCATTGGGGCTCTATTAAGTTCAAACAAGTCCATTTGGGCTCGAATAGGACCAAAGAAGTACAAATTGGCCCAGTTATATCCTATATGACCTACAATGTCCATTTGGGCTCTATTAGGATCAAACAAGTCCATTTGGGCTCCATTAGGACCAAAGATGTACAAATTGGCCCAGTTAGGTCCTATATGACCCAAAAAGTCCATTGTGGCTCTATTAGGATCAAACAAGTCCATTTGGGCTCCAATAGGACCAAAGAAGTACAAATTGGCCCAGATAGGTCCTATATAACCTAAAAAGTACATTTGGGCTCTATTAGGATCAAACAAGTCCATTTGGGCTCCATTAGGACCAAAGATGTACAAATTGGCCCAGTTAGGTCCTACATGACCTAAAAAGTCCATTTGGGCTCTATTAGGATCAAACAAGTCCATTTGGGCTCCAATAGGACCAAAGAAGTACAAATTGGCCCAGTTAGGTCCTACATGAGCTAAAAAGTCCATTTGGGCTCTATTAGGATCAAACAAGTCCATTTGGGCTCCAATAGGACCAAAGTAGTACAAATTGGCCCAGTTAGGTCCTATATGACCTAAAATGTCCAGTTGGGCTCTACTAGGATCAAACAAGTCCATTTGTGCTCTATAAGGATCAAACAAGCCCATATGGACCAAAGAAGTACAAATTGGGCCAGTTAGGTCCTATAAGACCTAAAATGTCCATTTGGGCTCTATTAGGATCAAAAAAGTCCATTTGGGCGCTATTAGGATCAAACAAGTCCATTTGGGCTCCAATAGGACCAAAGAAGTACAAATTGGCCCAGTTAGGTCCTTTATGACCTAACAAGTCCATTTGGGCTCTATTAGGATCAAACAAGTCCATTTGGGCTCCATTAGGACCAAAGAAGTACAAATTGGCCCAGTTAGGTCCTATATGACCTAAAATGTCTAGTTGGGCTCTACTAGGATCAAACAAGTCCATTTGTGCTCTATTAGGATCAAACAAGCCCATATGGACCAAAGAAGTACAAGTTGGGCCAGTTAGGTCCTATAAGACCTAAAATGTCCATTTGGGCTCTATTAGGATCAAACAAGTCCATTTGGGCTCTATTAGGATCAAACAAGTCCATTTGGGCTCCAATAGGACCAAAGAAGTATAAATTGGCCCAGTTAGGTCCTTTATGACCTAACAAGTCCATTTGGGCTCTATTAGGTTCAAACAAGTCCATTTGGGCTCCAATAGGACCAAAGAAATACAAATTGGCCCAGTTAGGTCCTATATGACCTAAAAAGTACATTCGGGCTCTATTAGGATCAAACAAGTCCATTTGGGCTCCATTAGGACCATCTATTAGGATCAAACAAGTCCATTTGGGCTCCATTAGGACCAAAGATGTACAAATTGGCCCAGTTAGGTCCTACATGACCTAAAAAGTCCATTTGGGCTCTATTAGAATCAAACAAGTCCATTTGGGCTCCAATAGGACCAAAGAAGTACAAATTGGCCCAGTTAGGTCCTTTATGACCTAACAAGTTCATTTGGGCTCTATTAGGATCAAACAAGTCCATTTGGGCTCCAATAGGGTCAAAGAAGTACAAATTGGCCCAGTTAGGTCCTATATGACCTAAAATGTCCAGTTGGGCTCTACTAGGATCAAACAAGTCCATTTGTGCTCTATTAGGATTAAACAAGCCCATATGGACCAAAGAAGTACAAATTGGCCCAGTTAGGTCCTATATGACCAAAAAAGTCCATTTGGGCTCTATTAGGATCAAACAAGTCCATTTGGGCTCCAATAGGACCAAAGAAGTACAAATTGGCCCAGTTAGGTCCTATATGACCTAAAAAGTGCATTTTGGCTCTATTAGGATCAAACAAGTCCATTTGGGCTCCAATTGGACCAAAGAAGTACAAATTGGCCCAGTTAGGTCCTATATGACCAAAAAAGTACATTTGGGCTCTATTAGGATCAAACAAGTCCATTTGGGCTCCATTAGGACCAAAGATGTACAAATTGGCCCAGTTAGGTCCTACATGACCTAAAAAGTCCATTTGGGCTCTATTAGGATCAAACAAGTCCATTTGGGCTCCAATAGGACCAAAGAAGTACAAATTGGCCCAGTTAGGTCCTATATGACCTAAAATGTCCAGTTGGGCTCTACTAGGATCAAACAAGTCCATTTGTGCTCTATTAGGATCAAACAAGCCCATATGGACCAAAGAAGTACAAATTGGGCCAGTTAGGTCCTAGAGGACCTAAAATGTCCATTTGGGCTCTATTAGGATCAAACAAGTCCATTTGGGCTCCAATTGACCCAGTTAGGTCCTATATGACCTAAAATGTCCTGTTGGGCTCTATTAGGATCAAACAAGTCCATTTGGGCTCCAATAGGACCAAAGAAGTACAAATTGGCCCAGTTAGGTCCTATATGACCTAAAAAGTGTATTTTGGCTCTATTAGGATCAAACAAGTCCATTTGGGCTCCAATAGGACAAAAGAAGTACAAATTGGCCCAGTTAGGTCCTATATGACCTAAAAAGTCCATTTGGGCTCTATTAGGATCAAACAAGTCCATTTGGGCTCCAATAGGACCAAAGAAGTACAAATTGGCCCAGTTAGGTCCTATATGACCTAAAATGTCCATCTGGGCTCTATTAGGATCAAACAAGTCCATTTGGGCTCTATTAGGACAAATATGTACAAATTGGCCCTGTTAGGTCCTATACGACCCAAAAAGTCCATTTTGGCTCTATTAGGATCAAACAAGTCCATTTGGGCTCCAATTGGAACAAAGAAGTACAAATTGGGCGAGCTAGGTCCTATAAGACCTAAAATGTATATTTGGGCTCTATTAGGATCAAACAAGTCCATTTGGGCTCTATTAGGATCAAACAAGTCCATTTGGGATCCAATAGGACGAAAGAAGTACAAATTGGCCCAGTTAGGTCCTTTATGACCTAACTAGTCCATTTGGGCTCTATTAGGATCGAACAAGTCCATTTGGGCTCTATTAGGTTCAAACAAGTTCATTTGGGCTCCAATAGGACCAAAGAAGTATAAATTGGCCCAGTTATGTCCTATATGACCTAAAAAGTCCATTTGGGCTCTATTAGGATCAAACAAGTCCATTTGGGCTCCATTAGGACCAAAGATGTACAAATTGGCCCAGTTAGGTCCTATATGACCCAAAAAGTCCATTTTGGCTCTATTAGGATCAAACAAGTCCATTTGGGCTCCAATAGGACCAAAGAAGTACAAATTGGCCCAGATAGGTCCTATATGACCTAAAAAGTACATTTGGGCTCTATTAGGATCAAACAACTCCATTTGGGCTCCATTAGGACCAAAGATGTACAAATTGGCCCAGTTAGGTCCTACATGACCTAAAAAGTCCATTTGGGCTCTATTAGGATCAAACAAGTCCATTTGGGCTCCAATAGGACCAAAGAAGTACAAATTGACCCAGTTAGGTCCATTATGACCTAACAAGTCCATTTGGGCTCTATTAGGATCAAACAAGTCCATTTGGGCTCCAATAGGACCAAAGAAGTACAAATTGGTCTAGTTAGGTCCTATATGACCTAAAATGTCCAGTTGGGCTCTACTAGGATCAAACAAGTCCATTTGTGCTCTATTAGGATCAATCAAGCCCATATGGACCAAAGAAGTACAAATTGGGCCAGTTAGGTCCTATAAGACCTAAAATGTCCATTTGGGCTCTATTAGGATCAAACCAGTCCATTTGGGCTCTATTAGGATCAAACAAGTCCATTTGGGCTCCAATTGGCCCAGTTAGGTCCTATATGACCTCAAATGTCCAGTTGGGCTCTATTAGGATCAAACAAGTCCATTTGGGCTCCAATAGGACCAAAGATGTACAAATTGGCCCAGTTAGGTCCTATATGAGCTAAAAAGTCCATTTGGGCTCTATTAGGATCAAACAAGTCCATTTGGGCTCCAATAGGACCAAAGAAGTACAAATTTGCCCAGTTAGGTCCTATATGACCTAAAATGTCCAGTTGGGCTCTACTAGGATCAAACAAGTCCATTTGTGCTCTATTAGGATCAAACAAGCCCATATGGACCAAAGAAGTACAAATTGGGCCAGTTAGGTCCTATAAGACCTAAAATGTCAATTTTGGCTCTATTAGGATCAAACCAGTCCATTTGGGCTCTATTAGGATCAAACAAGTCCATTTGGGCTCCAATTGGCCCAGTTAGGTCCTATATGACCTCAAATGTCCAGTTGGGCTCTATTAGGATCAAACAAGTCCATTTGGGCTCCAATAGGACCAAAGAAGTACAAATTGGCCCAGTTAGGTCCTATATGACCTAAAAAGTGTATTTTGGCTCTATTAGGATCAAACAAGTCCATTTGGGCACCAATAGGACAAAAGAAGTACAAATTGGCCCAGTTAGGTCATTGGCCCAGTTAGGTCCTATATGACCTAAAAAGTCCATTTGGGCTCTATTAGGATCAAACAAGTCCATTTGGGCTCCAATAGGACCAAAGAAGTACAAATTAGCCCAGTTAGGTCCTATATGACCTAAAATGTCCATTTGGGCTCTATTAGGATCAAACAAGTCCATTTGGGCTCTATTAGGACAAATATGTACAAATTGGCCCAGTTAGGTCCTATACGACCCAAAAAGTCCATTTTGGCTCTATTAGGATCAAACAAGTCCATTTGGGCTCCAATTGGACCAAAGAAGTACAAATTGGACCAGTTAGGTCCTATATGAGCTAAAAAGTCCATTTGGGCTCTATTAGGATCAAACAAGTCCATTTGGGCTCCAATAGGACCAAAGAAGTACAAATTTGCCCAGTTAGGTCCTATATGACCTAAAATGTCCAGTTGGGCTCTACTAGGATCAAACAAGTCCATTTGTGCTCTATTAGGATCAAACAAGCCCATATGGACCAAAGAAGTACAGATTGGGCCAGTTAGGTCCTATAAGACCTAAAATGTTTATTTGGGCTCTATTAGGATCAAACAAGTCCATTTGGGCTCTATTAGGATCAAACAAGTCCATTTGGGCTCCAATAGGACCAAAGAAGTACAAATTGTCCCAGTTAGGTCCTTTATGACCTAACAAGTCCATTTGGGCTCTATTAGGATCGAACAAGTCCATTTGGGCTCTATTAGGTTCAAACAAGTCCATTTGGGCTCCAATAGGACCAAAGAAGTACAAATTGGCCCAGTTATGTCCTATATGACCTAAAAAGTCCATTTGGGCTCTATTAGGATCAAACAAGTCCATTTGGGCACCATTAGGACCAAAGATGTACAAATTGGCCCAGTTAGGTCCTATATGACCCAAAAAGTCCATTTTGGCTCTATTAGGATCAAACAAGTCCATTTGGGCACCAATAGGACCAAAGAAGTACAAATTGGCCCAGATAGGTCCTATATGACCTAAAAAGTACATTTGGGCTCTATTAGGATCAAACAAGTCCATTTGGGCTCCATTAGGACCAAAGATGTACAAATTGGCCCAGTTACGTCCTACATGACCTAAAAAGTCCATTTGGGCTCTATTAGGATCAAACAAGTCCATTTGGGCTCCAATAGGACCAAAGAAGTACAAATTGGCCCAGTTAGGTCCTTTATGACCTAACAAGTCCATTTGGGCTCTATTAGGATCAAACAAGTCCATTTGGGCTCCAATAGGACCAAATAAGTACAAATTGGCCCAGCTAGGTCCTATATGACCTAAAATGTCCAGTTGGGCTCTACTAGGATCAAACAAGTCCATTTGTGCTCTATTAGGATCAAACAAGCCCATATGGACCAAAGAAGTACAAATTGGGCCAGTTAGGTCCTATAAGACCTAAAATGTCCATTTGGGCTCTATTAGGATCAAACCAGTCCATTTGGGCTCTATTAGGATCAAACAAGTCCATTTGGGCTCCAATTGGCCCAGTTAGGTCCTATATGACCTAAAATGTCCAGCTGGGCTCTATTAGGATCAAACAAGTCCATTTGGGCTCCAATAGGACCAAAGAAGTACAAATTGGCCCAGTTAGGTCCTATATGACCTAAAAAGTGTATTTTGGCTCTATTAGGATCAAACAAGTCCATTAGGGCTCCAATAGGACAAAAGAAGTACAAATTGGCCCAGTTAGGTCCTATATGACCTAAAAAGTTCATTTGGGCTCTATTAGGATCAAACAAGTCCATTTGGGCTCCAATAGGACCAAAGAAGTACAAATTGGCCCTGTTAGGACCTATATGACCTAAAATGTCCATTTGGGCTCTATTAGGATCAAACAAGTCAATTTGGGCTCTATTAGGACAAATATGTACAAATTGGCCCAGTTAGGTCCTATACGACCCAAAAAGTCCATTTTGGCTCTATTAGGATCAAACAAGTCCATTTGTGCTCCAATTGGACCAAAGAAGTACAAATTGGCCCAGTTAGGTCCTATATGAGCTAAAAAGTCCATTTGGGCTCTATTAGGATAAAACAAGTCCATTTGGGCTCCATTAGGACCAAAGATGTACAAATTGGCCCAGTTAGGTCCTATATGACCCAAAAAGTCCATTGTGGCTCTATTAGGATCAAACAAGTCCATTTGGGCTCCAATAGGACCAAAGAAGTACAAATTGGCCCAGATAGGTCCAATATGACCTAAAAAGTACATTTGGGCTCTATTAGGATCAAACAAGACCATTTGGGCTCCATTAGGACCAAAGATGTACAAATTGGCCCAGTTAGGTCCTACATGACCTAAAAAGTCCATTTGGGCTCTATTAGGATCAAACAAGTCCATTTGGGCTCCAATAGGACCAAAGTAGTACAAATTGGCCCAGTTAGGTCCTATATGACCTAAAATGTCCAGGTGGGCTCTACTAGGATCAAACAAGTCCATTTGTGCTCTATTAGGATCAAACAAGTCCATATGGACCAAAGAAGTACAAATTGGGCCAGTTAGGTCCTATAAGACCTAAAATATCCAATTGGGCTCTATTAGGATCAAACAAGTCCATTTGGGCTCCTATAGGACCAAAGAAGTACAAATTGGCCCAGTTAGATCCTATATGACCTAAAAAGTGCATTTTGGCTCTATTAGGATCAAACAAGTCCATTTGGGCTCCAATAGGACCAAAGAAGTACAAATTGGCCCAATTAGGTCCTATATGATCTAAAAAGTGCATTTTGGCTCTATTAGGATCAAACAAGTCCATTTGGGCTCCAATAGGACCAAAGAAGTACAAATTGGCCCAGTTAGGTCCTATATGACCTAAAAAGTTCATTTGGGCTCTATTAGGATCAAACAAGTCCATTTGGGCTCCAATAGGACCAAAGAAGTACAAATTGGCCCAGTTAGGTCCTATATGACCTAAAATGTCCATTTGGGCTCTGTTAGGATCAAACAAGTCAATTTGGGCTCTATTAGGACAAATATGTACAAATTGGCCCAGTTAGGTCCTATACGACCCAAAAAGTCCATTTTGGCTCTATTAGGATCAAACAAGTCCATTTGGGCTCCAATTGGACCAAAGAAGTACAAATTAGCCCAGTTAAGTCCTATATGAGCTAAAAAGTCCATTTTGGCTCTATTAGGATCAAACAAGTCCATTTGGGCTCCAATTGGACCAAAGAAGTACAAATTAGCCCACTTAGATCCTATATGACCTAAAATGTCCAGTTGGGCTCTACTAGGATCAAACAAGTCCATTTGTGCTCTATTAGGATCAAACAAGCCCATATGGACCAAAGAAGTACAAATTGGGCCAGTTAGGTCCTATAAGACCTAAAATGTCCATTTGGGCTCTATTAGGATCAAACCAGTCCATATGGGCTCTATTAGGATCAAACAAGTCCATTTGGGCTCCAATTGGCCCAGTTAGGTCCTATATAACCTAAAATGTCCAGTTGGGCTCTATTAGGATCAAACAAGTCCATTTGGGCTCCAATAGGACCAAAGAAGTACAAATTGACCCAGTTAGGTCCTATATGAACTAAAAAGTGTATTTTGGCTCCCAGTTAGGTCCTATATGACCTAAAAAGTTCATTTGGGCTCTATTAGGATCAAACAAGTCCATTTGGGCTCCAATAGGACCAAAGAAGTACAAATTGGCCCAGTTAGGTCCTATATGACCTAAAATGTCCATTTGGGCTCTGTTAGGATCAAACAAGTCAATTTGGGCTCTATTAGGACAAATATGTACAAATTGGCCCAGTTAGGTCCTATACGACCCAAAAAGTCCATTTTGGCTCTATTAGGATCAAACAAGTCCATTTGGGCTCCAATTGGACCAAAGAAGTACAAATTAGCCCAGTTAGGTCCTATATGAGCTAAAAAGTCCATTTTGGCTCTATTAGGATCAAACAAGTCCATTTGGGCTCCAATTGGATCAAAGAAGTACAAATTAGCCCACTTAGGTCCTATATGACCTAAAATATCCAGTTGGGCTCTACTAGGATCAAACAAGTCCATTTGTGCTCTATTAGGATCAAACAAGCCCATATGGACCAAAGAAGTACAAATTGGGCCAGTTAGGTCCTATAAGACCTAAAATGTCCATTTGGGCTCTATTAGGATCAAACCAGTCCATTTGGGCTCTATTAGGATCAAACAAGTCCATTTGGGCTCCAATTGGCCCAGTTAGGTCCTATATGACCTAAAATGTCCAGTTGGGCTCTATTAGGATCAAACAAGTCCATTTGGGCTCCAATAGGACGAAAGAAGTACAAATTGGCCCAGTTAGGTCCTATATGACCTAAAAAGTGTATTTTGGCTCCCAGTTAGGTCCTATATGACCTAAAAAGTTCATTTGGGCTCTATTAGGATCAAACAAGTCCATTTGAGCTCCAATAGGACCAAAGAAGTACAAATTGGCCCAGTTAGGTCCTATATGACCTAAAATGTCCATTTGGGCTCTATTAGGATCAAACAAGTCAATTTGGGCTCTATTAGGACAAATATGTACAAATTGGCCCAGTTAGGTCCTATACGACCCAAAAAGTCCATTTTGGCTCTATTAGGATCAAACAAGTCCATTTGCGCTCCATTAGGATCAAACAAGTCCATTTGGGCTCCAATTGGCCCAGTTAGGTCCTATATGACCTAAAATGTCCAGTTCGGCTCTATTAGGATCAAACAAGTCCATTTGGGCTCCAATAGGACCAAAGTAGTACAAATTGGCCCAGTTAGGTCCTATATGACCTAAAATGTCCAGTTGGGCTCTACTAGGATCAAACAAGTCCATTTGTGCTCTATTAGGATCAAACAAGCCCATATGGACCAAAGAAGTACAAATTGGGCCAGTTAGGTCCTATAAGACCTAAAATATCCAATTGGGCTCTATTAGGATCAAACAAGTCCATTTGGGCTCCTATAGGACCAAAGAAGTACAAATTGGCCCAGTTAGATCCTATATGACCTAAAAAGTGCATTTTGGCTCTATTAGGATCAAACAAGTCCATTTGGGCTCCAATAGGACCAAAGAAGTACAAATTGGCCCAATTAGGTCCTATATTATCTAAAAAGTGCATTTTGGCTCTATTAGGATCAAACAAGTCCATTTGGGCTCCAATAGGACCAAAGAAGTACAAATTGGCCCAGTTAGGTCCTCTATGACCTAAAAAGTTCATTTGGGCTCTATTAGGATCAAACAAGTCCATTTGGGCTCCAATAGGACCAAAGAAGTACAAATTGGCCCAGTTAGGTCCTATATGACCTAAAATGTCCATTTGGGCTCTATTAGGATCAAACAAGTCAATTTGGGCTCTATTAGGACAAATATGTACAAATTGGCCCAGTTAGGTCCTATACGACCCAAAAAGTCCATTTTGGCTCTATTAGGATCAAACAAGTCCATTTGGGCTCCAATTGGACCAAAGAAATACAAATTAGCTCAGTTAGGTCCTATATGAGCTAAAAAGTCCATTTTGGCTCTATTAGGATCAAACAAGTCCATTTGGGCTCCAATTGGACCAAAGAAGTACAAATTAGCCCACTTAGGTCCTATATGACCTAAAATGTCCAGTTGGGCTCTACTAGGATCAAACAAGTCCATTTGTGCTCTATTAGGATCAAACAAGCCCATATGGACCAAAGAAGTACAAATTGGGCCAGTTAGGTCCTATAAGACCTAAAATGTCCATTTGGGCTCTATTAGGATCAAACCAGTCCATTTGGGCTCTATTAGGATCAAACAAGTCCATTTGGGCTCCAATTGGCCCAGTTAGGTCCTATATGACCTAAAATGTCCACTTGGGCTCTATTAGGATCAAATAAGTCCATTTGGGCTCCAATAGGACCAAAGAAGTACAAATTGGCCCAGTTAGGTCCTATATGACCTAAAAAGTGTATTTTGGCTCCCAGTTAGGTCCTATATGACCTAAAAAGTTCATTTGGGCTCTATTAGGATCAAACAAGTCCATTTGGGCTCCAATAGGACCAAAGAAGTACAAATTGGCCCAGTTAGGTCCTATATGACCTAAAATGTCCATTTGGGCTCTATTAGGATCAAACAAGTCAATTTGGGC
>JAUPTC010000010.1:4078507-4094596 GCA_030762895.1 Sophora flavescens | reverse complement strand
TATAGGACCTAACCAGGCCAATTTGTACATCTTTAGTCCTAATGGAGCCCAAATGGACTTGTTTGATCATAATAGAGCCCAAATGGACTTTTTAGGTCATATAGGACCTAACTGGGTCAATTTGTACTTCTTTGGTCCTATTGGAGCCCAAATGGACTTGTTTAAACCTAATAGAGCCCAAATGGACTTGTTTGATTCTAATAGAGCCCGAATGGTCTTGTTAGGTCATAAAGGACCTAACTGGGCCAATTTGTACTTCTTTGGTCCTATTGGAGCCCAAATGGACTTCTTTGATCCTAATAGAGCCCAAATGGACTTTTTGGACCTAATTGGGCCAATTGCCTCGAACGGACCAATTGTCCTTCTTTGGTCCTATTGGAGCCTAAATGGTCTTGTTTGAACCTAAAAGAGCCCAAATGGACTTTTTAGGTCATATAGGAACTAACTGGGCCAATTTGTACTTCTTTGGTCCTAATGGAGCACAAATGGACTTATTTTATCCTAATAGAGCCCAACTGGACATTTTAGGTCATATAGGACCGAACTGGGCCAATTTGAATTTCTTTGGTCCTATTGGAGCCCAAATGGACTTGTTTGATCGTAATGGAGCCCAAATGGACTTTTTAGGTCATATAGGACCTAACAGGGTCAATTTATACTTCTTTGGTCCTATTGGAGCCCAAATGGACTTGTTTGATCCTAATAGAGCCAAAATGCACTTTTTAGGTCATATAGGACCTAACTGGGCCAATTTGTACTTTTTGGTCCAATTGGAGCCCAAATGGACTTGTTTGAACCTAATAGAGCCCAAATGGACTTGTTTGATCCTAATAGAGCTCAAATGGTCTTGTTAGGTCATAAAGGACCTAACTGGGTCAATTTGTACTTCTTTGGTCCTATCGGAGCCCAAATGGACTTGTTTGCGCCTAATAGAGCCCAAATGGACTTTTTAGGTCATATAGGACCTAACTGGGCCAGTTTGTACTTCTTTGGCCCTAATGGAGCCCAAATGGACTTGTTTGATCCTAATGGAGCCCAGCTGGACATTTTAGGTCATATAGGACCTAACCGGGCCAATTTGTACTTCTTTGGTCCTATTGGAGCTCAAATGGACTTGTTTGAACCTAATAGAGCCCAAATGGACTTTTTTGATCCTAATGGAGCTCAAATGGTCTTGTTAGGTCATAAAGGACCTAACTGGGTCAATTTGTACTTCTTTGGTCCTATTGGAGCCCAAATGGACTTGTTTGAGCCTAATAGAGCCCAAATGGACTTTTTAGGTCATATAGGACCTAACTGGTCCAATTTGTACTTCTTTGGTCCTATTGGAGCTCAAATGGACTTGTTTGAACCTAATAGAGCCCAAATGGACTTGTTTGATCCTAATAGAGCTCAAATGGTCTTGTTAGGTCATAAAGGACCTAACTGGGTCAATTTGTACTTCTTTGGTCCTATCGGAGCCCAAATGGACTTGTTTGCGCCTAATAGAGCCCAAATGGACTTTTTAGGTCATATAGGACCTAACTGGGCCAGTTTGTACTTCTTTGGTCCTAATGGAGCCCAAATGGACTTGTTTGATCCTAATGGAGCCCAGCTGGACATTTTAGGTCATATAGGACCTAACCGGGCCAATTTGTACTTCTTTGGTCCTATTGGATCTCAAATGGACTTGTTTGAACCTAATAGAGCCCAAATGGACTTGTTTGATCCTAATGGAGCTCAAATGGTCTTGTTAGGTCATAAAGGACCTAACTGGGTCAATTTGTACTTCTTTGGTCCTATTGGAGCCCAAATGGACTTGTTTGAGCCTAATAGAGCCCAAATGGACTTTTTAGGTCATATAGGACCTAACTGGTCCAATTTGTACTTCTTTGGTCCTATTGGAGCCCAAATGGACTTGTTGGATCCTAATAGAGCCAAAATGGACTTTTTGGGTCGTATAGGACCTAACTTGGTCAATTTTTACATCTTTGTCCTAATATAGCCCAAATGGACTTGTTTGATCCTAATAGAGCCCAAATGGACATTTTTGGTCATATAGGACCTAACTGGGCCAATTTGTACTTCTTTGGTCCTATTGGAGCCCAAATGGACTTGTTTGGTCCTAATGGAGCCCAAATGGAATTTTAGGTCATATAGGACCTAACTGGGCCAATTTGTACTTCTTTGGTCCTATTGGAGGCCAAATGGACTTGTTTGATCCTAATAGAGCCAAAATGCACTTTTTAGGTCATATAGGACCTAACCGGGCCAATTTGTACTTCTTTGGTCCTATTGGAGCTCAAATGGACTTGTTTGAACCTAATAGAGCCCAAATGGACTTGTTTGATCCTAATAGAGCTCAAATGGTCTTGTTAGGTCATAAAGGACCTAACTGGGTCAATTTGTACTTCTTTGGTCCTATTGGAGCCCAAATGGACTTGTTTGAGCCTAATAGAGCCCAAATGGACTTTTTAGGTCATATAGGACCTAACCGGTCCAATTTGTACATCTTTGGTACTATTGGAGCTCAAATGGACTTGTTTGAACCTAATAGAGCCCAAATGGACTTGTTTGATCCTAATAGAGCTCAAATTGTCTTGTTAGGTCATAAAGGACCTAACTGGGTCAATTTGTACTTCTTTGGTCCTATTGGAGCCCAAATGGACTTGTTTGATCCTAATAGAGCCAAAATGGACTTTTTGGGTCGTATATGACCTAACTGGGCCAATTTGTACATCTTTGTCCTAATAGAGCCCAAATGGACTTGTTTGATCCTAATAGAGCCCAAATGGACATTTTAGGTCCTATATGACCTAACTGGGCCAATTTGTACTTCTTTGGTCCTATTGGAGCCCAAATGGACTTGTTTGATCCTAATAGAGCCCAAATGGACTTTTTAGGTCATATAGGACCTAACTGGGTCAATTTGTACTTCTTTGGTCTTATTGGAGCCCAAATGGACTTGTTTGATCCAAATAGAGCCCAAATGGACTTTTTAGGTCATATAGGACCTAACTGGGCCAATTTTTACTTCTTTGGTCCTATTGGAGCACAAATGGACTTGTTTGATCCTAATAGAGCCAAAATACACTTGTTAGGTCATATAGGACCTAACTGGGCCAATTTGTACTTCTTTGGTCCTATTGGAGCCCAAATGGACTTGTTTTATCCTAATAGAGCCCAACTGGACATTTTAGATCATATAGGACCTAACTGGGCCAATTGGATCCCAAATGGACTTGTTTGATCCTAATAGAGCCCAAATGGACTTTTTAGGTCATGTAGGACCTAACTGGGCCAATTTGTACTTCTCTGGTCCTATTGGAGCCCAAATGGACTTGTTTGATCCTAATAGAGCCCAAATGGACTTTTTAGGTCATATAGGACCTAACTGGGCCAATTTGTACTTCTTTGGTCCTAATGGAGCCCAAATGGACTTTTTTTATCCTAATAGAGCCCAAATGTACTTTTTAGGTCATATAGGACCTATCTGGGCCAATTTGTACTTCTTTGGTCCGATTGGAGCCCAAATGGACTTGTTTGATCCTAATAGAGCCAAAATGGACTTTTTGGGTCATATAGGACCTAACTGGGCCAATATGTACCTCTTTGGTCCTAATGGAGCCCAAATGGACTTGTTTGATCCTAATAGAGCCCAAATGGACTTTTTAGGTCACATAGGACATAACTGGGCCAATTTGTACTTCTTTGGTCCTATTGGAGCCCAAATGGACTTGTTTGAACCTAATAGAGCCCAAATGGACTTGTTTGATCCTAATAGAGCCCAAATGGACTTGTTGGGTCATAAAGTACCTAAATGGGCCAATTTGTACTTCTTTGGTCCTATTGGAGCCCAAATGGACTTGTTTGATCCTAATAGAGCCCAAATGGACATTTTAGGTCATCTAGGACCTAACTGGGCCAATTTGTACTTCTTTGGTCCTATTGGAGCCCAAATGGACTTGTTTGGTCCTAATGGAGCCCAAATGGAATTTTAGGTCATATAGGACCTAACTGGGCCAATTTGTACTTCTTTGGTCCTATTGGAGCCCAAATGGACTTGTTTGATCCTAATACAGCCAAAATGCACTTTTTAGGTCATATAGGACCTAACCGGGCCAATTTGTACTTCTTTGGTCCTATTGGAGCTCAAATGGACTTGTTTGAACCTAATAGAGCCCAAATGGACTTGTTTGATCCTAATAGAGCTCAAATGGTCTTGTTAGGTCATAAAGGACCTAACTGGGTCAATTTGTACTTCTTTGGTCCTATTGGAGACCAAATGGACTTGTTTGCGCCTAATAGAGCCCAAATGGAATTTTTAGGTCATATAGGACCTAACTGGGCCAATTTGTACTTCTTTGGTCCTAATGGAGCCCAAATGGACTTGTTTGATCCTAATGGAGCCCAGCTGGACATTTTAGGTCATATAGGAGCTAACCGGGTCAATTTGTACTTCTTTGGTCCTATTGGAGCTCAAATGGACTTGTTTGAACCTAATAGAGCCCAAATGGACTTGTTTGATCCTAATAGAGCTCAAATGGTCTTGTTAGGTCATAAAGGACCTAACTGGGTCAATTTGTACTTCTTTGGTCCTATTGGAACCCAAATGGACTTGTTTGAGCCTAATGGAGCCCAAATGGACTTTTTAGGTCATATAGGACCTAACCGGGCCAATTTGTACTTCTTTGGTCCTATTGGAGCTCAAATGGACTTGTTTGAACCTAATAGAGCCCAAATGGACTTGTTTGATCCTAATAGAGCTCAAATGGTCTTGTTAGGTCATAAAGGACCTAACTGGGTCAATTTATACTTCTTTGGTCCTATTGGAGCCCAAATGGACTTGTTTGATCCTAATAGAGCCAAAATGGACTTTTTGGGTCGTATAGGACCTAATTGGGCCAATTTGTACATCTTTGTCCTAATTGAGCCCAAATGGACTTGTTTGATCCTAATAGAGCCCAAATGGACATTTTAGGTCATATAGGACCTAACTGGGCCAATTTGTTCTTCTTTGGTCCTATTGGAGCCCAAATGGACTTGTTTGATCCTAATAGAGCCCAAATGGACTTTTTAGGTCATATAGGACCTAACTGGGTCAATTTGTACTTCTTTGGTCCTATTGGAGCCCAAATGGACTTGTTTGATCCAAATAGAGCCCAAATGGACTTTTTAGGTCATATAGGACCTAACTGGGCCAATTTTTACTTCTTTGGTCCTATTGGAGCCCAAATGGAATTGTTTGATCCTAATAGAGCCAAAATACACTTGTTAGGTCATATAGGACCTAACTGGGCCAATTTGTACTTCTTTGGTCCTATTGGAGCCCAAATGGACTTGTTTGATCCTAATAGAGCCCAACTGGACATTTTAGGTCATATAGGACCTAACTGGGCCAATTGGATCCCAAATGGACTTGTTTGATCCTAATAGAGCCCAAATGGACTTTTTAGGTCATGTAGGACCTAACTGGGCCAATTTGTACTTCTCTGGTCCTATTGGAGCCCAAATGGACTTGTTTGATCCTAATAGAGCCCAAATGGACTTTTTAGGTCATATAGGACCTAACTGGGCCAATTTGTACTTCTTTGGTCCTAATGGAGCCCAAATGGACTTTTTTGATCCTAATAGAGCCCAAATGTACTTTTTAGGTCATATAGGACCAATCTAGGCCAATTTGTACTTCTTTGGTCCGATTGGAGCCCAAATGGACTTGTTTGATCCAAATAGAGCCAAAATGGACTTTTTCGGTCATATAGGACCTAACTGGGCCAATTTGTACATCTTTGGTCCTAATGGAGCCCAAATGGACTTGTTTGATCCTAATAGAGCCCAAATGGACTTTTTAGGTCATATAGGACATAACTGGGCCAATTTGTACTTCTTTGGTCCTATTGGAGCCCAAATGGACTTGTTTGAACCTAATAGAGCCCAAATGGACTTGTTTGATCTTAATAGAGACCAAATGGACTTGTTGGGTCATAAAGTACCTTAATGGGCCAATTTGTACTTCTTTGGTCCTATTGGAGCCCAAATGGACTTGTTTGATCCTAATAGAGCCCAAATGGACTTTTTAGGTCATGTAGGACCAAACTGTGCCAATTTGTACTTCTTTGGTCCTATTGGAGCCCAAATGGACTTGTTTGATCCTAATAGAGCCCAAATGGACTTTTTAGGTCATATAGGACCTAACTGGGCCAATTTGTACTTCTTTGGTCCTAATGGAGCCCAAATGGAAATTTTTGATCCTAATAGAGCAAAATTGGATTTTTTAGGTCATATAGGACCTAACTGGGCCAATTTGTACTTCTTTGGTCCTATTGGAGCCCAAATGGACTTGTTTGAACCTAATAGAAACCAAATGGATTTGTTTGATCCTAATAGAGCCCAAATGGTCTTGTTAGGTCATAAAGGACCTAACTGGGCCAATTTGTACATCTTTGGTCCTATTGGAGCCCAAATGGACTTGTTTGATCCTAATAGAGCCCAAATGGACTTTTTAGGTCATAAAGGACCTAACTGGGCCAATTTGTACTTCTTTGGTCCTATTGGAGCCCAAATGGACTTGTTTGATCCTAATAGAGCCCAAATGGACTTTTTAGGTTATATAGGACCTAACTGGGCCAATTTGTACTTCTTTGGTCCAATTGGAGCCCAAATGGACTTGTTTGATCCTAATAGAGCCAAAATGGACTTTTGGGGTCGTATAGGACCTAACTGGGCCAATTTGTACATCTTTGTCCTAATAGAGCCCAAATGGACTTGTTTGATCCTAATAGAGCCCAAATGGACATTTTAGGTCATATAGGACCTAACTGGGCCAATTTGTACTTCTTTGGTCCTATTGGAGCCCAAATGGACTTGTTTGATCCTAATAGAGCCAAAATACACTTTTTAGGTCATATAGGACCTAACTATGCCAATTTGTACTTCTTTGATCCTATTGGAGCCCAAATGGACTAGTTTGATCCTAATAGAGCCCAACTGGACATTTTAGGTCATATAGGACCTAACTGGGCCAATTGGAGCCCAAATGGACTTGTTTGATCCTAATAGAGCCCAAATGGACTTGTTTGATCCTAATAGAGTCCAAATGGACATTTTAGGTCTTATAGGACCTAACTGGCCCAATTTGTACTTCTTTGGTCCATATGGGCTTGTTTGATCCTAATAGAGCACAAATGGACTTGTTTGATCCTAGTAGAGCCCAACTGGACATTTTAGGTCATATAGGACCTAACTGGGCCAATTTGTACTTCTTTGGTCCTATTGGAGCCCAAATGTACTTGTTTGATCCTAATAGAGCCCAAATGGACTTGTTAGGTCATAAAGGACCTAACTGGGCCAATTTGTACTTCTTTGGTCCTATTGGAGCCCAAATGGACTTGTTTGAACCTAATAGAGCCCAAATGGACTTTTTAGGTCATGTAGGTCATAACTGGGCCAATTTGTACATCTTTGGTCCTAATGGAGCCCAAATGGACTTGTTTGATCCTAATAGAGCCCAAATATACTTTTTAGGTCATATAGGACCTATCTGGGACAATTTGTACTTCTTTGGTCCTATTGGAGCCCAAATGGACTTGTTTGATCATAATAGAGCCAAAATGGACTTTTTGGGTCATATAGGACCTAACTGGGCCAATTTGTACATCTTTGGTCCTAATGGAGCCCAAATGGACTTGTTTGATCCTAATAGAGCCCAAATGGACTTTTTAGGTCATATAGGACATAACTGGGCCAATTTGTACTTCTTTGGTCCTATTGGAGCCCAAATGGACTTGTTTGAACCTAATAGACCCCAAATGGACTTGTTTGATCCTAATAGAGCCGAAATGGACTTGTTAGGTCATAAGGGACCTAACTGGGCCAATTTGTACTTCTTTGGTCCTATTGGAGCCCAAATGGATTGTTTGATCCTAATAGAGCCCAAATGGACTTGTTTGATCCTAATAGAGCCCAAATGGACTTTTTAGGTCATATAGGACCTAACCGGGCCAATTTGTACTTCTTTGGTCCTATTGGAGCCCAAATGGACTTGTTTGATCCTAATAGAGCCCAAATGCACTTTTTAGGTCATATAGGACCTAACTGGGCCAATTTGTACTTCTTTGGTCCTATTGGAGCCCAAATGAACTTGTTTGAACCTAATAGAGCCCAAATGGACTTGTTAGGTCATATAGGACCTAACTAGGCCATTTTGTACTTCTTTGGTCCTATTGGAGCCCAAATGGACTTGTTTTATCCTAATAGAGCCCAAATGGACTTGTTAGGTCATAAAGGACCTACCTGGGCCAATTTGTACTTCTTTGGTCCTATTGGAGCCCAGATGGACTTCTTTGATCCTAATAGAGCCCAAATGGACTTTTTGACCTAATTGGGCCAATTGCCTCGAACGACCCCATTGTAATTCTTTGGTCCTAATGGAGCCCAAATGGGCTTGTTTGAACCTAAAAGAGCCCAAATGGACTTTTTAGGTCATATAGGAACTAACTGGGCCAATTTGTACTTCTTTGGTCCTAATGGAGCACAAATGGACTTGTTTTATCCTAATAGAGCAAACTGGACATTTTAGGTCATATAGGACCTAACTGGGCCAATTTGTATTTCTTTGGTCCTATTGGAGCCCAAATGGACTTGTTTGATCCTAATGGAGCCCAAATGGACTTTTTAGGTCATATTGGACCTAACTGGGCCAATTTGTACCTCTTTGGTCCTATTGGAGCCCAAATAGACTTGTTTGATCGTAATAGAGCCAAAATGCACTTTTTAGGTCATATAGGACCTAACTGGGCCAATTTGTAATTCTTTGGTCCTATTGGAGCCCAAATGGACTTGTTTGAGCCCAATTAAGGCCAAAATACACTTTTAAGGTCATATAGGACCTAACTGGGCCAATTTGTACTTCTTTGGTCCTATTGGAGCCCAAATGGACTTGTGTGATCCTAATAGAGCCCAAATGGACTTTTTAGGTCATATAGGACCTAACAGGGCCAATTTGTACTTCTTTGGTCCTAATGGAGCCCAAATGGACTTGTTTGCCCCTAATAGAGCCCAAATAGAGTTTTTAGGTCATATAGGACCTAACTGGTCCAATTTGTACTTCTTTGGTCCTATTGGAGCCCAAATGGACTTGTTTGATCCTAATAGAGCCAAAATGGACTTTTTGGTTCGTATAGGACCTAACTGGGCCAATTTGTACATCTTTGTCCTAATAAAGCCGAAATGGACTTGTTTGATCCTAATAGAGCCCAAATGGACATTTTAGGTCATATAGGACCTAACTGTGCCAATTTGTACTTCTTTGGTCCTATTGGAGCCCAAATGGACTTGTTTGATCCTAATAGAGCCCAAATGGACTTTTTAGGTCATATAGGACCTAACTAGGCCAATTTGTACTTCTTTGGTCATATTAGAGCCGAAATGGACTTGTTTGATCCTAATAGAGCCAAAATGGACTTTTTAGGTCATATAGGACCTAACTGGGCCAATTTGTCTTTCTTTGGTCCTATTGGAGCCCAAATAGACTTGTTTGATCTTAATAGAGCCCAACTGGACATTTTAGGTCATATAGGACCTAACTGGGCCAATTTGTACATCTTTGGTCCTATTGGAACCCAAATGGACTTGTTTGATCCTAATAGAGCCCAAATGGACTTTTTAGGTCATATTGGACCTAACCGGGCCAATTTGTACTTCTTTGGTCCTATTGGAGCACAAATGGACTTGTTTGATCCTAATAGAGCCCAAATGCACTTTTTAGGTCTTAAAGGACCTAACTGGGCCAATTTGTACATCTTTGGTCCTATTGGAGCCCAAATGAACTTGTTTGAACCTAATAGAGCCCAAATGGACATTTTAGGTCATATAGGACCTAACTGTGCCAATTTGTACATCTTTGGTCCTATTGGAGCCCAAATGGACTTGTTTGATCCTAATAGAGCCCAAATGGACTTTTTAGGTCATATAGGACCTAACTGGGCCAATTTGTACTTCTTTGGTCCTATTGGAGCCCAAATGGACTTGTTTGATCCTAATAGAGCCCAAATGCACTTTTTAGGTCATATAGGACCTAACTGGGCCAATTTGTACATCTTTGGTCCTATTGGAGCCCAAATGAACTTGTTTGAACCTAATAGAGCCCAAATGGACTTGTTTGATCCTAATAGAGCCAAATGGTCTTGTTAGGTCATAAAGAACCTAACTGGTCCAATTTGTACTTCTTTGGTCCTATTGGAGCCCAAATGGACTTGTTTGATCCTAATAGAGCCCAAATGGACTTTTTAGGTCATAAAGGACCTAACTGGGCCAATTTGTACTTCTTTGGTCCTATTGGAGCCCAAATGGACTTGTATGATCATAATAGAGCCCAAATGGACTTTTTAGGTCATATAGGACCTAACTGGGCCAATTTGTACTTCTTTGGTCCTATTGGAGCCCAAATGGACCTGTTTGAACCTAATAGAGCCCAAATGGACTTGTTTGATCCTAATAGAGCCAAATGGTCTTGTTCGGTCATAAAGGACCTAACTGGGCCAATTTGTACTTCTTTGGTCCTATTGGAGCCCAAATGGACTTGTTTGATCCTAATAGAGCCCAAATGGACTTTTTAGGTCATAAAGGACCTAACTGTGCCAATTTGTACTTCTTTGGTCCTATTGGAGCCCAAATGGACTTGTTTGATCCTAATGGAGCCCAGCTGGACATTTTTGGTCATATAGGACCTAACTGGGCCAATTTGTACTTCTTTGGTCCTATTGGGGCCCAAATGGACTTGTTTGGTCCTAATGGAGCCCAAATGGAATTTTAGGTCATATAGGACCTAACCGGGCCAATTTGTACTTCTTTGGTCCTATTGGAGCCCAAATGGACTTGTTTGATCCTAATAGAGCCAAAATGCACTTTTTAGGTCATATAGGACCTAACTGGGCCAATTTGTACTTCTTTGGTCCTATTGGAGCCCAAATGGACTTGTTTGATCCGAATGGAGCCCAAATGGACATTTTAGGTCATATAGGCCCTAACTGGGACAATTTGTACTTCTTTGGTCCTATTGGAGCCCAAATGGACTTGTTTGATCATAATAGAGCCAAAATGCACTTTTTAGGTCATATAGGACCTAACTGGGCCAATTTGTACTTCTTTGGTCCTATTGGAGCCCAAATGGACTTGTTTGATCCTAATAGAGCCCAAATGGACATTTTAGGTCTTATAGGACCTAACTGGCCCAATTTGTACTTCTTTGTTCCATATGGGATTGTTTGATCCTAATAGAGCACAAATGGATTTGTTTGATCCTAGTAGAGCCCAACTGGACATTTTAGGTCATATACGACCTAACTGGGCCAATTTGTACTTCTTTGGTCCTATTGGAGCCCAAATGGACTAGTTTGATCTTAATAGAGCTCAAATGGACTTGTTAGGTCATAAAGGACCTAACTGGGCCAATTTGTACTTCTTTGGTCCTATTGGAGCCCAAATGGACTTGTTTGATCCTATTAGAGCCCAAATGGACTTTTTAGGTCATATAGGACCTAACCGGGCCAATCTGTACTTCTTTGGTCCTATTCGTGCCCAAATGGACTTGTTTGATCCTAGTAGAGCTAAAATGCACTTTTTAGGTCATATAGGACCTAACTGGGCCAATTTGTACTTCTTTGGTCCTATTGGATCCTAAATGGACTTGTTTGATCCTAATAGAGCCCAAATGGACTTTTTAGGTCATATGGGACCTATCTGGGCCAATTTGTACTTCTTTGGTCCTAATGGAGCCCAAATGGACTTGTTTGACCCTAATATAGCCCAAATGGACTTTTTAGGTCATATAGGATCTAACCCTAATAGAGCCAAAATGCACTTTTTAGGTCATATAGGACCTAACTGTGCCAATTTGTACTTCTTTGGTCCTATTGAAGCCCAAATGGACTTGTTTGATCCTAATAGAGCCAAAATGGACTTTTTGGGTCGTATAGGACCTAACTGGGCCAATTTGTACATCTTTGTCCTAATAGAGCCCAAATGGACTTTTTTGATCCTAATAGAGCCCAAATGGACATTTTAGGTCATATAGGACCTAACTGGGCCAATTTGTACTTCTTTGGTCCTATTGGAGCCCAAATGGACTTGTTTGATCCTAATAGAGCCCAAATGGACTTTTTAGGTCATATAGGACCTAACTGGGTCAATTTGTACTTCTTTCGTCCTAATGGAGCCCAAATGGACTTTTTTGATCCTAATAGAGCCCAAATGTACTTTTTAGGTCATATAGGACCTATTTGGGCCAATTTGTACTTCTTTGGTCCTATTGGAGCCCAAATGGACTTGTTTGATCCTAATAGAGCCAAAATGGACTTTTTGGGTCTTATAGTACCTAATTGGGCCAATTTGTACATCTTTGGTCCTAATGGAGCCCAAATGGACTTGTTTGATCCTAATAGAGCCCAAATGGACTTTTTAGGTCATATAGGACCTAACTGGGCCAATTTGTACTTCTTTGGTCCTATTGGAGCCCAAATGGACTTGTTTGAACCTAATAGAGCCCAAATGGACTTGTTTGATCCTAATAGAGCCCAAATGGTCTTGTTAGGTCATAAAGGACCTAACTGGGCCAATTTGTACTTCTTTGGTCCTATTGGAGCCCAAATGGACTTGTTTGATCCTAATAGAGCCCAAATGGACTTTTTGGACCTAATTGGGCCAATTGCCTCGAACGGTCCAATTGTAATTCTTTGGTCCTAATGGAGCCTAAATGGACTTGTTTGAACCTAAAAGAGCCCAAATGGACTTTTTAGGTCATATAGGAACTAACTGGGCCAATTTGTACTTCTTTGGTCCTAATGGAGCCCAAATGGACTTGTTTTATCCTAATAGAGCCCAACTGGACATTTTAGGTCATAAAGGACCTAACTGGGCCAATTTGTATTTCTTTGGTCCTATTGGAGCCCAAATGGACTTGTTTGATCCTAATGGAGCCCAAATGGACTTTTTAGGTCATATTGGACCTAACTGGGCCAATTTGTACCTCTTTGGTCCTATTGGAGCCCAAATAGACTTGTTTGATCTTAATAGAGCCAAAATGTACTTTTTAGGTCATATAGGACCTAACTGGGCCAATTTGTACTTCTTTGGTCCTATTGGAGCCCAAATGGACTTGTTTGAGCCCAATTAAGGTCAAAATACACTTTTAAGGTCATATAGGACCTAACTGGGCCAATTTGTACTTCTTTGGTCCTATTGGAGCCCAAATGGACTTGTGTGATCCTAATAGAGCCCAAATGGACTTTTAAAAATGCACTGTTTAGGTCATATAGGACCTAACAGGGACAATTTGTACTTCTTTGGTTCTAATGGAGCCCAAATGGACTTGTTTGACCCTAATAGAGCCCAAATAGAGTTTTTAGGTCATATAGGACCTAACTGGTCCAATTTGTACTTCTTTGGTCCTATTGGAGCCCAAATGGACTTGTTTGATCCTAATAGAGCCAAAATGGACTTTTTGGGTCGTATAGGACCTAACTGGGCCAATTTGTACATCTTTGTCCTAATAAAGCCGAAATGGACTTGTTTGATCCTAATAGAGCCCAAATGGACATTTTAGGTCATATAGGACCTAACTGGGCCAATTTGTACTTCTTTGGTCCTATTGGAGCCCAAATGGACTTGTTTGATCCTAAAAGAGCCCAAATGGACTTTTTAGGTCATATAGGACCTAACTAGGCCAATTTGTACTTCTTTGGTCCTATTGGAGCCGAAATGGACTTGTTTGATCCCAATAGAGCCAAAATACACTTTTTAGGTCATATAGGACCTAACTGGGCCAATTTGTCCTTCTTTGGTCCTATTGGAGCCCAAATGGACTTGTTTGATCCTAATAGAGCCCAACTGGACATTTTAGGTCATATAGGACCTAATGGGCCAATTTGTACTTATTTGGTCCAATTGGAGCCCAAATGGACTTGTTTGATCCTAATAGAGCCCAAATGGACTTTTTAGGTCATATAGGACCTAACTGGGCCAATTTGTACTTCTTTGGTCCTATTGGAGCCCAAATGGACTTGTTTGATCCTAATAGAGCCAAAATGCACTTTTTAGGTCATATAGGACCTAACTGGGCCAATTTGTACTTCATTGGTCCTATTGGAGCCCAAATGGACTTGATTGAGCCCAATTAAGGCCAAAATGCACTTTTTAGGTCATATAGGACCTTACTGGACCAATTTGTACTTCTTTGGTCCTATTGGAGCCGAAATGGACTTGTGTGATCCTAATAGAGCCCAAATGGACTTTTTAGGTCATATTGGACCTAACTGGGCCAATTTGTACTTCTTTGGTCCTAATGGGGCCCAAATGGACTTGTTTGATCCTAATAGAGCCCAAATGGACTTTTTAGGTCATATAGGACCTATCTGGGCCAATTTGTACTTCTTTGGTCCTATTGGTGACCAAATGGACTTGTTTGATCCTAATAGAGCCAAAATGGACTTTTTGGGTCATATAGGACCTAACTGGGCCAATTTGTACGTCTTTGGTCCTAATGGAGCCCAAATGGACTAGTTTGATCATAATAGAGCCCAAATGGACTTTTTAGGTCATATAGGACCTAACTGGGCCAATTTGTACTTCTTTGGTCCTATTGGAGCCCAAATGGACTTGTTTGAACCTAATAGAGCCCAAATGGACTTGTTTGATCCTAATAGAGCCCAAATGGTCTTGTTAGGTCATAAAGGACCTAACTAGGTCAATTTGTACTTCTTTGGTCCTATTGGAGCCCAAATGGACTTGTTTGCGCCTAATAGATCCCAAATGGAATTTTTAGGTCATATAGGACCTAACTGGGCCAATTTGTACTTCTTTGGTCCTAATGGAGCCCAAATGGACTTGTTTGATCCTAATGGAGCCCAGCTGGACATTTTAGGTCATATAGGACCTAACCGGGGCAATTTGTACTTCTTTGGTCCTATTGGAGCTCAAATGGACTTGTTTGAACCTAATAGAGCACAAATGGACTTGTTTGATCCTAATAGAGCTCAAATGGTCTTGTTAGGTCATAAAGGACCTAACTGGGTCAATTTGTACTTCTTTGGTCCTATTGGAGCCCAAATGGACTTGTTTGAGCCTAATAGAGCCCAAATGGACTTTTTAGGTCATATAGGACCTAACCGGGCCAATTTGTACTTCTTTGGTCCTATTGGAGCTCAAATGGACTTGTTTGAACCTAATAGAGCCCAAATGGACTTGTTTGATCCTAATAGAGCTCAAATGGTCTTGTTAGGTCATAAAGGACCTAACTGGGTCAATTTGTACTTTTTTGGGTCGTATAGGACCTAACTGGGCCAATTTGTACATCTTTGTCCTAATAGAGCCCAAATGGACTTGTTTGATCCTAATAGAGCCCAAATGGACATTTTAGGTCATATAGGACCTAACTGGGCCAATTTGTACTTCTTTGGTCCTATTGGAGCCCAAATGGACTTGTTTGATCCTAATAGAGCCAAAATACACTTTTTAGGTCATATAGGACCTAACTATGCCAATTTGTACTTCTTTGGTCCTATTGGAGCCCAAATGGACTAGTTTGATCCTAATAGAGACCAACTGGACATTTTAGGTCATATAGGACCTAACTGGGCCAATTTGTACATCTTTGGTCCTATTGGAGCCCAAATGGACTTGTTTGATCCTAATAGAGCCCAAATGGACTTTTTAGGTCATATAGGACCTAACTGGGCCAATTTGTACTTCTTTGGTCCTATTGGAGCCCAAATGGACTTGTTTGATCCTAATAGAGCCCAAATGCACTTTTTAGGTCATATAGGACCTAACTGGGCCAATTTGTACATCTTTGGTCCTATTGGAGCCCAAATGAACTTGTTTGAACCTAATAGAGCCCAAATGGACTTGTTTGATCCTAATAGAGCCAAATGGTCTTGTTAGGTCATAAAGAACCTAACTGGTCCAATTTGTACTTCTTTGGTCCTATTGGAGCCCAAATGGACTTGTTTGATCCTAATAGAGCCCAAATGGACTTTTTAGGTCATAAAGGACCTAACTGGGCCAATTTGTACTTCTTTGGTCCTATTGGAGCCCAAATGGACTTGTATGATCATA
>JAUPTC010000010.1:4059300-4078007 GCA_030762895.1 Sophora flavescens | reverse complement strand
CAGCAGTAAGAAAATTGATTGCTTGTGGAAGATTGGGTTTCAAAGAAGATTCTGGGCCTAGCATTGTTAATAACCCAATCCCAAACCATAATGCGGGAAATAGCGTGAATAACTTGGAAGTGAAAAGGCCTCAAGTCAAGAAGGTTTTGGAATTGCGAACCCCAATGCAAGAAGTATTCGCAGGGCTCAAGAAAGCGGATATATGATATTGTTGCACCGGTGAAGCTAATTGGAGAAAAAGAGAAGTATTATGGTGATTTAAGTTGTGATTATCATCATGGGCAGGTAGGGCATGATATCGAAACTTGTTGGGACTTTAAGGTCCGAGTCCAAGGATTACTTACCTTGGGGGTGATCCAAGCTAGTCGAGGTACGACTGAAGAAGTTAGTGTGGTTGAAAAAGTTGTGCTCCGGATACCACCTATGAATGATGCGCCGGCACCAGAAAAAGTGGTTGTAAAGGTGAAAAAGCCAACTCCTTTTGCTTATAATGATACACGCGCTGTACCCTGGAATTATGAACAGAAAGTCGAGCTAGTAGGAGGGGCGGGAGAAACTTCGAAGGCCCAGGTTACTAATGTTGTGAGAATTGGAGGCATCACAAAAAGTGGGCGATACTATGGCCCGGTAGAAGAAGAAGCAAGGAAGAATACCAAAGATGAAGGAAAAGAGAAGGAAGAAGAAGAAGAAGAGTTTCTGAAGATCATGAAACAAAGTGAATACGATGTGATAGAGTAGTTGAAGAAAACACCGGTAAGAATATCCCTTTTGTCGCTTGTCCTCATATCAGAAATGCATCGTAAGGCATTATTGAAGGTGTTGAATGAAGCTTATGTTAATCGCGACGTCACGCCGGAGAATGTAGTAAACATGGTGGATCCAGTGAGGCGGATCAACATGATCAATTTCTCGGAAGATGAGGTGTTTTTGAAGTTTAGATGTAGTCCTAAGGCACTCCACATTACCCTAAGGTGTAAAGGATTTGTGATTGCGAAGGTGCTTATAGATGGTGGCTCGGCATTGAATGTGATTCCGTTGTCCACTCTAGAGCAGCTAAACATAGGCTTGACGGATTTGACACCCCAAGAGATTATTGTGCGAGCCTTTGATGGGACGGCAAGAGGGATCTTAGGGGAAATAACTCTGCCCCTCGAAGTAGGGCCTAGTTGTTTCCGCGTTCTCTTTCAAGTCATGGAGATCCAGCCAACTTATACCATGCTCCTAGGAAGGCCTTGGATTCATGAAGCTGGTGTTGTTCCATCAACATTGCATCAGTGTCTGAAATATATTCAGGATGGGGCTGTAATTACCATCCGCGGTGAAGAGGAAATCATGCTTTCAAAACCTATTTCGGTACCATACGTAGAAAGTGCAGAGCAAGTCGAGGATGATTCCCTACGTAGTTTTGAAATCCTGAAGCCAGAGAGCAAGAAGGAGGAGCTGCCAATGCAAAATGTGAATGAAGTGGTAGTCCGTATAATGGAAAGGAATGGGTATCATAAAGGAAGAGGCCTAGGGGCAAGCCTCCAGGGGATCCCTCAACCGATTGCAGCAGTTACAAGAGATGGAAGACATGGACTAGGATACAATCCTTCTCTAGCAAAAGATATGAAGTACCTGACTCTCAGAGGCAAGAAAGAAGAAAGAAAGGAATTTGATTATATCCCCCACTTGACAGATACTTTCTTAGCATCAACTGAAGTGATCTCGCCAAAAAAGTTGACTTCCCCTCATTTCACTATCAGTGCACTTGAAGAGGAGCAAGCAAGAAACCCTGTTATTTATCTCTCTGCTGACAATGAGGTCCTTAGCAATTGGCAGTCTGAACCATTTTTTGATGTTATTTCCATGAAGTAATTACCTTTTTGTATCTCGTATAAACTGATGTTTACTTTGGTTGAGAAATGAATAAAATGAGTTAGTATGATTTTTCAGCATTTTTCTTGATGTCTTCCTTTCCCTACCCTTTATCTTATATCAATTGCGTTTCATTTCTTGAATGATATCCTTGCCTATATTTCTCTTGTTTCAAACATTTTCTTTCAGGAACCTCACCACCGTCGAAGGTTTGTCTCACAAAAGGAACCTTGAAACCTCATTTACTGATTCCCTTGCGGCTGTTGACGAAGACGATTCTGGGATTAGTGAGGAAGAAGAAGCCATTGAGGAATTTACAAAGTCAATAGAGCGCTCAGAAAATGGGTTCACTGCAAATGATGAAGTTATAGAAGTGATTAATATGGGGACCGAGGAAGACAAGAAGGAGTTGAAAATAGTGGATAATCCAGAACGTGCAGAAATGGTCGCGCTATTTAAGGAGTACCTTGATGTGTTTGCATGGTCCTACAAAGATATGCCAGGATTGGATCCAGAGATAGCATCACATAAAATCCCACTATACCCAGATACGGTGGTGAAGAAACAAAGGTTGAGGAGGATGCATCCGGATATGTCACTAAAGATCAAAGAAGAGGTAACGAAGCAGTTAGAAGCTGGGTTTGTGGAAGTGTCGAGACACCCAGAATGGGTTGCTAATGTCGTACCAGTATCAAAGAAGGATTGAAAAGTAAGAATGTGTGTGGATTACAGAGATCTGTACAAAGCAAGTCCGAAGGATGACTTCTCATTGCCTCATATTGATGTCCTCGTAGACAGCACAGCAAGGAACCACAGATTCTCTTTCATGGATGGGTATTCGGGATACAATCAGATTCTCATGGACGTCGATGACAAAGAGAAGACGACTTTCATCACCCCTTGGGGAACTTTTTGTTACAGAGTAATGCCTTTTGGGCTGAAGAATGCCGGAGCTACCTACCAGCGTGCTATGGTAGCATTGTTCCATGATATGATGCACAAGGAAATAGATGTATATGTGGATGACATAGTGGCTAAGTCTAAGGAGGGGGAAAGTCATGTAGCAGTTTTCCATAAGTTATTTGAGAGATTAAGGAAGTACAATCTGAGACTCAATCCCACAAAATGTGTGTTTGGACCCTCAACTGGGAAATTGTTGGGTTTTGTTGTCAACAGGGAAGGAATACAAGTGCAGCCAGAAAAGGCAAAGGCGATCAGGGACATGCCAACTCCCAAGAATGAACGAGAAGTATGGGGTTTTCTAGGGATATTAAATTACATTGCCCGATTCATTGCTAACTTGACAAGCACGTGTGAGCCTATTTTCAAGCTATTAAAGAAGAATAATTCGGGGAGATGGAATGAGGAATGTCAGGAAGCCTTTGACAAAATAAAGGCATACCTATTAAACCCACCAGTGTTGGTGCCGCCCACTCAAGGTCGTCCTTTGATACTGTATCTCACGATCCTCCCAACCTTAATGGGGGCAATGTTGGGGCAACATGACGAGTCTGGCAAGAGAGAACATGCAATTTACTATCTGAGCAAGAAATTTAATAACTGCGAAGCCCGATACATGGCAATTGAGAAGACTTGTTGCGCATTGGTATGGACCTCCAAGAGACTCAGGCAATACATGTTATACTACACCACTTGGTTAATCTCTCGAATGGACCCTTTGAAGTACATCTTTGAAAGTCCTCACATATCATTAAGGGTCTCAAAGTGGCAAATGATATTATCAGAATTCGATATTAAGTATGTGACCCGGAAATCCGTTAAGGGAAGTGCAATTGCTGATCACTTAGCTGAAAACCCTATTGAGGGAGGACAGCCAATTATATCCGAGTTCCCTGATGGAGAGATACTGTCATTAGAAGAAGGTGAAACAGAGGAAGATGATATGTGGAAGATGTATTTTGATGGAGCAGTTAATATGCATGGAAGCGGCATAGGAGCGGTGGTTGTCTCTCCGTGGAGGGCAAGCAATACCCGGTGGGTCATTAAGCTCGAATTCGAATGCACCAACAATATTGCTGAGTATGAAGCATGTGAAAGTGGATTACAAGCAGCAATTGGTCTTGGAATAAAACAGCTAAAGGTCTTTGGAGATGCAGCCTTAATCATTTATCAAGTCAACGGCGAATGGCAAACTAAAGATCCCAAGCTTATCCCGTATCAGAAATACTTGACTCAGTTAGTTGCAAAGTTTGATGAGATTACTTTCTCGCACTTGACTCGAGACAAGAATCAATTTGCGGATGCTTTAGCCACATTAGCCGCTATGACCAAGCTGGGTCTCCATACCACCATCCAGCCTATTCAAGTGAAGGTACAAGATGAGCCAGCATACTGTGCACATGTGGAAGAAGAGCTCGATGGTAATCCTTGGTATCATGACATCAAGCAATATATGAAGAGTAGAACGTACCCAGCTGGAGCAAATGAAGTAAACAAGAGGACGATTCGTAGATTATCAATGTCCTTTTACTTAGATGGCGAAATTCTATATAAGAGGAACTATGATGGGGTCCTCATAAGTTGTGTTGATGCTCGTGAAGCTCGGACTATCATGACGGAAGTTCACGAAGGGATATGTGGAACACATGCCAATGGTCACATGATGGCACACAAGATCCTACGAAATGGTCACTATTGGCTAACAATGGAAGCCGATTGTCTGGAGTATGTCCGAAAATGCCGTAAATGCCAAATATATGCAGATCAGATCAAAGCTCTACCGTTCCAACTACACAATCTGGTGTCTCCATGGCCATTTTCCATGTGGGGAATAGACGTCATTGGACCAATCAATCCCAAGGCTTCAAACGGACATCGCTTCATCCTGGTTGCAATAGATTACTTCACTAAATGGGTAGAAGCAGCATCATATGCCAATATAACTCAAAAGGTGTTTACCAAGTTCCTAAAAAAGGATATTATTTGTCGCTATGGAATACCAGAAAGAATCATTACAGATAATGCTGCCAATCTTAATGGGGCGGATGTAAAGAAGTTATTATAGACTTTCAAAATCAAGCACCATAATTCCACCCCATATAGACCTCAGATGAACGGGGCGGTAGAAGCGGCCAACAAGAATGTCAAGAAAATTGTTGCTAAAATGGTCGTAAATTATAAGGATTGGCATGAAATGTTGTCATATACTTTGCACGCGTATCGTACCAATATACGATCAAGTACTGGGGCAACGCCTTTCTCATTGGTGTATGGAATGGAAGCTGTTTCTCCTATAGAAGTTGAAATCCCTTCATTAAGAGTGCTGATGGAAGCTGACTTGGAAGAATCAGAATGGGTAAAAGCTCGATATGATCAGTTAAACATGATTGAGGAAAAAAGATTGGTGGCCCTTTGTCATGGACAACTATATCAAAGAAGAATGGCTAAAGCCTTTAATAAGAAAGTCCGTCATAGAGAGTTTCAACCAGGTGATTTGGTGTTAAAGAAAATACTTCCCAACCAAGAAGATGCCCGAGGAAAATGGGCACCCAATTATGAAGGGCCATATATAGTAAAGCAGGCATACTCAGGCGGAGCCTTGGTCCTAACAGATGAAAACGGACGGGAGCTACCGAGACCTGTAAACTCTGATACCGTGAAAAAGTTCTATGCCTGATAAAAAAAAAAGAAAAAAAAAGGGAGAGCCCGTTAGGTCGAAAACCCGCGAGGGCGACCTAAACAAAAGTTAGGGCATAAAAAAAAAAAAGAAGTCCGTTAGGTCGAAAACCCGCGAGGGCGGCCTAAGCAAAAGTTAGGGCATAAAAAAAAAGAGAAAGAGAGAGAAGTCCGTTAGGTTGAAAACCCGAAAGGGCGACCTAAGCAAAAATTAGGACAAAGAAGCTGAATCTTAGGCTGAAAACCCGCAAGGGCAGTTTAAGAGATATCTTAATATTCACCACACTGGGGCAATTTTGCTCATAACTGGCTACACTGGGGCAATTTTGTTTATGACTGGCTACAATGGGGCAAAGAAAATCATTGAAATGTTAATGAAAGGATGTATGTGGAAGCTGAGACCAGGATCTGCGACGTCAAACAGTTGCTGGGAATTAGTTAAGAGGATCAAGGAACCAATACTGGGGCAAATTCTTATGCGGTTTTCTTTCCATTATCCCTTTTCGCACAATTCCCATACACCCCTTTGTATTTCCTCTTTTTCTTTCCAATTTCCTTGTGTGCAATGTAAATTCTCATATTAAGGCAAGGATTTTATTCATCCATTCTTTTTGTGCTTAAATCATGCTTGCGCATTGAAATCATGTCTCAATTTAAGTAAATTTAAGTTTAATGGTATGATTGGATAATTTTAATGGTTACTTCAACGAATGGTTTGAACCAAAGAAAGCCCAGCATTTCAAAGTCAATAAGAAAGATAACGGTGCACAATGAGGAGAAAAGGAAAGCAATAATGAAAGTCTCCACGAGTCCTAGTCTTGAAGGAAATAGTCGCTCTATGTGTTTCCACTGCTTTGTAAAAGAAGCCCCTCTAATCAAAAGACACTGACTCAGAGTTGTTGATAAACAAAGGTTTGATTGGTCGAAGTCTTTTAATGGAGCGTGTGATTCAGTTGTAATCGAGACAAAGGTAAAAGAAAAGTTTTTAAGAAAAAGTAAATTACCATCATTTTATTTTGGGATCTGAGGCCCGTTGCAAATTTATTTTTCGAGCTCTGAGGCTCACTATTAATTTTATTTTTGGGATCTGAGGCCTACTGCAATTTATTTTTCGAGCTCTGAGGCTCACTGCATTTTATTTTGGGCTCTGAGGCCCGTTGCAAATTTATTTTTCGAGCTCTGAGGCTCACCATTAATTTTATTTTTGGGAACTGAGGCCCACTGCAATTTATTTTTCGAGCTCTGAGGCTCGCTGCATTTTATTTTTGGGATCTGAGGCCCACTGCAATTTATTTTTCGAGTTCTGAGGCTCACTGCATTTTATTTTTGGGATCTGAGGCCCACTGCAATTTATTTTTCGAGCTCGGAGGCTCACTGTGAATTTATTTTTGGGATCTGAGGCCCACAGCAATTTATTTTTCGAGCTCTGAGGCTCACTGCAAATTTATTTTTGGGATCTGAGGCCCACTGCAATTTATTTTTCGAGCTCTGAGGCTCACTGCATTTTATTTTTGGGATCTGAGGCCCACTGCAATTTATTTTTTGAGCTCTGAGGCTCACTGCGAATTTATTTTTGGGCTCTGAGGCTCACTGCAAATTTATTTTTGGGCTCTGAGGCTCACTGCATTTTATTTTTGGGATCTGAGACCCACTGCAATTTATTTTTCGAGCTCTGAGGCTCACTGTGAGGTCCACTGCATTTTATTTTTCGAACTTTGAGGATCACCTGTCACTTTTATTTTCCAAGCTCTAAAGCTTAATCTTCTCCAGCCTGTTTTCCCATCCCGGCTAAAATGTGAGTTCATTTTCTTTACTAGTTCCTTACTATTACCACATGAAAAATCGTTCTTTTTTTCATGTATTCTAGTAATGAACAAGTAAAGAGGGGCAACTGTGAACACCCCATTTTGACTGGGTTCACCAAAAATTTCAAAAAAAAAAAAAAATAAATAATAATAATAATAATAATAAAATAAAAAAATTTTGCAAAGGAAATAAAAATAAAAATAATAAAATGATTAAAACCATATCATCATCCTCCCTAGCAACCACTTTATTTTGAATTTGAATTTAATTTTCAAATCAGAGATACTGGACATATTTTTAGGATCAGATAGCAATCCTAATCTTGGCGGGATTTTAGGATCAAGATGAGAGGAATGGGCATTATAAAAAGCATAACACAGATCAGAAAAAGGATCCGGTTTTTCTTGGTTGGCCTTCCTCTTCCCATTCGGTTTATGTTTTTTCGCGTGGCTTTTCTTCTTCTTCACCAGGAACCAGTTTTTTCAGATCTCATTTTCTTTCCTTACCTTCTTCCTTCATCCATCAAACCAATTACTCTCCCTTCAAACTTCATCTTCTCCTTTCCTCTAGAAGCAGTCCACCACCTCTCATCTTCCAAGCTCCGCCACCTCGCGCGACTCAGACCCACGCACACCACGACTCGGATCAGGTCTCTTTCTGCCGTCCCTCCTCGCGCCACCAGCACCACACCACAGCAGCTCGCCCCGGACCCGGATCCACTACCGTCTCAGCCACCACGACGTTGTTGTGATCCACGAACCGCACCTCCGTCCCGTTCTTGCTGCCTCGCCGCACCGCTGTCCCTAGCCGCGCCGCCGTCCTTGACCGCCGCTGCCATCGCCTGGGGTGACCCGCGTCGCTGCTGCTCCCACTTCTTCGATCTTGTGTGCAGGTGAAGGTGAGGGAGAAGGGCCTCTCGTTCTGTTTGGGTATCATCCCAACGTCTGTTCGTTCTGATACATCTATCAGCATTTAGTAGTTTATTTCATTTTTGATTTTTGCTATTATTTTATTTTATTTCATTCCTTTCTTTTTTGTTATTTCTTCATAAACTTAAATCAAATGATAAACTTTGATTATTGGGCTGGTTGGTTGGCTGAATGGCCCAAGTAAGTGAGTCTGACAAACTAAAAATAACTGGGCTAAAAAACATTGGAATCTGATTTTTTTTCATTATTTTCTTATGGCTTGATTTTGTTAAAGTAAATAAATAAAATATAATAAAACGAAACACTTGAGAATAATTATTTGGGGATTGTTTTGTGAGAGTTCCACACTCAATTCCTTAGATACGAGATAGCTCTGTGAACGCATCTGTCATGTTCTACCTCGTTTAGGAGTCCTCGATAAAACAAAAAAAGAAATATACATATATATATAAAAAACCTTTTTATTAAAATAAAAGAAAACTTTTTCATAAAAAATAAAAACGATCAACAAAAGGAAATATTTTCAACAAGAACTACGTGGCTTTGAGTTTCCCCATCGAAGTAGGGAATACGTAGGAGCGGGACCAATCATCTCGTCAAGCCAAAATTAATTTTCCCATTATTTTTTGTATTCTTTTAATTTATCTAATGTGGATAATCAATTAAGAATTTATTTGATGTTTTTTTTGGATTGCTCTATGACAAGTGTCGTGCTCAATCCCCTAGTTTTGAGGTGGCCATATGGACTTATGTGCTGTGTTCAACCTCATTTAGGAACCAATAAAGGAACATAAAAATAAAGAAAATATTAATAAATAAACAAATCCTTCCTCCCAAATATTTTTGGGGTAAACAAATAAATAATTTAATTTTGCACGATTAATTCAAGGTACCATTCGTAGGATGGGCGATGTAGGGTGCCTAACACCTTCCCTACTCGTAACCGACTCCCGAACTCGGCTTGGTTTCAAAGACCGTTTTTTTAAGGTTTTCCAATTTTTCCTAAGTTAAATAAAATTGGTGGCGACTCTACTTTTCCTTAAAATTTCTTTTTACCGCCGTCCCTGCCGTAATTTTTGGTTGCGACAACCCAAATGGACTTGTTTGATCCTAATAGAGCCAAAATGCACTTTTTAGGACATATAGGACCTAAGTGGGCCAATTTGTACTTCTTTGGTCCTAATGGAGGCCAAATGTACTTGTTTGATCCTAATAGAGCCCCAACGGACTTGTTTGATCCTAATAGAACCCAACAGGACATTTTAGGCCATATAGGACCTAACTGGTCCAATTTGTACTTCTATGGACTTGTTTGATCCTAATAGAGCCCAAATGGACTTTTTAGGTCATATAGGACCTAACTGGGCCAATTTGTACTTCTTTGGTCCTAATGAAGCCCAAATGGACTTGTTTGATACTAATAGAGCACAAATGGACTTTTTAGGTCAAATAGGACCTAACTGGGTCAATTTGTACTTCTTTGGTCCTAATGGAGCTAAAATGGACTTCTTTGATCCTAATAGAGCCCAAATGAAATATTTAGGACCTAATTGGGCCAATTGCCCCTAACGGCCCAATTGTAATTCTTTGGTCCTAATGGAGCCCAAATGGACTTGTTTGATCCTAATGGAGCCCAAATGGACTTGTTTGATCCTAATAGAGCCCAAATGGACTTGTGTGATCCTAGTAGAGCCCAAATGGACTTGTTTGATCCTAATAGAGCCCAAATGGACTTGTTTGATCCTAGTGGAGCCCAAATGGACTTTTTAGCTCATATAGGACCTAATTGGGCCAATTAGTACTTCTTTGGTCCTAATGGAGCCCCAATGGACTTGTTTGATCCTAATAGAGGCCATATGGACTTGCCAGGTCATAAAGGACCTAACCGGGCCAATTTGTACTACTTTGGTCCTAATGGAGCCCAAATGGACCTGTTTGATTCTGATAGAGCCCAAATGGATTTTTTAGGTCATAAAGGACCTAACTGGGCCAATTTGTACTTCTTTGGTCCTATTGGAGCCCAAATGGACTTGTGTGATCCTAATAGAGCCCAAATGGATTTGTGTGATCCTAATAGAGCCCAAATGGACTTGTTAGGTCATAAAGGACCTAACTGTGCCAATTTATACTTCTTTGGTCCTATTGGAGCCCAAATGGACTTGTTTGATCCTAATAGAGCCAAAATGCACTTTTTAGGTCATATATGACATAACTGGGCCAAATTGTACTTCTTTGGTCCTATTGGAGCCCAAATGGACTTGTTTGATCCTAATAGAGCCCAAATGGACTTTTTAGGTCATATAGGACCTAACTGGGTCAATTTGTACTTCTTTGGTCCTAATGGAGCCCAAATGGACTTGTTTGAGCCCAATTAAGGCCAAAATGCACTTTTAAGGTCATATAGGACCTAACTGGGCCAATTTGTACTTCTTTGGTCCTAATGGATCCCAAATGGACTTGTTTGATCCTAATAGAGCCCAACTGGACATTTTAGGTCATATAGGACCTAACTGGGTCAATTTGTACTTCTTTGGTCCTATTGGAGCCCAAACGGACTTGTTTGATCCTAATAGAGCCCAAATGGAGTTTTTAGGTCATATAGGACCTATCTGGACCAATTTGAACTTCTTTGGTCATATTGGAGCCCAAGTGGACTTGTTTGATCCTAATAGAGCCAAAATGCACTTTTTTTATCATATAGGACCTAACTGGGCCAATTTGTACTTCTTTGGTCCTATTGGAGCCCAAATGGACTTGTTTGATCCTAATAGAGCCCAAATGGACTTTTTAGGTCATATAGGACCTAACTGGGCCAATTTGTACTTCTTTGATCCTATTGGAGCCCAAATGGACTTGTTTGATCCTAATAGAGCCCAAATGGACTTTTTAGGTCATATGGGACCTAACTGGGCCAATTTGTACTTCTTTGGTCCTATTGGAGCCCAAATGGACTTGTTTGATCCTAATAGAGCCAAAATGAACTTTTTAGGTCATATAGGACCTAACTGAGCCAATTTGTACTTCTTTGGTCCAATTGGAGCCCAAATGGACTTGTTTGTTCCGAATAGAGCCCAAATGGACTTTTTAGGTCATATAGGACCTATCTGGGCCAAAATGGACTTGTTTGAACCTTATAGAGCCCAACTGGACATTTTAGGTCATAAAGGACCTAACTGGGTCAATTTGTACTTCTTTGGTCCTAATGGAGCCCAAATGGACCTGTTTGATCCTAATAGAGCCCAAATGGACTTTTTAGGTCAAATAGGACCTAACTTGGCCGATTTGCACTTCTTTGGTCCTAATGGAGCCAAAATGGACTTCTTTGATCCTAATAGAGCCCAAATGAACTATTTAGGACCTAATTGGGCAAATTGCCCCTAACGGCCCAATTGTAATTCTTTGGTCCTAATGGAGCCCAAATGGACTTGTTTGATCCTAATGGAGACCAAATGGACTTGTTTATCCTAATAGAGCCCAAATGGACTTGTGTGATCCTAGTAGAGCCCAAATGGACTTGTTTGATCCTAATAGAGCCCCAATGGACTTGTTTGATCCTAATAGAGCCCATATGGACTTGTTAGGTCATAAAGGACCTAACTGGGCCAATTTGTACTACTTTGGTACTAATGGAGCCCAAATGGCCCTGTTTGATCCTGATAGAGCCTAAATGGACTTTTTAGGTCATAAAGGACCTAACTGGGCCAATTTGTACTTCTTTGGTCTTATTGGCGCCCAAATGGACTTGTGTGATCCTAATAGAGCCCAAATGGACTTGTGTGATCCTAATAGAGCCCAAATGGACTTGTTAGGTCATAAAGGACCAAACTGTGCCAATTTGTACTTCTTTGGTCCTATTGGAGCCGAAATGGACTTTTTTTATCCTAATAGAGCCAAAATGCACTTTTTAGGTCATATATGACCTAACTGGGTCAAATTGTACTTCTTTGGTCCTATTGGTGCCCAAATGGACTTGTTTGATCCTAATAGAGCCCAAATGGACTTTTTAGGTCATATAGGACCTAACTGGGCCAATTTGTACTTCTTTGGTCCTAATGGAGCCCAAATGGACTTGTTTGAGCCCAATTAAGGCCAAAATGCACTTTTAAGGTCATATAGGACCTAACTGGGCCAATTTGTACTTATTTGGTCCCAATGGATCCCAAAAGGACTTGTTTGATCCTAATAGAGCCCAACTGGACATTTTAGGTCATATAGGACCTAACTTGGCCAATTTGTACTTCTTTGTCCTATTGGAGCCCAAATGGACATTTTAGGTCATATAGGACCTATCTGGGCCAATTTGCACTTCTTTGGTCCTATTGGAACCCAAATGGACTTGTTTGATCCTAATAGGGCCAAAATGCACTTTTTTGGTCATATAGGACCTAACTGGGCCAATTTGTACTTCTTTGGTCCTATTGGAGCCCAAATGGACTTGTTTGATCCTAATAGAGCCCAAATGCACTTTTTAGGTCATATAGGACCTAACTGGGCCAATTTGTACTTCTTTGGTCCTATTGGAGCCCAAATGGACTTGTTTGATCCTAATAGAGCCCAAATGGACTTTTTAGGTTATATAGGACCTATTTGGGCCAAAATGGACTTGTTTGAACCTAATAGAGCCCAACTGGACATTTTAGATCATAAAGGACCTAACTGGGCCAATTTGTACTTCTTTGGTCCTAATGGAGCCCAAATGGACCTGTTTGATCCTAATAGAGCCCAAATGAACTTTTTAGGTCATATAGGGCCTATCCGGGCCAATTTGTACTTCTTTGGTCCAATTGGAACCCAAATGGACTTGTATGATCCTAATAGAACCCAAATGGACTTTTTAGGTCATATAGGACCTATCTGGGCCAAAATGGACTTGTTTGAACCTAATAGAGCCCAACTGGACATTTTAGGTCATAAAGGACCTAACTGGGCCAATTTGTACTTCTTTGGTCCTAATGGAGCCCAAATGGACCTGTTTGATCCTAATAGAGCCCAAATGAACTTTTTAGGTCATATAGGGCCTATCCGGGCCAATTTGTACTACTTTGGTCCTATTGGAACCCAAATGGACTTGTATCATCCTAATAGAACCCAAATCGACTTTTTAGGTCATATAGGACCTATCTGGGCCAAAATGGACTTGTTTGAACCTAATAGAGCCCAACTGGACATTTTAGGTCATAAAGGACCTAACTGGGCCAATTTGTACTTATTTGGTCCTAATGGAGCCCAAATGGACCTGTTTGATTCTAATAGAGCCCAAATGGACTTTTTAGGTCATATAGGACCTATCTGGGACAATTTGAACTTCTTTGGTCCTATTGGAGCCCAAATGGACTTGTTTGAGCCCTATTAAGGCCAAAATGCACTTTTAAGGTCATATAGGACCTAACTGGGCCAATTTGCACTTCTTTGGTCCTAATGGATCCCAAATGGACTTGTTTGATCCTAATAGTGCCCAACTGGACATTTTAGGTCATAAAGGACCTAACTGGGCCAATTTGTACTTCTTTGGTCCTAATGGAGCCCAAATGGACCTGTTTGATCCTAATAGAGCCCAAATGGACTTTTTAGGTCATATAGGACCTATCTGGGACAATTTGAACTTCTTTGGTCCTATTGGAGCCCAAATTGACTTGTTTGATCTTAATAGAGCCCAAATGGACTTTTTAGGTCATATAGGACCTATCTGGGCCAAAATGGACTAGTTTGAACCTAATAGAGCCCAACTGGACATTTTAGGTCATAAAGAACCTAACTGTGCCAATTTGTACTTCTTTGGTTCTATTGGAGCCCAAATGGACTTGTTTGATCCTAATAGAGCCAAAATGCACTTTTTAGGTCATATATGACCTAACTGGGCCAAATTGTACTTCTTTGGTCCTATTGGTGCCCAAATGGACTTGTATGATCCTGATAGAGCCCAAATGGAATTTTTAGGTCATATAGGACCTAACAGGGCCAATTTGTACTTCTTTGGTCCTAATGGAGCCCAAATGGACTTGTTTGAGCCCAATTAAGGCCAAAATGCACTTTTAAGGTCATATAGGACCTAAGCTGGGCCAATTTGTACTTCTTTGGTCCTAATGGATCCCAAATGGACTTGTTTGATCCTAATAGAGCCCAACTGGACATTTTAGGTCATATAGGACCTAACTGGGCCAATTTGTACTTCTTTGGTCCTATTGGAGCCCAAACGGACTTGTTTGATCCTAATAGAGCCCAAATGGAGTTTTTAGGTCATATAGGACCTATCTGGGCCAATTTGAACTTCTTTGGTCCTATTGGAGCCAAAGTGGACTTGTTTGATCCTAATAGAGCCAAAATGCACTTTTTTTGTCATATAGGACCTAACTGGGCCAATTTGTACTTCTTTGGTCCTATTGGAGCCCAAATGGACCTGTTTGATCCTAATAGAGCCAAAATGCACTTTTCAGGTCATATAGGACATAACTGAGCCAATTTGTACTTCTTTGGTCCTAATGGAGCCAAAATGGACTTCTTTGATCCTAATAGAGCCCAGATGAACTATTTAGGACCTAATTGGGCCAATTGCCCCTAACGGCCCAATTGTAATTCTTTGGTCCTAATGGAGCCCAAATGGACTTGTTTGATCCTAATAGAGCCCCAATGGACTTGTTTGATCCTAATAGAGCCCATATGGACTTGTTAGGTCATAAAGGACCTAACTGGGTCAATTTGTACTACTTTGGTACTAATGGAGCCCAAATGGACCTGTTTGATCCTGATAGAAACCAAATGGACTTTTTAGGTCATAAAGGACCTAACTGGGCCAATTTGTACTTCTTTGGTCCTATTGGAGCCCAAATGGACTTGTGTGATCCAAATAGAGCCCAAATGGACTTGTGTGATCCTAATAGAGCCCAAATGGACTTGTTAGGTCATAAAGGACCAAACTGTGCCAATTTGTACTTCTTTGGTCCTATTGGAGCCGAAATGGACTTGTTTGATCCTAATAGAGCCAAAATGCACTTTTTAGGTCATATATGACCTAACTGGGCCAAATTGTACTTCTTTTGTCCTATTGGTGCCCAAATGGACTTGTTTGATCCTAATAGAGCCCAAATGGACTTTTTAGGTCATATAGGACCTATATGGGCCAAAATGGACTTGTTTGAACCTAATAGAGCCCAACTGGACATTTTAGGTCATAAAGGACCTAATTGGGTCAATTTGTACTTCTTTGGTCCTAATGGAGCCCAAATGGACCTGTTTGATCCTAATATAGCCCAAATGGACTTTTCGGGTCAAATAGGACCTAAGCTGGGTCAATTTGTACTTCTTTGGTCCTAATGGAGCCAAAATGGACTTCTTTGATCCTAATAGAGCCCAAATGAACTATTTAGGACCTAATTGGGCCAATTGCCCCTAACGGCCCAATTGTAATTCTTTGGTCCTAATGGAGCCCAAATGGACTTGTTTGATCCTAATGGAGACCAAATGGACTTGTTTATCCTAATAGAGCCCAAATGGACTTGTGTGATCCTAGTAGAGCCCAAATGGACTTGTTTGATCATAATAGAGCCCAAATGGACTTGTTTGATCCTAATAGAGCCCCAATGGAGTTTTTAGGTCATATAGGACCTATCTGGGCCAATTTGAACTTCTTTGGTCCTATTGGAGCCCAAGTGGACTTTTTTGATCCTAATAGAGCCAAAATGCACTTTTTTTGTCATATAGGACCTAACTGGGCCAATTTGTACTTCTTTGGTCCTATTGGAGCCCAAATGGACTTGTTTGATCCTAATAGAGCCCAAATGGATTTTTTAGGTCATATATGACCTAACTGGGCCAATTTGTACTTCTTTGGTCCTATTGGAGCCCAAATGGACTTGTTTGATCCTAATAGAGCCCAAATGGACTTTTTAGGTCAATTAGGACCAAACTGGGCCAATTTGTACTTCTTTGGTCCTATTGGAGCCCAAATGGACTTGTTTGATCCTAATAGAGCCAAAATGCACTTTTTAGGTCATATAGGACATAACTGAGCCAATTTGTACTTCTTTGGTCCTATTGGAGCCCAAATGGACTTGTTTGATTCGAATAGAGCCCAAATGGACTTTTTAGGTCATATAGGACCTATCTGGGCCAAAATGGACTTGTTTGAACTTAATAGAGCCCAACTGGACATTTTAGGTCATAAAGGACCTAACTGGGTCAATTTGTACTTCTTTGGTCCTAATGGAGCCCAAATGGACCTGTTTGATCCTAATATAGCCCAAATGGACTTTTCAGGTCAAATAGGACCTAACTGGGTCAATTTGTACTTCTTTGGTCCTAATGGAGCCAAAATGGACTTCTTTGATCCTAATAGAGCCCAAATGAACTATTTAGGACCTAATTGGGCCAATTGCCCCTAACGGCCCAATTATAATTCTTTGGTCCTAATGGAGCCCAAATGGACTTGTTTGATCCTAATGGAGACCAAATGGACTTGTTTATCCTAATAGAGCCCAAATGGACTTGTGTGATCCTAGTAGAGCCCAAATGGACTTGTTTGATCATAATAGAGCCCAAATGGACTTGTTTGATCCTAATAGAGCCCCAATGGACTTGTTTGATCCTAATAGAGCCCATATGGACTTGTTAGGTCATAAAGGACCTAACTGGGTCAATTTGTACTACTTTGGTACTAATGGAGCCCAAATGGACCTGTTTGATCCTGATAGAAACCAAATGGACTTTTTAGGTCATAAAGGACCTAACTGGGCCAATTTGTACTTCTTTGGTCCTATTGGAGCCCAAATGGACTTGTGTGATCCTAATAGAGCCCAAATGGACTTGTTAGGTCATAAAGGACCAAACTGTGCCAATTTGTACTTCTTTGGTCCTATTGGAGCCGAAATGGACTTGTTTGATCCTAATAGAGCCAAAATGCACTTTTTAGGTCATATATGACCTAACTGGGCCAAATTGTACTTCTTTTGTCCTATTGGTGCCCAAATGGACTAGTTTGATCCTAATAGAGCCCAAATGGACTTTTTAGATCATATAAGACCTAACTGGGCCAATTTGTACTTCTTTGGTCCTAATGGAGCCCAAATGGACTTGTTTGAGCCCAATTAAGGCCAAAATGCACTTTTAAGGTCATATAGGACCTAACCGGGCCAATTTGTACTTCTTTGGTCCTAATGGATCCCAAAAGGACCTGTTTGATCCTAATAGAGCCCAACTGGACATTTTAGGTCATATAGGACCTAACTTGGCCAATTTGTACTTCTTTGGTCCTATTTGAGCCCAAATGGACTTTTTAGGTCATATAGGACCTATCTGGGCCAATTTGAACTTCTTTGGTCCTATTGGAACCCAAATGGACTTGTTTGATCCTAATAGAGCCAAAATGCACTTTTTTGGTCATATAGGACCTAACTGGGCCAATTTGTACTTCTTTGGTCCTATTGGAGTCCAAATGGACTTTGTTTGATCCTAATAGAGCCCAACTGGACATTTTAGGTCATAAAGGACCTAACTGGGCCAAGTTGTACTTCTTTGGTCCTAATGGAGCCCAAATGGACCTGTTTGATCCTAATAGAGCCCAAAAGGACTTTTTAGGTCATATAGGACCTATCTGGGACAATTTGAACTTCTTTGGTCCTATTGGAGCCCAAATGGACTAGTTTGATCTTAATAGAGCCCAAATGGACTTTTTAGGTCATATAGGACCTATCTGGGCCAAAATGGACTTGTTTGAACCTAATAGAACCCAACAAGACATTTTAGGTCATAAAGGACCTAACTGTGCCAATTTGTACTTCTTTGGTCCTATTGGAGCCCAAATGGACTAGTTTGATCCTAATAGATCCAAAATGCACTTTTTAGGTCATATATGACCTAACTGGGCCAATTTATACTTCTTTGGTCCTATTGGTGCCCAAATGGACTTGTTTGATCCTGATAGAGCCCAAATGGAATTTTTAGGTCATATAGGACCTAACTGGGCCAATTTGTACTTCTTTGTTCCTAATGGAGCCCAAATGGACTTGTTTGAGCCCAATTAAGGCCAAAATGCACTTTTAAGGTCATTTAGGACCTAACAGGGCCAATTTGTACTTCTTTGGTCCTAATGGATCCCAAATGGACTTGTTTGATCCTAATAGAACCCAAATGGACAATTTAGGTCATATAGGACCTAACTTGGCCAATTTGTACTTCTTTGGTCCTATTGGAGCCCAAATGGACTTGTTTGATACTAATAGAGCCCAAATGGACTTTTTAGGTCATATAGGACCTATCTGGGCCAATTTGAACTTCTTTGGTCCTATTGGAACCCAAATGGCCTTGTTTGATCCTAATAGAGCCAAAATGCACCTTTTTGGTCATATAGGACCTAACTGGGCCAATTTGTACTTCTTTGGTCCTAATGGAGGCCAAATGTACTTGTTTGATCCTAATAGAGCCCCAGTGGACTTGTTTGATCCTAATAGAGCCCAACAGGACATTTTAGGTCATATAGGACCTAAC
>JAUPTC010000010.1:4034491-4058800 GCA_030762895.1 Sophora flavescens | reverse complement strand
CCATTTAAGTGAAGGAACATCATGGACTGCGCACTGATCCGCGCCAGAGAACTCGGGACACAATTTAGCCTAGATTTTGGTCTAATTTGACAATTCTTGTGAAACTTGACAATGTAGGTCTCTTCCTTGTCTTTCTAGGGACAACAAGATCACCAAAATCCGATATCTGTAGCTCTAGTGATACTCTGCGCATCGCAACAAGACTGGGTTGAGAGAAAAATCCTAAAATTAACAATGTTTAGCAATTAAGCCCAATTAAAGCCAATAATGTAAAAGTAAAAACAATTATTGTAAAAATTGTCTAATTTTCGTCTCTCTGGTTTGTGGGGCTGTAAACTGCTATTTATGCTTATTAATCCTGACCTAACCCTAGACCAAATTAAGGGCCTCTGAATAAGCATTCAAACAAGGTGTCATATGCCTTAATTGGGCTTAAGATGAGTAAGTTAGGCCCATTTAAGTGAAGGAACATAATGGACTGCGCACTGATCCGCTCCAGAGAAATCGGGACCCAATTTAGCCTTGATTTTGGCCTAATTTGACAATTTTTCTGAAACCTGAAATTGTAGGTCTCTTCCTAATATCATGGACTGCACACTGATCCGCGCCAAATGCACTTGTTTGATCCCAATAATATAAAAACAAAAGCAATGATTGTAAAAGTTGTCGAATTTTCGTCTGTCTCTGGCTTGTGCGGCTGTAAACATCTATTTATGCTTATTAATCTTTACGTAACCCTAGAACAAATTAAGGGCCTCTGAATAAGCTTTCCAACAAGGTATCATATGCCTTAATTGGGCTTAAGATGAGTAAGTTTGGCCCATTTAAGTGAAGGAACATAATGGACTGCGCACTGATCTGCTCCAGAGAAATCGGGACCCAATTTAGCCTTGATTTTGGCCTAATTTGACAATTCTTGTGAAACCTGACATTGTAGGTCTCTTCCTTATCTTTTTAGGGACAGCAAGATCACCAAAATTCGATATCTGTAGCTCTAGTTATACTCTGCGCATGGCAACAAGACTGGGATGAGTGAAAAATCCGAAAATTAACAATGTTTAACAATTAAGCCCAATAATATAACAGCAAAAGCAATGATTGTAAAAGTTGTCTAATTTCCGTCTGTCTCTGGCTTGTGCGGCTGTAAACTTCTATTTATGCTTATTAATCTTGACGTAACCCTAGAACAAATTAAGGGCCTCTGAACAGGCTTTCCAACAAGGTATCATATGCCTTAATTGGGCTTAAGATTAGTAAGTTAGCCCCATTTAAGTGAAGGAACATCATGGACTGCGCACTGATCCGTGCTATAGAACTCGGGATCAAATTTAGCCTTGATTTTGGCCTAATTTGATAATTCTTTGGAAATATGAAATTGTGGGTCTCTTCCTTATCTTTCTAGGGACAGCAAGATCACCAAAATCCGAAATCTGCAGCTCTAGTTATGCTCTGCGCAAGGCAACAAGGTCATGAAGAGTGAAAAATCCAAAAATTAACAATGTTTAGCAACTAAGCCCAATTAAGCCCAATAATGTAAAAGCAAAAACAATGATTGTAAAAGTTGTCTAATTTTCGTCTCTCTCTGGCTTGTGCGGCTGTAAACTCCTATTTATGGTTATTAATCCTGACCTAACCCTAGACCAAATTAAGGGCCTCTGAATAAGCTTTCCAACAAGGTATCGTATGCCTTAATTGGGCTTAAGATGAGTAAGTTTGGCCCATTTAAGTGAAGGAACATCATGGGCTGCGTACTGATCTAGGGACAGCAAGATCATCAAAATCCGATATCTGTAGCTCTAGTTATACTCTGCGCATGGCAACAAGATTGGGATGAGTGAAAAATCCGAAAATTAACAACGTTTAGCAATTAAGCCCAATTAAGCCCAATAATGTAAAAGCAAAAACAACCTTGATTTTGGTGAATTCGGGACCCAATTTAGCCTTGATTTTGGAATAATTTGACAATTCGTGTGAACCTGAAATTGTAGGTCTCTTCCTTATCTTTCTAGGGACAACAAGATTACCAAAATCTGAAATCTGTATCTCTAGTTATGCTCTGCGCAAGCAAACAAAGTCAGGAAGAGTGAAAAATCCGAAAATTAACAATGTTTAGCAATTAAGCCCAATTAAGCCCAATAATGTAAAACCAAAAACAATGATTGTAAAAGTTGTCTAATTTTCTTCTCTCTCTAGCTTGTGCGTCTGTAAACTGCTATTTATGCTTTTTAATCCTGACCTAACCCTAGACCAAATTAAGGGCCTCTAAATAAGCTTTCCAACAAAGTATCATATGCCTTAATTGGGCTTAAGATTAGTAAGTTAGGCCCATTTAAGTGAAGGAATATCATGGACTGCGCACTGATCCGCGCCAGAGAACTCGGGACCCAATTTAACCTTGATTTTGGAATAATTTGACAATTCTTGTGAACGTGAAATTGTAGGTCTCTTCCTTATCTTTCTAGGGACAGCAAGATCACCAAAATCCGAAATCTGTAGCTCTAGTTATGCTCTGCGCAAGGTAACAAGTCAGGATGAGTGAAAAATCCGAAAATTAACAATGTTTAGCAATTAAGCCCGATAATGCAAAAGCAAAAACAATGATTGTAAAAGTTGTCTAATTTCCGTCTCTCTCTGGCTTGTGCGGCTGTAAACTGCTATTTATGCTTTTTAATCCCGACCTAACCCTTGACCAAATTAAGGGCCTCTGAATAAGCTTTCCAACAAGGTATCATATGCCTTAATTGGGCTTAAGATGAGTAAGTTAGGCCCATTTAAGTGAAGGAACATCATGGACTGCGCACTGATCCGTGCCAGAGAACTCGGGACCCAATTTTGTCTTGATTTTGGTCTAATTTGACAATTCTTGTGAATCCCGACATTGTAGGTCTCTTCCTTATCTTTCTAGGGACAGCAAGATCACCAAAATCCGATATTTGTTGCTCTAGTTATACTCTGCGCATGGCAACAAGGTCGGGATGAGTGAAAAATCCGAAAATTAATATTGTTTAGCAATTAAGCCCAATTAAGCCCAATAATGTAAAACCAAAAACAATGATTGTAAAAGTTGTCTAATTTCCTTCTCTCTCTAGTTTGTGCGGCTGTAAACTGCTATTTATTCTTTTTAATCCCGACCTAACCCTAGACCAAATTAAGCGCCTCTGAATAAGCTTTCCAACAAGGTATCATATGCCTTAATTGGGCTTAAGATTAGTAAGTTAGCCCCAATTAAGTGAAGGAATATCATGGACAGCGCACTGATCCGCGCCACAGTGCTCGGGACCCAATTTATCCTTGATTTTGGTCTAATTTGACAATTATTGTGAAACCTGAAATTGTTGGTCTCTTCCTTATCTTTCTAGGGACAGCAAGATCACCAAAATCTGAAATCTGTAGCTCTGGTTATGTTCTGCGCAAGGCAACAAGGTCAGGAAGAGTGAAAAATCGGAAAATTAACAATGTTTAGCAATTAAGCCCAATTAAGCCCAATAATGTAAATCCAAATACAATGATTGTAAAAGTTGTCTAATTTCCTTCTCTCTCTAGCTTGTGCGGCTGTAAACTGGTATTTATGCTTTTTAATCCCGACCTAACCCAATACCAAATTAAGGGCCTCTGAATAAGCTTTCCAACAAGGTATCATATGCCTTAATTGGGCTTAAGATTAGTAAGTTTGGCCCATTTAAGTGAAGGAACATCATGGACTGCGCACTGATCCGCGCCAGAGTACTCGGGACCCAATTTAGCCTTTATTTGGGCTTAAATGATAGGCTCATCCGCGCCAGAGTACTCGGGACCCAATTTAGCCTTGGTTTTGGTCTAATTTGACAATTATTGTGAAACCTGAAATTGTTGGTCTCTTCCTTAACATTCTAGGGACAACAAGATCACCAAAATCCGAAATCTGTAGCTCTAGTTATGCTCTACGCAAGGCAACAAGGTCAGGAAGCGTGTAAAATCCAAAAATTAACAATGTTTAGCAATTATGCCCTATTAAGCACAATAATGTAAAACCAAAAACAATGATTGTAAAAGTTGTCTAATTTCCTTTTCTCTCTAGCTTGTGCGGCTGTAAACTGGTATTTATGATTTTTAATCCAGACCTAACCCTAGACCAAATTAAGGGCATCTGACTAAGCTTTCCAACAAGGTATCATATGCCTTAATTGGGCTTAAGATTAGTAAGTTAGGCCCATTTAAGTGAAGGAATATCATGGACTGCGCACTGATCCGCGCCAAGAACTCGGGACCCAATTTAGCCTTGATTTTGGAATAATTTGACAATTCTTTTGAAACCTGACATTGTAGGTCCCTTCCTTATCTTTCTAGGGACAGCAAGATCACCAAAATCCGATATCTGTAGCTCTAGTTATACTCTGCGCATGGCAACGAGACTGGGATGAGTGAAAAATCCGAAAATTAACTATGTTTAGCAATTAAGTCTAATTAAGCCCATTAATGTAAAACCAAAAACAATGATTGTAAAAGTTGTCTAATTTCCTTCTCTCTCTAGCTTGTGCGGCTGTAAACTCCTATTTATGCTTTTTACTCCCGACTTAACCCTAGACCAAATTAAGGGCCTCTGAATAAGCTTTCCAACAAGGTATCATATGCCTTAATTGGGCTTAAGATGAGTAAGTTAGGCCCATTTAAGTGAAGGAATATCATGGACTGCGCACTGATCCGTGCCAGAGAACTCGGGACCCAATTTAGCCTTGATTTTGGAATAATTTGACAATTCTTGTGAACCTGAAATTGTAGGTCCCTTCCTTATCTTTCTAGGGACAGCAAGATCTTCAAAATCCGAAATCTGTAGCTCTGGTTATGCTCTGCACAAGGCAATAAGGTCAGGAAGAGTGAAAAATCTGAAAATTAACAATGTTTAGCAATTATGCCCAGTAATGTAAAAGCAAAAACAATGATTGTAAAAGTTGTCAAATTTCCGTCTCTCTCTGGCTTGTGCGGTTGTAAACTGCTATTTTTGCTTATTAATCGTGACATATCCCTAGACCAAATTAAGGGCCTCTGAATAAGCTTTTCAACAAGGTATCATATGCCTTAATTGGGCTTAAGATGAGTAAGTTAGGCCCATTTAAGTGAAGGAATATCATGGACTGCGTGTAACACCCTGTTTTTCGTGTGCTTAATTATTAGTAAATGAATGCTTTAATGTATTTAATTATGATAAAATCCAGAGGATGATTTTATTTTAAATAAAATCATTTTCTTGTGTTATTTTACTGTATGTAGTCACAGTAAAATTTTCGGTATAAAATTAGACGCAAGCGATGCAGGTTTTCAAAGCCGATCTGAGTTCTTGAGCTAGAGACCTAATATTGACTCGTGAACGAGACGATTAGTGTTTTTTTTATGTTTTGTATGGGTTTGGAGTGTTTTGAGAAATCTTGTTCGGGGCCGAATTTCCGAGTATTACCCGGGCGAATCGTCGGAAAATACGATCCGGAAATTCATCTGATGCATGTTGGAGCAGAGGAAAATTGGAGTAGATTGACTGATGTGAAGGCTATGACATAGGCATGTCCATGGCCATACCTTCCTTACACCAATCAAGTCAAATCACCATACTTTCTTACACACACCTTACCTACACCATACCTCCTTTCTTCTCAACCAAGTCAAGCTCTTCTCTCCCCTCCAATCTGCCCCAAAACTGACGCCCTCCCCCTCTCTTTTCCTTCTTCTATTTAAGTTTCAAAGTGTAACCATTTCACACTTTTACTTCCTTTCACAAAAACACATTTTTACAACTACTCATCTTCTTCTTCACACAACTAAAGGTACCATTTTTACTAAGTTTTTCAAGTTGTGTCCTTCATCAAAGTTGTTCATATTGGTAAGGGTAATGTCCCTATACCATTTGTTTTTCAAGTTTTGGCTTTATTTTCATAGTTGATGTTTTGAGTTCATAATATGCTTTTAAACTTCAAAAAATTCTCAAAAATTGTAGAAAACTCCGATTGAGGTGAAACCAATTTCTATGTTCTTATTTTTACTTCCTCTACAACATACTAAAATCTTGTGGAAAACAAAAATCTCGAACACCATTTTCTGTACTGGACAGAATCTATGTCTTTTGTGCCATAGGAGTTTTGTTTCATCTTTGCTTGGTTAAGCTTGTGTTTGAGTGTTATTCCAACATGATCATGACCAAGAGCTCCTATGTACATAAGGATGCTAGGTTTAAGTGATTGGAAAAGTTTAGAAACTTTTATGTATTTTCATGAAAAAGTGAAAACTCTAAGTGTTTTGTTATATGTACTTTGAGGTTTTTCCAAAGTGATCATGGATTTGGGCTCCTTGATGTATAAGGATGCTAGATCCAAGAGATTGGAAAGTTTGAAAACCTCTAACCCTCATTTTTACTCAAGGCCGAATGGTAGTGTTTGTGGCCTAGGGTATTTGATTTTTCATTTTTCCAAAATGATCAAGGTTTTAGGCTCCTTACTAGGTATGGATGCTAACCTAAAGAGATTGGAAAATTTAGAACATCCTAACCTATTTTAGAGGATGAAAACCGAAACCCTAAGCTGATGACTTAGTGGGATTCTTGATTCAAACTTGTCAAACTTTTGGTGTTTAAGAACTCCTAGCACTTAAGGATCATAAATCCATAAGTTGCATGATTTTTGGAAACCTTTATCCAAAACCTTTGTTGAAAACCGAACCTATGCCTTGTGGCTAGTGTTCTTTGATTAGAAATCTAACCTATGGTTTCATGTGTGTAACCTTAGATTCGTTACGCGCGGACGTTCGTGATCCTTAGTTTTCGTAGTCGGAACCCTTATCGTCTTTTGAGGTAAGAGGGGATTTCTGAAAGATATTCAATAACTGTATGCATGTGTGTATTTGATTAATTGTTTACTTGACTGTTATTGAGTTACTGGATTATCTGAAATGTTATGCTATTATATGAAGTTGAACTGTATCGTTATATATGTTGAGATGTATAACTGTGATGAACTGTGATATTGGCATTGAACTGTGAATATATATATGTGTACATACTGCTGTTGTTGTTTGAAGTTTGCTAAGCCGGACGTGTGTCTGTGCTCAATCATTAATAAGGATTAAAAACCTTAATAAGCTTTGAAGACGAAAGGATGGGTGTTCTTTTCCAAAAAGCTTGAATGTTTAAAAGTACTTGTTTTATGTGACAATATAGTTTCAGTGATTTCTAGAATGCAAGAGAAAAACCCTTTTCGAACTATGTGTTTTAAGTGAAACTTTCGAAAATATTTTACAATATCCTATTGGGGATTTTCAAAGTTAAAAGTGTTTCAAAAACGTTTTATAAAGGATTTTCAAAAGAAAAGGTTTTCTCCCAAATGATTTAGAAACTTTCCGATAGCCAGCATAGGTTATCGAGGCTTTCGATTTCGAAAATTGTTTTCGTCAAATGAAAGATAAGTACTAAAAGAATAGGAATCTAGACGTGAGACGTCGCCTCTAGTTTTCCATGCTTAGCACGTGATCTTGGATCAGTGTTAATACGGGACCGTAAAGTCCTATTCGTAATGTTATGGACTACAAGTCCAATTCGCGGAATCGAGGACAGTTCGTTCTGATTTCCGTTGTTGTGGGCTATTGTCCTTAGCATGTTAAGTAAAACATGACTAAAAGTATATTGATTTCTATTACCACAAACCTTGACTGCGGCCACGGTCTAGGTGTTGTGATTGAGCATTCGGACTGTGTGTCCTATGTTTCTAAGTTTTCAAGTGATGGGGAAATAATGTAAGTCATTAGCTTGAGCTTTGATAGTGAAATATTTACACAAAGAAAAACCTTAAAAGGAAAGTTTTTATTCATATGCATTTCCCCTGGCAGACGTGCCTTTGCTTATTGAGGATACCCATGGGGTATCTGAGAGTCAGTCACATTGCTAGCTGTTTCGTTAAGGGCATGTGGCGTTGTCTGACCAAGAGGCCTGGTGCATCAGGATGCGGTGGCAACAGCCCGGTGGGCAGAGCTTGACCAACTCTATCTTCTCCAGTGATAACATGGTGTTGTGATCTCATGAGATTAGGATAGAGCCTGATATTGAAGTGTCTTGCATATTTTCGAAAACTGATTGTACGGGCTTGAGGACCCCTTGATATAACATTGTTATATTATGATGATTATGCATGCTTTAACTATTGATCTGATTTCGTGTTGTACGTATCATGTATATGGTTGTTGTGGGATATATCTTATGACGGTATCTCACTCTTGCATGTCTGTATGTTGTCTTATTTTCCTCGTACCGGGTATGCGTATGCTTTAGATGGACCCTCTTGTCCCTCTTGTACCTGAGGTCACACGGACAGAGACTTTTGACGTGGCCGACAGGATTGGGAATTGGAGGATGGACGCGAATGCGACTACGGCGGCATCGAGGGCCAATCACTACTACCGAAGCTAATATACATGGAGAGCTGTTAGGAGGATCCACTCGGTGGAATCCAGGAACGTGATTCTTCCACCGCCATGGTTGTACCTGAACACGCTACAGGAAGTCGGTCTACTTCACCCTCACGTTGAGCTCCGCCGAGCCGGAGAGGAGGAACCGATGGAGGAAGATCCTGAAGAAGATCCCGAAGAGGATCCTGAGGAGGAGCCTCATGAGCTGGTAGATGACTGGTGGGATGAGGAGCTCGAGGCGGGTTATCACCCTTTGGATATTGAGGAGGAGGGTGTCCCGTTGGATGACGGAGGATAGGTGATTGACCCGGAGCCGGAGACTTCTTCTTGTGGGAGCGTTTGTGGCCACTCCGAGTGTCGTAGGCATTGGTAGTGGTTGGAGGCTTTGTTTTGAGTGGTCCGTTAGTCTTGGCTTTTGAGCTTTCCTTTTGAGTTTAGATTCCCAGATTCCCCTTTCCCAGTTGGTGTTTTATTTATCTTATCTTCTCAGTTATGTTTTCGTTTCTGTTGGCCATATTGATTAAGGCCGTGGTGTAATGTTAAAACCTAAGACCTTTCGAGGCAATATTATATGTATGTATCTGTTGTCGTTTCCAAGTTGTGAGTTTCTTTACCTTTTACTTCTTTTCTTTTCAAAAAAAAAAAATTTAAGTACCTTTTTGGTAACCTTGTGTATGTTGAATAATCTTTTTCCGAAAGCGACCAGCATTTAAACGAGTATTTTCCGCAAAAAGGGTAACCATGTGATGACCAAGTTAGGGTGTCACATTGCGCACTGATCCGCGCCAGAGAACTCGGGACCCAATTTAGCCTTGATTTTGGAATAATTTGACAATTCTTGTGAACCTGAAATTGTAGGTCCCTTCCTTACCTTTCTAGGGACGGCAAGATCATCAAAATCCGATATCTGTAGCTCTAGTTATGCTCTGCACAAGGCACCAAGGTCAGGAAGAGTGAAAAATCCGAAAATTAACAATGTTTAGCAATTATGCCCAATTAAGCCCAATAATGTAAAACCAAAAACAATGATTGTAAAAGTTGTCTAATTTCCGTCTCTCTCTGGATTGTACGACTGTAAACTGCTATTTTTGCTTATTAATCCTGACCTAACCCTAGACCAAATTAAGGGCATCTGAATAAGCTTTCCAACAAGGTATCATATGCCTTAATTGGGCTTAAGATGAGTAGGTTAGGCCCATTTAAGTGAAGGAACTTCATGGACTGCGCACTGATCCGTGCTAGAGAACTCGGGGATAAGGAAGGGACCTACAATTTCAGGTTCACAAGAATTGTCAAATTATTCCAAAATCAAGGCTAAATTGGGTCCCAAGTTCACTAAAATCAAGGCTATTTTTCCTTTTACATTATTGGGCTTAATTGCTAAACATTGTTAATTTGGGCTTTTTCACTCATCCTAGTCTTGCTGCCATGCGCAGAGTATAACTAGAGCTACAGATATCGGATTTTGATGATCTTGCTGTCCCTAGAAAGATAAGGAAGGGACCTACAATTTCAGGTGACCTACATATGATACCTTGTTGGAAAGCTTATTCAGAGGCCCTTAATTTGGTCTAGGGTTAGGTCAGGATTAATAAATATAAATAGCAGTTTACAGCCGCACAAGCCAGAGAGAGAAGGAAATTAGATAACTTTTACAATCATTGTTTTGGGTTTTACATTATTGGGCTTAATTGGGCTTAATTGCCAAACTTTGTTAATTTTCGGATTTTTCACTCATCCTGACCTTGTTGCCTTGCGCAGAACATAACTAGAGCTAAAGATATCGGATTTTGGTGATCTTGCTGTCCCTGGAAAGATAAGGAAGAGTCCTACAATTTCAGGTCCCAAGAATTGTCAAATTAGGCCAAAATAAAGGCTAAATTGGGTCCCGAGTTCTCTGGCGCGGATCAGTGCGCAGTCCATGATGTTCCTTCACTTAAATGGGCCTAACTTACTAATCTTAACCCCAATTGAGGCATATGATACCTTCTTGGAATGCTTATTCAGAGGCCCTTAATTTGGTCTAGGATTTGGTTAGGATTAATAAGCATAAATAGCAGTTTACAGCCGCACAAGCCAGAGAGAGACGAAAAATAACAACTTTTACAATCATTGTTTTTGCTTTTACATTATCGGGCTTAATTGCTAAACATTGTTAATTTTCGGATTTTTCACTCATCCTAACTTGTTGCCTTGCGTAAAGCATAACTAGAGCTACAGATTTCGGATTTTGGTGATCTTGCTGTCCCTAGAATGATAAGGAAGAGACCAACAATTTCAGGTGTCACAATAATTGTCAAATTAGACCAAAATCAAGGCTAAATTGGGTCCCGAGTACTCTGGCGCGGATCAGTGCGCAGTCCATGATGTTCCTTCACTTAAATGAGCCTAACCTACTCATCTTAAGCCCAAATAAAGGCATATGATACCTTGTTGGAAAGATTATTCAGAGGCCCTTAATTTGGTCTAGGGTTAGGTCAGAATTAATAAGCATAAGTAGCAGTTTATGGCCCCACAAGCCCGAGAGAGAAGGAAATTAGACAACTTTTACAATCATTGTTTTTGCTTTTACATTATTGGGCATAATTGGGCTTAATTGTTAAACATTGTTAATTTTCGGATTTTTCACTCATCCTGACCTTGTTGCCTTGCACAGAACATAACTAGAGCTAATGATATCGGATTTTGGTGATCTTGCTGTCCCTGGAAAGATAAGGAAGAGTCCTACAATTTCAGGTTTCCGAAGAATTGTCAAATTAGGCCAAAATCAAGGCTAAATTGGGTCCCGAGTTTTTACGGCGCGGATCGGTCAGCGATCCATGATGTTCCTTCACTTAAATGGGCCTAACTTACTAATCTTAAGCCCAATTAAGGCATATGATACCTTGTTGGAAAGCTTATTCAGAGGCCCTTAATTTGGTCTAGGGTTAGGGCAAGATTAATAAGAAAAAATAGCAGTTTACAATCATCGTTTTTGCTTTTATATTATTCTGGATAATTGCTAAACATTGTTAATTTTCGGATTTTTCACTCATGCCGACCTTATTGCCATGCGCAGAGTATAACTAGAGCTACATATATCGGATTTTGGTGATCTTGCTGTCCCTAGAAAGATAAGGAAGGGACCTACAATTTCAGGTTCACAAGAATTGTCAAATTATTCCAAAATCAAGGCTAAATTGGGTCCCGAGTTCTCTGGCGCGGATCAGTGCGCAGTCCATGATATTCCTTCACTTAAATGGGCCTAACTTACTAATCTTATCCCCAATTAAGGCATATGATACCTTGTTGAAAAGCTTATTTAGAGGCCCTTAATTTGGTCTAGGGTTAGGTCGGGATTAAAAAGGATAAATAGCAGTTTACAGCCGCACAAGCCAGAGAGAGAAGGAAATTAGACAACTTTTACAATTATTGTTTTTGGTTTTACATTATTGGGTTTAATTGGACTTAATTGCTAAACATAGTTAATTTTCGGATTTTTCACTCATCCCAGTCTTGTTGCCATGCGCAGAGCATAACTAGAGCTACATATATCGGATTTTGGTGATCTTGCTGTCCCTGGAAAGATAAGGAAGAGTCCTACAATTTCAGATTTCACAAGAATTGTCAAATTAGACCAATATCAATGCTAAATTGGGTCCCGAGTTTTCTGGCGCGGATCAGTGCGCCCTCCATGATGTTCCTTCACTTAAACGGGCTTAACTTACTCATCTTTAGCCCAATTCAGGCATATGATACCTTGTTGGAAAGCTTATTCAGAGGCCCTTAATTTGGTCTAGGGTTAGGTTAGGATTGATAAGCATAAATAGCAGTTTACAGCCGCACAAGCCAGAGAGAGACGGAAATTAGACAACTTTTACAATCATTGTTTTTGCTTTTACCTTATTGGGCCTAATTGCCAAACATTGTTAATTTTTGAATTTTTCACTCTTCCTGACCTTGTTGCCTTGTGCATAGCATAACTAGAGCGATGGATATCAGATTTTGATGATCTTGCTATCCCTAGAAAGATAAGGAAGGGACCTACAATTTCAGGTTTCACAAGAATTGTCAAATTAGACCAAAATCAAGGCTAAATTGGGTCCGGAGTTCTCTGGCGCGGATCAGTGCGCCCTCCATGATATTCCTTCACTTAAATGGGCCTAACTTACTAATCTTAAGCCTAATTAAGGCATATGATACTTTTGGAAAGCTTATTCAGAGGCCCTTTATTTGGTCTTGGGTTAGGTCGGGATTAAAAAGCATAAATAGCGATTCTGACGAAAGACAAGCTAGAGAGAGAAGGAAATTAGACAACTTTTACAATCATTGTTTTTGGTTTTACATTATTGGGCCAAATTGGGCTTAATTGCTAAACATAGTTAATTTTCGGATTTTTCACTCATCCCAGTCTTGTTACCATGCGCAGAGTATAACTAGAGCTACAGATATCGGATTTTGGTGATCTTGCTGTCCCTAGAAAGATAAGGAAGAGACCTACAATTTCGGATTTCACAAGAATTGTCAAATTAGGCCAAAATCAAGGCCAAATTGGGTCCTGAGTTCTCTGGCGCGGATCAGTGCGCAGTCCATGATGTTCCTTCACTTAAATGTGCCTAACTTACTCATCTTAAGCCCAATTATGGCATATGATACCTTGTTGGAAAGCTTATTCAGAGGCCCTTAATTTGGTCAAGGGTTAGGTCCGAATTAATAAGCATAAATAGCAGTTTACAGCTGCACAAGCCAGAGAGAGACAGAAATTAGACAATTTTTACAATCATTGTTTTTGCTTTTACAATATTGGGCTTAATTGGGCTTAATTGCTAAACATTGTTAATTTTCGGATTTTTCACTCAACCTGAACTTGTTGCCTTGCCCATAACATAACTAGAGCTACAGATATCGGATTTTGGTGATCTTGCTGTGCCTGGAAAGATAAGGAAGAGACCTACAATTTCAGGTTTCCCAAGAATTGTCAAATTAGGCCAAAATCAAGGCTAAATTGGGTCCCGAGTTCTCTGGCGCGGATCAGTGCGCAGTCCATGATGTTCCTTCACTTAAATGGGCCTAACTTACTAATCTTAAGCCCAATTGAGGCATATGATACCTTCTTGGAAAGCTTATTCAGAGGCCCTTAATTTGGTCTAGGATTTGGTTGGGATTAATAAGCATAAATAGCAGTTTACAGCCGCACAAGCCAGAGAGAGAAGGAAATTAGACAACTTTTACAAACATTGTTTTTGGTTTTACATTATTGGGCTTAATTGGGCTTAATTGCTAAACATAGTTAATTTTCGGATTTTTCACTCATCCCAGTCTTGTTACCATGCGCAGAGTATAACTAGAGCTACAGATATCGGATTTTGGTGATCTTGCTGTCCCTAGAAAGATAAGGAAGAGACCTACAATTTCGGATTTCACAAGAATTGTCAAATTAGGCCAAAATCAAGGCCAAATTGGGTCCTGAGTTCTCTGGCGCGGATCGATGTCGCGATCCATGATGTTCCTTCACTTAAATGGGGCTAACTTTCTAATCTTAAGCCCAATTAAGGCATATGATACCTTCTTGGAAAGCTTATTCAGAGGCCCTTAATATGGTATCGGGTTAGGTCCGGATTAAAAGCATAAATAGCAGTTTACAGCCGCACAAGCTAGAGAGAGAAGGAAATTAGACAACTTTTACAATCATTGTTTTTGGTTTTACATTATTGGGCTTAATTGGACTGAATTGCTAAACATTGTTAATTTTTGGATTTTTCACTCTTCCTGACCTGTTGCCTTGCGCAGAGCATAACTAGACCTACAAATTTCTGATTTTGGTGATCTTGCTGTCCTTAGAAAGATAAGGAAGAGACCCACAATTTCATATTTCCAAAGAATTATCAAATTAGGCCAAAATCAAGGCTAAATTGGATCCCGAGTTCTCTAGCACGGATCAGTGCGCAGTCCATGATGTTCGTTCACTTAAATGGGGCTAACTTGCTAATCTTAAGCCCAATTAAGGCATATGATACCTTGTTGGAAAGCCTATTCAGAGGCCCTTAATTTGTTCTAGGGTAACATCAAGATTAATAAGCAAAAATAGCAGTTTACAGCCGCACAATCCAGAGAGAGACGGAAATTAGACAACCTTTACAATCATTGCTTTTGCGTTTATATTATTGGGCTTAATTGGGCTTAATTGCTAAACATTGTTAATTTTTGGATTTTTCACTCATCCCAGTCTTGTTGCCATGCGCAGAGTATAACTAGAGCAACAGATATCGAATTTTGGTGATCTTGCTGTCCCTAAAAAGATAAGGAAGAGACCTACAATGTCAGGTTTCACAAGAATTGTCTACTTAGACCAAAATCAAGGCTAAATTGGGTCCCGAGTTCTCTGGCGCGGATCAGTGCGCAGTCCATGATGTTCCTTCACTTAAATGGGCCTAATTAACAATGTTGTTGAAACCCTATCTGTAGCTCAAGTTATGCTCTGCGCAAGGCAACAAGGTCCGGAAGAGTGAAAAATCCAAAAATTAACAATGTTTAGAAATTAAGCCCAATTAATCCCAATAATGTAAAACCAATAGGGTTTCAACAACATTGTTAATTAGGCCCATTTAAGTGAAGGAACAACATGGACTGTGCACTGATCCGTGCCAGAGTACTCGGGACCCAATTTAGCCTTTATTTGGGCTTAAATAATAGGGTCATCCGCGCCAGAGTACTCGGGACCCAATTTAGCCTTGATTTTGGTCTAATTTGACAATTATTGTGAAACCTGAAATTGTTGGTTGTTAAGAATATAACTAATTCTGTTAGAGTTTGTTATAGGTTGTTAACATTTTGTTAGAGGGTTAATTATGTTTGTTAGTTAACTAGCTCTATAAATAGAGCATCATGTATCATTTTTCATCATCTTTTATCAATCAATCAATATGTTACCAAATGAGTATCAATATGCTCTCTATCTCTCCTATACTTATGATCTATATCCCTCACATCCATGGATTCTTCAGATGGTATCAGAGCGATACCATGAGGCTTCCGCTAATGATAGTGATGAGGATGAGGCTTTCATTTCCTGATTCAGACAACAATGAAGATGATTATTCAGACAGTGATGAAGATCCTTCTAACGTTCTTGAATCTGCAACAACGGAGGAGAATGGACACTACGAGTTCGTCTTCGGCAGCTTCGAAAATTCAAGGAACTCTGATCTTGATACCATTCCTTCGACTTCGGTAATTCCAACCAAGCCAGAAATCCATGGATCCACCATCAAGATTGGGGAAATCACCTGCATCCTCGTCAATTCACGCTCCAACATCTCCGATCTTGCATCTGAATCTAACGTTTCTGAAGCAGCCAAGAAACCGAAGGAGTTCACAGATCGCATCATCTCCACCTTCGTCAACTGCAATCTGGATCCTGAATCAGGTACTGATTCTTCCATCATCGTCGATCTGATCTCTGAAGCCGCCGAGAAATCGAAGAAGGAGAAGGTAGATTTGGTAGCCCCTAAACCGGTGAATCTGGCACCAGATTCATATTCATCGTTCTTCGACAGCCGTCGCGCCGATCTCGGCATCGCCTCCTTCGTCAACCTCTCCAGCGAGCATCTGATTGTCTTCGATCCTGGGGGAATCCTCCTCAACTTTCGCGAGCCAGCGGCTAGCTCCGTCGCATTCTGATCAGCCATTTACAACTCCACCGCGACGGCGCCAGCTCCGCCATCACCTTGCTATGAGTTCGTGTTCGATTCCTGTGAAGCAGCTTCTGGGATTTCGCCACCGCTTCCACGACGTTCTGTTCTCATCTTCGATCCCGGCGGATATCGCCGCCAGTCGCTGCTGTTGGTTTCCATTGCTCATGGTGGTGTTATTCCAAACATCAACCCTGTGCTGTTGCCAAAGAAGCATGAGAAAGCTGCTAAAGAACCCAAGTCGCCTTCGTTCTCTCTACCTGGTGTGTCGAGGGTTCAACTTGGGAAGGGAAAGGAATGGATGCTCTGCAAAGCTTCCTGGACTTGACACCCCTCTCTCTTTAGCCTGGCCCACTATGGATGAAGATTGGGCCATGCTGCTGTATTTTTATTTTCTTTTTAGTTGGTTAGCATTTTTTTCTTTTTAAAAAAGTTGATCTTTTCTGTTTGGGCTTATGTGCATAATGGTCTATTCAAGCTGATTGTGGTGATATCACTTATCAATTGAGGGGGTCAGTAAGAATATAACTAATTATGTTAGAGTTTGTTATAGGTTGTTAACAATTTGTTAGAGGGTTAATTGAGTTAGTTAGTTAACTTGCTCTATAAATAGAGCATCATGTATCATTTTTCATCATCTTTTATCAATCAATCAATATGTTACCAAATGAGTATCAATATGCTCTCTATCTCTCCTATACTTATGATCTATATCCCTCACATCCATGGATTCTTCACATTGGTTTCTACCTTAATTGATAATTCTTTGGAAATATGAAATTGTGGGTCTCTTCCTTATCTTTCCAGGGACGACAAGATCACCAAAATCCGATATCTGTAGCTCTAGTTATACTCTGCGCATGGCAACAAGGTCGGGATGAGTGAAAAATCCGAAAATTAACAATGTTTAGCAATTAAGCCCAATAATGTAAAACCAAAAACAATGATGGTAAAAGTTGTCTAATTTCCGTCCTCTCTGGCTTGTGCGGCTGTAAACTGCTATTTTTGCTTATTAATCCTGACCTAACCCTAGACCAAATTAAGGGCCTCTGAATAAGGTTTCCAACAAGGTATCATATGCCTTAATTGGGCTTAAGATGAGTAAGTTAGGCCCATTTAAGTGAAGGAACATCATGGACTGCGCACTGATCCGCGCCAGAGAACTTGGGACCCAATTTAGCCTTGATTTTGGTCTAATTTGACAATTATTGTGAAACCTGAAATTGTTGGTCTCTTCCTTATCTTTCAAGGGACAACAAGATCACCAAAATCCGAAATCCGTAGCCCTAGTTATGCTCTGCACAAGGCAACAAGGTCAGGAAGAGTGAAAAATACGAAAATTAACAATGTTTAGTAATTAAGCCCAATTAAGCCCAATAATGTAAAACCAAAAACAATGATGGTAAAAGTTGTCTAATTTCCTTCTCTCTCTAGATTGTGCGACTGTAAACTGCTATTTATACTTTTTAATCCCGACCTAACCCTATACCAAATTAAGGGCCTCCGAATAAGTTTTCCAACAAGGTATCATATGCCTTAATTGGGCTTAAGATTAGTAAGTTAGGCCCATTTAAGTGAAGGATCATCATGGACTGCGCACTGATCCACGCCAGAGAACTTCGGACCCAATTTAGCCTTGATTTTGGCCTAATTTGACAATTCTTGTGAAACCTGAAATTGTTGGTCTCTTCCTTATCTTTCTAGGGACAACAAGATCACCAAAATCCGAAATCTGTAGCTCTAGTTATGCTCTGCGCAAGGCAACAAGGTCAGGATGAGTGAAAAATCCGCAAATTAACAATGTTTAGCAATTAAGCCCAATAATATAAGAAGCAAAAACAATGATTGTAAAAGTTGTCTAATTTCCGTCTCTCTCTGGCTTGTGCGGTTGTAAACTGCTATTTATGCTTATTAATCCTAACAAATCCTAGACCAAATTAAGGGCCTCTGAATAAGCTTTCCAAGAAGGTATCATATGCCTCAATTGGGCTTAAGATTAGTAAGTTAGGCCCATTTAAGTGAAGGAACATCATCGACTGCGCACTGATCCGCGCCAGAGAACTTGGGACCCAATTTAGCCTTGATTTTTGTCTAATTTGACAATTATTGTGAAACCTGAAATTGTTGGTCTCTTCCTTATCTTTCAAGGGACAGCAAGATCACCAAAATCCGATATCTGTAGCTCTAGTTATGCTCTGCACATGGCAACAAGGTCAAGAAGAGTGAAAAATCCGAAAATTAACTATGTTTAGCAATTAAGCCCAATAATGTAAAACCAAAAACAATGATTGTAAAAGTTGTCTAATTTCCTTCTCTCTCTAGCTTGTGCGACTGTAAACTGCTATTTATGCTTTTTAATCCCGACCTAACCCTAGACCAAATTAAGGGCCTCCAAATAAGCTTTCCAACAAGGTATCATATGCCTTAATTGGGCTTAAGATTAGTAAGTTTGGACCATTTAAGTGAAGGAACATCATGGACTGAGCACTGATCCACGCCAGAGAACTTCGGACCCAATTTAGCCTTGATTTTGGCCTAATTTGACAATTCTTGTGAAACCTGAAATTGTTGGTCTCTTCCTTATCTTTCTAGGGACAACAAGATCACCAAAATCTGAAATCTGTAGCTCTAGTTATGCTCTGCGCAAGGTAACAAGGTCAGGATAAGTGAAAAATCCGCAAATTAACAATGTTTAGCAATTAAGCCCAATTAAGCCCAATAATATAAGAAGCAAAAACAATGATTGTAAAAGTTGTCTAATTTCCGTCTCTCTCTGGCTTGTGCGGCTGTAAACTGCTATTATTGCTTATTAATCCTAACAAATCCTAGACCAAATTAAGGGCCTCTGAATAAGCTTTCTAAGAAGGTATCATATGCCTCAATTGGGCTTAAGATTAGTAAGTTAGGCCCATTTAAGTGAAGGAACATCATGGACTGCATGATCGATCCGCGCTGCAGAACCTGGGACCCAATTTAGCCTTGATTTTGGCCTAATTTGACAATTCTTGGGAAACCTGAAATTGTAGGACTCTTCCTTATCTTTCCAGAGACAGCAAGATCACCAAAATCCGATATCTGTAGCTATAGTTATGTTCTGCGCAAGGCAACAAGGTCAGGATGAGTGAAAAATCCGAAAATTAACAATGGTTAGCAATTAAGCCCAATTAAGCCCAATAATGTAAAACCAAAAACAATGATTGTAAAAGTTGTCTAATTTCCTTCTCTCTCTGGCTTGTCCGGCTTTAAACTCCTATTTATGCTTATTAATCCTGACCTAACCCTAGACCAAATTAAGGGCCTCTGAATAAGGTTTCCAACAAGGTATCAAATGCCTTAATTGGGCTATTAGATGAGTAAGTTTGGCCCATTTAAGTGAGGAACATCATGCACTGCGCACTGATCCGCGCCAGAGAACTTGGGACCCAATTTACCCTTGATTTTGGAATAATTTGACAATTCTTATGAACCTGAAATTGTAGGTCCCTTCCTTATCTTTCTTGGGACAGCAAGATCACCAAAATCCGATATCTGTAGCTCTAGTTATGTTCTGCACATGGCAACAAGGTCAAGAAGAGTGAAAAATCCGAAAATTAACTATGTTTAGCAATTAAGTCCAATTAAGCCCAATAATGTAAAACCAAAAACAATGATTGTAAAAGTTGTCTTCCTTATCTTTCTAGGGACAGCAAGATTACCAAAATCCGATATCTGTAGCTCTAGTTATACTCTGCACATGGCAACAGGACTGGGATGAGTGAAAAATCCGAAAATTAACAATGTTTAGCAATTAAGCCCAATTAAGCCCAATAATGTAAAAGTTTTCTAATTTCCTTCTCTCTCTGGCTTGTGCGGCTGTAAACTGCTATCTATGCTTATTAATCCTGACCTAACCATAGACCAAATTAAGGGCCTCTGAATAAGCTTTCCAACAAGGTATCATATGCCTTAATTGCTTAAATGGGCCTAACTTACTAATCAGTGTAGAACTCGGGACCCAATTTAGCTTTGATTTTGGAATAATTTGACAATTCTTGTGAACCTGAAATTTTAGGTCCCTTACTTATCTTTCTAGGGACAGCAAGATCATCAAAATCCGATATCTGTAGCTCTATTTATGCTCTGCACAAGGCAACAAGGTCAGAAAGAGTGAAAAATCCGAAAATTAACAATGTTTAGCAATTAAGCCCAATAATGTAAAACCAAAAACAATGATTGTAAAAGTTGTCTAATTTCCTTCTCTTTCTAGCTTGTGCGGCTATAAACTGCTATTTATGCTTTTTAATCCCGACCTAACCCTAGACCAAATTAAGGGCCTCTGAATAAGCTTTCCAACAAGGTATCATATGCCTTAATTGGGCCAATTGCAAGATCACCAAAATCCGAAATCTGTAGCTCTAGTTATGCTCTGCGTAAGGCAACAAGGTGAGGAAGAGTGAAAAATCCGAAAATCAACAATGTTTTGCCATTAAGCCCAATAATGTAAAACCAAAAACAATGATTGTAAAAGTTGTCTAATTTCCTTCTCTCTCTAGCTTTTGCGGCTGTAAACTGTTATTTATGCTTTTTAATCCCGACCTAACCCTAGACCAAATTAAGGGCCTCTGAATAGGCTTTCCAACAACTTTTACAATCATTGTTTTTGCTTTTACATTAATGGGCTTAATTGGGCTTAATTGGTAAACATTATTAATTTTCGGATTTTTCACTCATCCTGACCTTGTTGCCATGCGGAGAGCATAACTAGAGCCACATATATCGGATTTTGGTGATCTTGCTATCCCTAGAAAAATAAGGAAGAGACCTACAATTTCAGGTGACACAAGAATTGTCAATTTAGGCCAAAATGAAGGCTAAATTGGGTCCGAAGTTCTCTGACGCGGATCAGTGCGCAGTCCATGATGTTCCTTCAAATGGCCCTAACTTACTAATCTTAAGCCCAATTAAGGCATATGATACCTTGTTGGAAAGCTTATTCAGAGGCTCTTAATTTGGTCTAGGGTTAGGTCGGGATTAACCAGCATAAATAGCAGTTTACTGCCGCACAAGCTAGAGAGAGTCAGAAATTAGACAACTTTTACAATCATTGTTTTTGCTTTTACATTATTGGGCATAATTGCTAAACATTGTTAATTTTCGGATTTTTCACTCTTCCTGACCTTGTTGCCTTGTGCAGAGCATAACTAGAGCTATGGATATCGGATTTTGATGATCTTGCTGTCCCTAACAAGATAAGGAAGGGACCTAAAATTTCAGGTGCACAAGAATTGTCAAATTATTCTAAAATCAAGGCTAAATTGGGTCCCGAGTTCTCTGGCGCAGATCAGTGCGCAGTCCATGATATTCCTTCACTTAAATGGGCCTAACTTACTAATCTTAAGCCCAATTAAGGAATATGATACCTTGTTGGAAAGCTTATTCCGAGGCCCTTAATTTGGTCTAGGGTTAGGTCGGGATTAAAAAGCATAAAAAGCAGTTTACAGCCGCACAAGCTAGAGAGAGAAGGAAATTAGACAACTTTTACAATCTTTGTTTTTGGTTTTACATTATTGGGCTTAATTGCTAAACATTGTTAATTTTCGGATTTTTCACTCATCCCGACCTTGTTGCCATGCGCAGAGTATAACTAGAGCTACAGATGTCGGATTTTGGTGATCTTGCTGTCCCTAGAAAGAAAAGGAAGAGACCTACAATGTCAGGTTTCACAAGAATTGTCAAATTAGACCAAAATCAAGGCTAAATTGGGTCTCGAGTTCTCTGGCATGAATCAGTGCGCAGTCCATGATGTTCCTTCACTTAAATGGGCCTAACTTACTCATCTTAAGCCCAATTAAGGCATATGATACCTTGTTGGAAAGCTTATTCAGAGGCCCTTAATTTGGTCTAGGTTTAGCTCAGGATTAATAAGCAAAAATAGCAGTTTACAGCCGCACAAGACAGAGAGAGACGGAAATTAGACAACTTTTACAATCATTGTTTTTGGTTTTACATTATTTGGCTTAATTGGGCTTAATTGCTAAACATTGTTAATTTTAGGATTTTTCACTCATCCCGACCTTGTTGCCATGCGCAGAGTATAACTGGAGCTACAGATATCGGATTTTGGTGATCTTGCTGTCCCTAGAAAGATAAGGAAGAGACCCACAAATTCATATTTCCAAAGAATTATCAAATTAGGCCAAAATCAAGGCTAAATTGGATCCCGAGTTCTCTAGCACGGATCAGTGCGCAGTCCATGATGTTCGTTCACTTAAATGGGGCTAACTTGCTAATCTTAAGCCCAATTAAGGCATATGATACCTTGTTGGAAAGCCTATTCAGAGGCCCTTAATTTGTTCTAGGGTAACGTCAAGATTAATAAGCAAAAATAGCAGTTTACAGCCGCACAATCCAGAGAGAGACGAAAATTAGACAACTTTTACAATCTTTGTTTTTGCTTTTACATTATTGGGCATAATTGCTAAACATTGTTAATTTTCGGATTTTTCACTCTTCCTGACCTTGTTACCTTGTGCAGAGTATAACTAGAGCTACAGATATCGGATTTTGATGATCTTGCTGTCCCTAGAAAGATAAGGAAGGGACCTACAATTTCAGGTTCACAAGAATTGTCAAATTATTCCAAAATCAAGGCTAAATTGGGTCCCGAGTTCTTTGGCGTGGATCAGTGCGCCCTCCATGATGTTCCTTCACTTAAATGGGCCTAACTTACTCATCTTAAGCCCAATTAAGGCATATGATACCTTATTGGAAAGCTTATTCAGAGGCCCTTAATTTGGTCTAGGGATAGGTCGGGATTAAAAAGCATAAATAGCAGTTTACAGCCGCACAAGCTAGAGAGAGAAGGAAATTAGACAACTTTTACAATCATTGTTTTTGGTTTTACATTATTGGGCATAATTGGGCATAATTGCTAAACATTGTTAATTTTCGGATTTTTCACTTTTCCTGACCTTGTTGCCTTGTGCAGAGCATAACTAGAGCTATAAATATCGGATTTTGATGATCTTGCTGTCCCTAGAAAGATAAGGAAGGGACCTACAATTTCAGGTTCACAAGAATTCTCAAATTATTCCAAAGTCAAGGCTAAATTGGCTCCCGAGTTCTCTGGCGCGGATCAGTGCGCAGTCCATGATATTCCTTCTCTTAAATGGGCCTAACTTACTAATCTTAAGCCCAATTAAGTCATATGGTACCTTGTATGTAAAAGCTTATTCAGAGGCCCTTAATTTGGTCTAGGGTTAGGTCGGGATTAAAAATCAAAAATATTAGTTTACAGCCGCACAAGCTGGAGAGATAAGGAAATTAGACAACTTTTACAATCATTGTTTTTGGTTTTACATTATTGGGCTTAATTGGGCTTAATTGCTAAACATTGTTAATTTTAGGATTTTTCACTCTTCCTGACCTAGTTGCCTTGCACAGAGCATAACTAGAGCTACAGATTTTGGATATTGGTGATCTTGTTGTCCCTAGAAAGATAAGGAAGAGACCAACAATTTCATGTTTCACAATAATAGTCAAATTAGACCAAAATCAAGGCTAAATTGGGTCCCAAGTACTCTGGCCCGGATCAGTGCGCAGTCCATGATATTCCTTCACTTAAATGGGCCTAACCTACAAATCTTAAGCCCAATTAAGGCATATGATACCTTGTTGGAAAGCTTATTCAGAGGCCCTTAATTTGGTCTAGGGTTAGGTCGGGATTAAAAAGCATAAATAGCAGTTTACAGCCGCACAAACTAGAGAGAGAAGGAAATTTGACAACTTTTGCAATCATTGTTTTTGGTTTTACATTATTCGGCTTAATTGGACTTAATTGCTAAACATAGTTAATTTTCGGATTTTTCACTCATCCCAGTCTTGTTGCCATGAGCAGAGTATAACTAGAGCTACAGATATCGGATTTTGGTGATCTTGTTGTCCCTAGAAAGATAAGGAAGGGACCTACAATGTCAGGTTTCACAAGAATTGTCAAATTATTCCAAAATCTAGGCAAAATTGGGTCCCGAGTTCTCTGGAGCGGATCAGCGCGCAGTCCATGATATTCCTTCACTTAAATGGGCCTAACTTACTCATCTTAAGCCCAATTAAGGCATATGATACATTGTTGGAAAGCTTATTCAGAGGCCCTTAATTTGGTCTAGGTTAAGGTCTGCATTAAAAAACATAAATAGCAGTTTACAGCCGCACAAGCTTGAGAGAGAAGGAAATTAGATAA
>JAUPTC010000010.1:3985790-4033991 GCA_030762895.1 Sophora flavescens | reverse complement strand
ATTTAGCTCATATAGGACCTAACTGGGCCAATTTGTACTTCTTTGGTCCTATTGGAGCCCAAATGGACTTGTTTGATCCTAATAGAGCCCAAATGGACTTTATTAGGTCATATAGGACCTAACTGGGCCAATTTGTACTTCTTTGGTCCTATTGGAGCCCAAATGGCCTTGTTTGATCCTAATAGAGCCAAAATGCACTTTTTAGGTCATATAGGACCTAACTGGGCCAATTTGTACTTCTTTGGTCCTATTGGAGCCCAAATGGAAATGTTTGATCCTAATAGAGCCCAAATGGACTTTTTAGGTCATATAGGACCTAACTGGGCCAATTTGTACTTCTTTGGTCCTAATGGAGCCCAAATGCACTTGTTTGATCCTAATAAAGCCCAAATCGACTTGGTGATCTGAATACAATGTCCCTAGGGAGAAGTGCATCAATAATTGGCCATTGGCCCTTAATTTTGTTCTAGGGTTTCGACAACATTGTTAATTAGGCCCATTTAAGTGAAGGAACATCATGGACTGCGCACTGATCCGCGCCAGAGTACTCGGGACCCAATTTAGCCTTTATTTGGGCTTAAATGATAGGGTCATCCGTGCCAGAGTACTCGGGACCCAATTTAGCCTTGATTTTGGTCTAATTTAACAATTATTGTGAAACCTGAAATTGTTGGTCTCTTCCTTATCTTTCTAGGGACAGCAAGATCACCAAAATCCGAAATCTGTATCTCTAGTTATGCTCTGCGCAAGGCAACAAGGTCAGGAAGAGTGAAAAATCCGAAAATTAACAATGTTTAGCAATTAAGCCCAATAATGTAAAACCAAAAACAATGATTGTAAAAGTTGTCTAATTTCCTTCTCTCTCAAGCTTGTGCGGCTGTAAACTGCTATTTATGTTTTTTAATCCAGACCTTAACCTAGACCAAATTAAGGGCCTCTGAATAAGCTTTCCAACAAGGTATCATATGCCTTAATTGGGCTTAAGATGAGTAAGTTAGGCCCATTTAAGTGAAGGAATATCATGGACTGCGCACTGATCCGCGCCAGAGAACTCGGGACCCAATTTTGCCTAGATTTTGGAATAATTTGACAATTCTTGTGAAACCTGACATTGTAGGTCCCTTCCTTATCTTTCTAGGGACAACAAGATCACCAAAATCCGATATCTGTAGCTCTAGTTATACTCTGCGCATGGCAACAAGACTGGGATGAGTGAAAAATCCGAAAATTAACTATGTTTAGCAATTAAGTCCAATTAAGCCGAATAATGTAAAACCAAAAACAATGATTGCAAAAGTTGTCAAATTTTCTTCTCTCTCTAGTTTGTGCGGCTGTAAACTGCTATTTATGCTTTTTAATCCCGACCTAACCCTAGACCAAATTAAGGGCCTCTGAATAAGCTTTCCAACAAGGTATCATATGCCTTAATTGGGCTTAAGATTAGTAGGTTAGGCCCATTTAAGTGAAGGAATATCATGGACTGCGCACTGATCCGGGCCAGAGTACTTGGGACCCAATTTAGCCTTGATTTTGGTCTAATTTGACAATTATTGTGAAACATGAAATTGTTGGTCTCTTCCTTATCTTTCTAGGGACAACAAGATCACCAATATCCGAAATCTGTAGCTCAACTTATGCTCTGTGCAAGGCAACTAGGTCAGGAAGAGTGAAAAATCCTAAAATTAACAATGTTTAGCAATTAAGCCCAATTAAGCCCAATAATGTAAAACCAAAAATAATGATTGTAAAAGTTGTCTAATTTCCTTCTCTCTCCAGCTTGTGCGGCTGTAAACTAATATTTTTGCTTTTTAATCCCGACCTAACCCTAGACCAAATTAAGGGCCTCTGAATAAGCTTTTACATACAAGGTACCATATGCCTTAATTGGGCTTAAGATTAGTAAGTTAGGCCCATTTAAGAGAAGGAATATCATGGACTGCGCACTGATCCGCGCCAGAGAACTCGGGACCCAATTTAGCCTTGGCTTTGGAATAATTTGAGAATTCTTGTGAACCTGAAATTGTAGGTCCCTTCCTTATCTTTCTAGGGACAGCAAGATCATCAAAATCCGATATTTATAGCTCTAGTTATGCTCTGCACAAGGCAACAAGGTCAGGAAAAGTGAAAAATCCGAAAATTAACAATGTTTAGCAATTATGCCCAATTATGCCCAATAATGTAAAACCAAAAACAATGATTGTAAAAGTTGTCTAATTTCCTTCTCTCTCTAGCTTGTGCGGCTGTAAACTGCTATTTATGCTTTTTAATCCCGACCTAACCCTAGACCAAATTAAGGACCTCTGAATAAGCTTTCCAATAAGGTATCATATGCCTTAATTGGGCTTAAGATGAGTAAGTTAGGCCCATTTAAGTGAAGGAACATCATGGAGGGCGCACTGATCCACGCCAAAGAACTCGGGACCCAATTTAGCCTTGATTTTGGAATAATTTGACAATTCTTGTGACCCTGAAATTGTAGGTCCCTTCCTTATCTTTCTAGGGACAGCAAGATCATCAAAATCCGATATCTGTAGCTCTAGTTATACTCTGCACAAGGTAACAAGGTCAGGAAGAGTGAAAAATCCGAAAATTAACAATGTTAAGCAATTATGCCCAATAATGTAAAAGCAAAAACAATGATTGTAAAAGTTGTCTAATTTCCGTCTCTCTCTGGATTGTGCGGCTGTAAACTGCTATTTTTGCTTATTAATCTTGACGTTACCCTAGAACAAATTAAGGGCCTCTGAATAGGCTTTCCAACAAGGTATCATATGCCTTAATTGGGCTTAAGATTAGCAAGTTAGCCCCATTTAAGTGAACGAACATCATGGACTGCGCATTGATCCGTGCTAGAGAACTCGGGATCCAATTTAGCCTTGATTTTGGCCTAATTTGATAATTCTTTGGAAATATGAATTTGTGGGTCTCTTCCTTATCTTTCTAGGGACAGCAAGATCACCAAAATCCGATATCTGTAGCTCCAGTTATACTCTGCGCATGGCAACAAGGTCGGGATGAGTGAAAAATCCAAAAATTAACAATGTTTAGCAATTAAGCCCAATTAAGCCAAATAATGTAAAACCAAAAACAACGATTGTAAAAGTTGTCTAATTTCCGTCTCTCTCTGTCTTGTGCGGCTGTAAACTGCTATTTTTACTTATTAATCCTGAGCTAACCCTAGACCAAATTAAGGGCCTCTGAATAAGCTTTCCAACAAGGTATCATATGCCTTAATTGGGCTTAAGATGAGTAAGTTAGGCCCATTTAAGTGAAGGAACATCATGGACTGCGCACTGATTCATGCCAGAGAACTCGAGACCCAATTTAGCCTTGATTTTGGTCTAATTTGACAATTCTTGTGAAACCTGACATTGTAGGTCTCTTCCTTTTCTTTCTAGGGACAGCAAGATCACCAAAATCCGACATCTGTAGCTCTAGTTATACTCTGCGCATGGCAACAAGGTCGGGATGAGTGAAAAATCCGAAAATTAACAATGTTTAGCAATTAAGCCCAATAATGTAAAACCAAAAACAAAGATTGTAAAAGTTGTCTAATTTCCTTCTCTCTCTAGCTTGTGCGGCTGTAAACTGCTTTTATGGTTTTTAATCCCGACCTAACCCTAGACCAAATTAAGGGCCTCGGAATAAGCTTTTCAACAAGGTATCATATTCCTTAATTGGGCTTAAGATTAGTAAGTTAGGCCCATTTAAGTGAAGGAATATCATGGACTGCGCACTGATCTGCGCCAGAGAACTCGGGACCCAATTTAGCCTTGATTTTAGAATAATTTGACAATTCTTGTGCACCTGAAATTTTAGGTCCCTTCCTTATCTTGTTAGGGACAGCAAGATCATCAAAATCCGATATCCATAGCTCTAGTTATGCTCTGCACAAGGCAACAAGGTCAGGAAGAGTGAAAAATCCGAAAATTAACAATGTTTAGCAATTATGCCCAATAATGTAAAAGCAAAAACAATGATTGTAAAAGTTGTCTAATTTCTGACTCTCTCTAGCTTGTGCGGCAGTAAACTGCTATTTATGCTGGTTAATCCCAACCTAACCCTAGACCAAATTAAGAGCCTCTGAATAAGCTTTCCAACAAGGTATCATACGCCTTAATTGGGCTTAAGATTAGTAAGTTAGGGCCATTTGAAGGAACATCATGGACTGCGCACTGATCCGCGTCAGAGAACTTCGGACCCAATTTAGCCTTCATTTTGGCCTAAATTGACAATTCTTGTGTCACCTGAAATTGTAGGTCTCTTCCTTATTTTTCTAGGGATAGCAAGATCACCAAAATCCGATATATGTGGCTCTAGTTATGCTCTCCGCATGGCAACAAGGTCAGGATGAGTGAAAAATCCGAAAATTAATAATGTTTAGCAATTAAGCCCAATTAAGCCCATTAATGTAAAAGCAAAAACAATGATTGTAAAAGTTGTTGGAAAGCCAATTCAGAGGCCCTTAATTTGGTCTAGGGTTAGGTCGGAATTAAAAAGCATAAATAACAGTTTACAGCCGCAAAAGCTAGAGAGAGAAGGAAATTTGACAACTTTTACAATCATTGTTTTTGGTTTTACATTATTGGGCTTAATTGGGCTTAATGGCAAAACATTGTTGATTTTCGGATTTTTCACTCTTCCTGACCTTGTTGCCTTACGCAGAGCATAACTAGAGCTACAGATTTCGGATTTTGGTGATCTTGCAATTGGCCCAATTAAGGCATATGATACCTTGTTGGAAAGCTTATTCAGAGGCCCTTAATTTGGTCTAGGGTTAGGTCGGGATTAAAAAGCATAAATAGCAGTTTATAGCCGCACAAGCTAGAGAGAGAAGGAAATTAGACAACTTTTACAATCATTGTTTTTGGTTTTACATTATTGGGCTTAATTGCTAAACATTGTTAATTTTCGGATTTTTCACTCTTTCTGACCTTGTTGCCTTGTGCAGAGCATAAATAGAGCTACAAATATCGGATTTTGATGATCTTGCTGTCCCTAGAAAGATAAGTAAGGGACCTACAATTTCAGGTTCACAAGAATTGTCAAATTATTCCAAAATCAAAGCTAAATTGGGTCCCGAGTTCTACACTGATTAGTAAGTTAGGCCCATTTAAGCAATTAAGGCATATGATACCTTGTTGGAAAGCTTATTCAGAGGCCCTTAATTTGGTCTAGGGTTAGGTCAGGATTGATAAGCATAGATAGCAGTTTACAGCCGCACAAGCCAGAGAGAGAAGGAAATTAGACAACTTTTACATTATTGGGCTTAATTGGGCTTAATTGCTAAACATTGTTAATTTTCGGATTTTTCACTCATCCCAGTCCTGTTGCCATGTGCAGAGTATAACTAGAGCTACAGATATCGGATTTTGGTAATCTTGCTGTCCCTAGAAAGATAAGGAAGACAAATTTTACAATCATTGTTTTTGGTTTTACATTATTGGGCTTAATTGGACTTAATTGCTAAACATAGTTAATTTTCGGATTTTTCACTCTTCTTGACCTTGTTGCCATGTGCAGAGCATAACTAGAGCTACAGATATCGGATTTTGGTGATCTTGCTGTCCCTAGAAAGATAAGGAAGGGACCTACAATTTCAGGTTCATAAGAATTGTCAAATTATTCCAAAATCAAGGCTAAATTGGGTCCCAAGTTCTCTGGCGCGGATCAGTGCGCAGTGCATGATGTTCCTCACTTAAATGGGCCAAACTTACTCATCTAATAGCCCAATTAAGGCATTTGATACCTTGTTGGAAACCTTATTCAGAGGCCCTTAATTTGGTCTAGGGTTAGGTCAGGATTAATAAGCATAAATAGGAGTTTAAAGCCGGACAAGCCAGAGAGAGAAGGAAATTAGACAACTTTTACAATCATTGTTTTTGGTTTTACATTATTGGGCTTAATTGTTAACCATTGTTAATTTTTGGATTTTTCACTCATCCTGACCTTGTTGCCTTGCGCAGAACATAACTATAGCTACAGATATCGGATTTTGGTGATCTTGCTGTCTCTGGAAAGATAAGGAAGAGTCCTACAATTTCAGGTTTCCCAAGAATTGTCAAATTAGGCCAAAATCAAGGCTAAATTGGGTCCCCAGTTCTCTGGCGTGGATCAGTGCGCAGTCCATGATGTTCCTTCACTTAAATGGGCCTAACTTACTAATCTTAAGCCCAATTGAGGCATATGATACCTTCTTAGAAAGCTTATTCAGAGGCCCTTAATTTGGTCTAGGATTTGTTAGGATTAATAAGCAATAATAGCAGTTTACAGCCGCACAAGCCAGAGAGAGACGGAAATTAGACAACTTTTACAATCATTGTTTTTGCTTCTTATATTATTGGGCTTAATTGCTAAACATTGTTAATTTGCGGATTTTTCACTTATCCTGACCTTGTTACCTTGCGCAGAGCATAACTAGAGCTACAGATTTCGGATTTTGGTGATCTTGCTGTCCCTTGAAAGATAAAGAAGAGACCAACAATTTCAGGTTTCACAATAATTGTCAAATTAGACAAAAATCAAGGCTAAATTGGGTCCCAAGTTCTCTGGCGCGGATCAGTGCGCAGTCGATGATGTTCCTTCACTTAAATGGGCCTAACTTACTAATCTTAAGCCCAATTGAGGCATATGATACCTTCTTAGAAAGCTTATTCAGAGGCCCTTAATTTGGTCTAGGATTTGTTAGGATTAATAAGCAATAATAGCAGTTTACAGCCGCACAAGCCAGAGAGAGACGGAAATTAGACAACTTTTACAATCATTGTTTTTGCTTCTTATATTATTGGGCTTAATTGCTAAACATTGTTAATTTGCGGATTTTTCACTTATCCTGACCTTGTTACCTTGCGCAGAGCATAACTAGAGCTACAGATTTCGGATTTTGGTGATCTTGCTGTCCCTAGAAAGATAAGGAAGAGACCAACAATTTCAGGTTTCACAAGAATTGTCAAATTAGGCCAAAATCAAGGCTAAATTGGGTCCGAAGTTCTCTGGCGTGGATCAGTGCTCAGTCCATGATGTTCCTTCACTTAAATGGGCCAAACTTACTAATCTTAAGCCCAATTAAGGCATATGATACCTTGTTGGAAAGCTTATTCGGAGGCCCTTAATTTGGTCTAGGGTTAGGTCGGGTTTAAAAAGCATAAATAGCAGTTTACAGTCGCACAAGCTAGAGAGAGAAGGAAATTAGACAACTTTTACAATCATTGTTTTTGGTTTTACATTATTGGGCTTAATTGGGCTTAATTACTAAACATTGTTAATTTTCGGATTTTTCACTCTTCCTGACCTTGTTGCCTTGCGCAGAGCATAACTAGAGCTACAGATTTCGGATTTTGGTGATCTTGCAGTCCCTTGAAAGATAAAGAAGAGACCAAAAATTTCAGGTTTCACAATAATTGTCAAATTAGACAAAAATCAAGGCTAAATTGGGTCCCAAGTTCTCTGGCGCGGATCAGTGCGCAGTCGATGATGTTCCTTCACTTAAATGGGCCTAACTTACTAATCTTAAGCCCAATTGAGGCATATGATACCTTCTTGGAAAGCTTATTCAGAGGCCCTTAATTTGGTCTAGGATTTGTTAGGATTAATAAGCATAAATAGTAGTTTACAGCCGCACAAGCCAGAGAGAGACGGAAATTAGACAACTTTTACAATCATTGTTTTTGCTTCTTATATTATTGGGCTTAATTGCTAAACATTGTTAATTTGCGGATTTTTCACTCATCCTGACCTTGTTGCCTTGCGCAGAGCATAACTAGAGCTACAAATTTCGGATTTTGGTGATCTTGTTGTCCCTAGAAAGATAAGGAAGAGACCAACAATTTCAGGTTTCACAAGAATTGTCAAATTAGGCCAAAATCAAGGCTAAATTGGGTCCGAAGTTCTCTGGCGTGGATCAGTGCGCAGTCCATGATGTTCCTTCACTTAAATGGGCCTCACTTACTAATCTTAAGCCCAATTAAGGCATATGATACCTTGTTGGAAAGCTTATTCGGAGGCCCTTAATTTGGTCTAGGGTTAGGTCGGGATTAAAAAGTATAAATAGCAGTTTACAGCCGCACAAGCTAGAGAGAGAAGGAAATTAGACAACTTTTACCATCATTGTTTTTGGTTTTACATTATTGGGCTTAATTGGGCTTAATTACTAAACATTGTTAATTTTCGTATTTTTCACTCTTCCTGACCTTGTTGCCTTGCGCAGAGCATAACTAGAGCTACGGATTTCGGATTTTGGTGATCTTGTTGTCCCTTGAAAGATAAGGAAGAGACCAACAATTTCAGGTTTCACAATAATTGTCAAATTAGACCAAAATCAAGGCTAAATTGGGTCCCAAGTTCTCTGGCGCGGATCAGTGCGCAGTCCATGATGTTCCTTTACTTAAATGGGCCTAACTTACTCATCTTAAGCCCAATTAAGGCATATGATACCTTGTTGGAAACCTTATTCAGAGGCCCTTAATTTGGTCTAGGGTTAGGTCAGGATTAATAAACAAAAATAGCAGTTTACAGCCGCACAAGCCAGAGAGGACGGAAATTAGACAACTTTTACCATCATTGTTTTTGGTTTTACATTATTGGGCTTAATTGGGATTAATTGCTAAACATTGTTAATTTTTGGATTTTTCACTCATCCCGACCTTGTTGCCATGCGCAGAGTATAACTAGAGCTACAGATATCGGATTTTGGTGATCTTGCTGTCCCTGGAAAGATAAGGAAGAGACCCACAATTTCATATTTCCAAAGAATTATCAATTAAGGTAGAAACCAATGTGAAGAATCCATGGATGTGAGGGATATAGATCATAAGTATAGGAGAGATAGAGAGCATATTGATACTCATTTGGTAACATATTGATTGATTGATAAAAGATGATGAAAAATGATACATGATGCTCTATTTATAGAGCAAGTTAACTAACTAACTCAATTAACCCTCTAACAAATTGTTAACAACCTATAACAAACTCTAACATAATTAGTTATATTCTTAACAGCCCCCCTCAAGCTGATAAGTGATATCACCACAATCAGCTTGAATAGACCATTATGCACATAAGCCCAAACAGAAAAGATCAACTTTTTTAAAAAGAAAAAAATGCTAACCAACTAAAAAGAAAATAAAAATACAGCAGCATGGCCCAATCTTCATCCATAGTGGGCCAGGCTAAAGAGAGAGGGGTGTCCAGTCCAGGAAGCTTTGCAGAGCATCCATTCCTTTCCCTTCCCAAGTTGAACCCTCGACACACCAGGTAGAGAGAACGAAGGCGACTTGGGTTCTTTAGCAGCTTTCTCATGCTTCTTTGGCAACAGCACAGGGTTGATGTTTGGAATAACACCACCATGAGCAATGGAAACCCAAAGAATGATCGGCGATATCCGCCGGGATCGAAGATGAGAAAGCGAGCGCGTCGTGGAGCGGTGGCGAAATCCCAGAAGCTGCTTCACAGGAATCGAACACGAACTCATAGCAAGGTGATGGCGGAGCTGGCGCCGTCGCGGTGGAGTTGTAAATGGCTGATCAGAATGCGACGGAGCTAGCCGCTGGCTCGCGAAAGTTGAGGAGGATTCCCCCAGGATCGAAGACAATCGGATGCTCTTGGAGAGGTTGACGAAGGAGGCGATCTTTGAGATCGGCGCGACGGCTGTCGAAGACCGATGAATATGAATCTGGTGCCAGATTCACCGGTTTAGGGGCTACCAAATCTACCTTCTCCTTCTTCGATTTCTCAGCGGCTTCAGAGATCAGATCGACGATGATGGAAGAATCAGTACCTGATTCAGGATCCAGATTGCAGTTGACGAAGGTGGAGATGATGCGATCTGTGAACTCCTTCGGTTTCTTGGCTGCTTCAGAAACGTTAGATTCAGATGCAAGATCGGAGATGTTGGAGCGTGAATTGACGAGGATGCAGGTGATTTCCCCAATCTTGATGGTGGATCCATGGATTTCTGGCTTGGTTGGAATTACCGAAGTCGAAGGAATGGTATCAAGATCTGAGTTCCTTGAATTTTCGAAGTCTAGCAAGACGAACTCGTAGTGTCCATTCTCCTCCGTTGTTGCAGATTCAAGAACGTTAGAAGGATCTTCATCACTGTCCCGAATAATCATCTTCATTGTTGTCTGAATCAGGAAATGAAAGCCTCATCCTCATCACTATCATCAGCGGAAGCCTCATGGTATCGCTCTGATACCATGTGAAGAATCCATGGATGTGAGGGATATAGATCATAAGTATAGGAGAGATAGAGAGCATATTGATACTCATTTGGTAACATATTGATTGATTGATAAAAGATGATGAAAAATGATACATGATGCTCTATTTATAGAGCTAGTTAACTAACAAACATAATTAACCCTCTAACAAAATGTTAACAACCTATAACAAACTCTAACAGAATTAGTTATATTCTTAACAACCAACAATTTCAGGTTTCACAATAATTGTCAAATTAGACCAAAATCAAGGCTAAATTGGGTCCCGAGTACTCTGGCGCGGATGACCCTATCATTTAAGCCCAAATAAAGGCTAAATTGGGTCCCGAGTACTCTGGCACGGATCAGTGCACAGTCCATGATGTTCCTTCACTTAAATGGGCCTAATTAACAATGTTGTTGAAACCCTATTGGTTTTACATTATTGGGCTTAATTGGGCTTAATTTCTAAACATTGTTAATTTTTGGATTTTTCACTCTTCCGGACCTTGTTGCCTTGCGCAGAGCATAACTTGAGCTACAGATAGGGTTTCAACAACATTGTTAATTAGGCCCATTTAAGTGAAGGAACATCATGGACTGCGCACTGATCCGCGCCAGAGAACTCGGGACCCAATTTAGCCTTGATTTTGGTCTAAGTTGACAATTCTTGTGAAACCTGACATTGTAGGTCTCTTCCTTATCTTTTTAGGGACAGCAAGATCACAAAAATTCGATATTTGTAGCTCTAGTTATACTCTGCGCATGGCAACAAGACTGAGATGAGTGAAAAATCCAAAAATTAACAATGTTTAGCAATTAAGCCCAATTAAGCCCAATAATATAAACGCAAAAGCAATGATTGTAAAAGTTGTCTAATTTCCGTCTCTCTCTGGATTGTGCGGCTGTAAACTGCTATTTTTGCTTATTAATCTTGACGTTACCCTAGAACAAATTAAGGGCCTCTGAATAGGCTTTCCAACAAGGTATCATATGCCTTAATTGGGCTTAAGATTAGCAAGTTAGCCCCATTTAAGTGAACGAACATCATGGACTGCGCACTGATCCGTGCTAGAGAACTCGGGATCCAATTTAGCCTTGATTTTGGCCTAATTTGATAATTCTTTGGAAATATGAAATTGTGGGTCTCTTCCTTATCTTTCTAAGGACAGCAAGATCACCAAAATCAGAAATTTGTAGGTCTAGTTATGCTCTGCGCAAGGCAACAGGTCAGGAAGAGTGAAAAATCCAAAAATTAACAATGTTTAGCAATTCAGTCCAATTAAGCCCAATAATGTAAAACCAAAAACAATGATTGTAAAAGTTGTCTAATTTCCTTCTCTCTCTAGCTTGTGCGGCTGTAAACTGCTATTTCTGCTTTTAATCCGGACCTAACCCGATACCATATTAAGGGCCTCTGAATAAGCTTTCCAAGAAGGTATCATATGCCTTAATTGGGCTTAAGATTAGAAAGTTAGCCCCATTTAAGTGAAGGAACATCATGGACTGCGCACTGATCCGCGCCAGAGAACTTAGGACCCAATTTGGCCTTGATTTTGGCCTAATTTGACAATTCTTGTGAAATCCGAAATTGTAGGTCTCTTCCTTATCTTTCTAGGGACAGCAAGATCACCAAAATCCGATATCTGTAGCTCTAGTTATACTCTGCGCATGGTAACAAGACTGGGATGAGTGAAAAATCCGAAAATTAACTATGTTTAGCAATTAAGCCCAATTAAGCCCAATAATGTAAAACCAAAAACAATGATTGTAAAAGTTGTCTAATTTCCTTCTCTCTCTGGCTTGTGCGGTTGTAAACTGCTATTTATGCTTATTAATCCTAACCAAATCCTAGACCAAATTAAGGGCCTCTGAATAAGCTTTCCAAGAAGGTATCATATGCCTCAATTGGGCTTAAGATTAGTAAGTTAGGCCCATTTAAGTGAAGGAACATCATGGACTGCGCACTGATCCGCACCAGAGAACTCGGGACCCAATTTAGCCTTGATTTTGGCCTAATTTGACAATTCTTGGGAAACCTGAAATTGTAGGTCTCTTCCTTATCTTTCCAGGCACATCAAGATCACCAAAATCCGATATCTGTAGCTCTAGTTATGTTCTGGGAAAGGCAACAAGTTCAGGTTGAGTGAAAAATCCGAAAATTAACAATGTTTAGCAATTAAGCCCAATTAAGCCCAATATTGTAAAAGCAAAAACAATGATTGTAAAAATTGTCTAATTTCTGTCTCTCTCTGGCTTGTGCAGCAGTAAACTGCTATTTATGCTTATTAATCCTGACCTAACCCTTGACCAAATTAAGGGCCTCTGAATAAGCTTTCCAACAAGGTATCATATGCCATAATTGGGCTTAAGATGAGTAAGTTAGGCACATTTAAGTGAAGGAACATCATGGACTGCGCACTGATCCGCGCCAGAGAACTCAGGACCCAATTTGGCCTTGATTTTGGCCTAATTTGACAATTCTTGTGAAATCCGAAATTGTAGGTCTCTTCCTTATCTTTCTACGGACAGCAAGATCACCAAAATCCGATATCTGTAGCTCTAGTGATACTCTGCGCATGGTAACAAGACTGGGATGAGTGAAAAATCCGAAAATTAACTATGTTTAGCAATTAAGCCCAATTTAGCCCAATAATGTAAAACCAAAAACAATGATTGTAAAAGTTGTCTAATTTCCTTCTCTCTCTAGCTTGTGCTGCTGTAAACTGCTATTTATGCTTTTTAATCCCGACCTAACCCAAGACCAAATAAAGGGCCTCTGAATAAGCTTTCCAAAAGTATCATATGCCTTAATTAGGCTTAAGATTAGTAAGTTAGGCCCATTTAAGTGAAGGAATATCATGGAGGGCGCACTGATCCGCGCCAGAGAACTCCGGACCCAATTTAGCCTTGATTTTGGTCTAATTTGACAATTCTTGTGAAACCTGAAATTGTAGGTCCCTTCCTTATCTTTCTAGGGATAGCAAGATCATCAAAATCTGATTCCATCGCTCTAGTTATGCTATGCACAAGGCAACAAGGTCAGGAAGAGTGAAAAATTCAAAAATTAACAATGTTTGGCAATTATGCCCAATAAGGTAAAAGCAAAAACAATGATTGTAAAAGTTGTCTAATTTTCGTCTCTCTCTGGCTTGTGCGGCTGTAAACTGCTATTTATGATTATCAATCCTAACCTAACCCTAGACCAAATTAAGGGCCTCTAAATAAGCTTTCCAACAAGGTATCATATGCCTGAATTGGGCTAAAGATGAGTAAGGTAAGCCCGTTTAAGTGAAGGAACATCATGGAGGGCGCACTGATCCGCGCCAGAAAACTCGGGACCCAATTTAGCGTTGATATTGGTCTAATTTGACAATTCTTGTGAAATCTGAAATTGTAGGACTCTTCCTTATCTTTCCAGGGACAGCAAGATCACCAAAATCCGATATATGTAGCTCTAGTTATGCTCTGCGCATGGCAACAAGACTGGGATGAGTGAAAAATCCGAAAATTAACTATGTTTAGCAATTAAGTCCAATTAAACCCAATAATGTAAAACCAAAAACAATAATTGTAAAAGTTGTCTAATTTCCTTCTCTCTCTGGCTTGTGCGGCTGTAAACTGCTATTTATCCTTTTTAATCCCGACCTAACCCTAGACCAAATTAAGGGCCTCTAAATAAGCTTTCCAACAAGGTATCATATGCCTTAATTGGGGATAAGATTAGTAAGTTAGGCCCATTTAAGTGAAGGAATATCATGGACTGCGCACTGATCCGCGCCAGAGAACTCGGGACCCAATTTAGCCTTGATTTTGGAATAATTTGACAATTCTTGTGAACCTGAAATTGTAGGTCCCTTCCTTATCTTTCTAGGGACAGCAAGATCACCAAAATCCGATATATGTAGCTCTAGTTATACTCTGCGCATGGCAACAAGGTCGGCGTGAGTGAAAAATCCGAAAATTAACAATGTTTAGCAATTATCCAGAATAATATAAAAGCAAAAACGATGATTGTAAACTGCTATTTTTTCTTATTAATCTTGACCTAACCCTAGACCAAATTAAGGGCCTCTGAATAAGCTTTCCAACAAGGTGTCATATGCCTTAATTGGGCTTAAGATTAGTAAGTTAGGCCCATTTAAGTGAAGGAACATCATGGACTGCGCACTGATCCGCGCCAGAAAACTCGGGACCCAATTTAGCCTTGATTTTGGCCTAATTTGACAATTCTTCGGAAACCTGAAATTGTAGGACTCTTCCTTATCTTTCCAGGGACAGCAAGATCACCAAAATCCGATATCATTAGCTCTAGTTATGTTCTGTGCAAGGCAACAAGGTCAGGATGAGTGAAAAATCCGAAAATTAACAATGTTTAACAATTAAGCCCAATTATGCCCAACAATGTAAAAGCAAAAACAATGATTGTAAAAGTTGTCTAATTTCCTTCTCTCTCTGGCTTGTGGGGCCATAAACTGCTACTTATGCTTATTAATTCTGACCTAACCCTAGACCAAATTAAGGGCCTCTGAATAATCTTTCCAACAAGGTATCATATGCCTTTATTTGGGCTTAAGATGAGTAAGTTAGGCCCATTTAAGTGAAGGAACATCATGGACTGCGCACTGATCCGCGCCAGAGTACTCGGGACCCAATTTAGCCTTGATTTTGGTCTAATTTGACAATTATTGTGAAACCTGAAATTGTTGGTCTCTTCCTTATCATTCTAGGGACAGCAAGATCACCAAAATCCGAAATCTGTAGCTCTAGTTATGCTTTGCGCAAGGCAACAAGTCAGGATGAGTGAAAAATCCGAAAATTAACAATGTTTAGCAATTAAGCCCGATAATGTAAAAGCAAAAACAATGATTGTAAAAGTTGTTATTTTTCGTCTCTCTTTGGCTTGTGCGGCTGTAAACTGCTATTTATGCTTATTAATCCTAACCAAATCCTAGACCAAATTAAGGGCCTCTGAATAAGCATTCCAAGAAGGTATCATATGCCTCAATTGGGGTTAAGATTAGTAAGTTAGGCCCATTTAAGTGAAGGAACATCATGGACTGCGCACTGATCCGCGCCAGAGAACTCGGGACCCAATTTAGCCTTTATTTTGGCCTAATTTGACAATTCTTGGGACACCTGAAATTGTAGGACTCTTCCTTATCTTTCCAGGGACAGCAAGATCACCAAAATCCGATATCTTTAGCTCTAGTTATGTTCTACGCAAGGCAACAAGGTCAGGATGAGTGAAAAATCCGAAAATTAACAAAGTTTGGCAATTAAGCCCAATTAAGCCCAATAATGTAAAACCCAAAACAATGATTGTAAAAGTTATCTAATTTCCTTCTCTCTCTGGCTTGTGCGGCTGTAAACTGCTATTTATGCTTATTAATCCTGACCTAACCCTAGACCAAATTAAGGGCCTCTGAATAAGGTTTCCAACAAGGTATCATATGTAGGTCACCTGAAATTGTAGGTCCCTTCCTTATCTTTCTAGGGACAGCAAGATCATCAAAATCCGATATCTGTAGCTCTAGTTATACTCTGCGCATGGCAACAATACTGGGATGAGTGAAAAAGCCCAAATTAACAATGTTTAGCAATTAAGCCCAATAATGTAAAAGCAAAAACAGCCTTGATTTTGGTGAACTCGGGACCCAATTTAGCCTTGATTTGGAATAATTTGACAATTCTTGTGAACCTAAAATTGTAGGTCCCTTCCTTATCCCCGAGTTCTCTTGCGCGGATCAGTGCGTAGTCCATGATGTTCCTTCACTTAAATGGACCTAACTTACTCATCTTAAGCCCAATTAAGGCATATGATACCTTGTTGGAAAGCTTATTCAGAGGCCCTTAATTTGGTCTAGGGTTTGGTCAGGATTAATAAGCTAAAATAGCAGTTTACAGCAGTACAAGCCAGAGAGAGACGGAAATTAGACAACTTTTACAATCATTGTTTTCGGTTTTACATTATTGGGCTTAATTGGGCATAATTGCTAAACATTGTTAATTTTCGTATTTTTCACTCTTCCTGACCTTGGTGCCTTGTGCAGAGCATAACTAGAGCTACAGATATCGGATTTTGATGATCTTGCCGTCCCTAGAAAGGTAAGGAAGGGACCTACAATTTCAGGTTCACAAGAATTGTCAAATTATTCCAAAATCAAGGCTAAATTGGGTCCCGAGTTCTCTGGCGCGGATCAGTGCGCAGTGTGACACCCTAACTTGGTCATCACATGGTTACCCTTTTTGCGGAAAATACTCGTTTAAATGCTGGTCGCTTTCGGAAAAAGATTATTCAACATACACAAGGTTACCAAAAAGGTACTTAAATTTTTTTTTTTTTGAAAAGAAAAGAAGTAAAAGGTAAAGAAACTCACAACTTGGAAACGACAACAGATACATACATATAATATTGCCTCGAAAGGTCTTAGGTTTTAACATTACACCACGGCCTTAATCAATATGGCCAACAGAAACGAAAACATAACTGAAACATAACTGAGAAGATAAGATAAATAAAACACCAACTGGGAAAGGGGAATCTGGGAATCTAAACTCAAAAGGAAAGCTCAAAAGCCAAGACTAACGGACCACTCAAAACAAAGCCTCCAACCACTACCAATGCCTACGACACTCGGAGTGGCCACAAACGCTCCCACAAGAAGAAGTCTCCGGCTCCGGGTCAATCACCTCTCCTCCGTCATCCAACGGGACACCCTCCTCCTCAATATCCAAAGGGTGATAACCCGCCTCGAGCTCCTCATCCCACCAGTCATCTACCAGCTCATGAGGCTCCTCCTCAGGATCCTCTTCGGGATCTTCTTCAGGATCTTCCTCCATCGGTTCCTCCTCTTCTGGCTCGGCAGGCTCAACGTGAGGGTGAAGTAGACCGACTTCCTGTAGCGTGTTCAGGTACAACCATGGCGGTGGAAGAATCACGTTCCTGGATTCCACCGAGTGGATCCTCCTAACAGGCTCTCCATGTATATTAGCTTCAGTAGTAGTGATTGGCCTTGATGCGTCGCCGTAGTCGCATTCGCGTCCATCCTCCAATTCCCAATCCTGTCGGCCACGTCAAAAGTCTCTGTCCGTGTGACCTCAGGTACAAGAGGGACAAGAGGGTCCATCTAAAGCATACGCATACCCGGTACGAGGAAAATAAGACAACATACAGACATGCAAGAGTGAGATACCGTCATAAGATATATCCCACAACAACCATATACATGATACGTGCAACACGAAATCAGATCAATAGTTAAAGCATGCATAATCATCATAATATAACAGTGTTATATCAAGGGGTCCTCAAGCCCGTACAATCAGTTTTCGAAAATATGCATGACACTTCAATATCAGGCTCTATCCTAATCTCATGAGATCACAACACCATGTTATCACTGGAGAAGATAGAGTTGGTCAAGCTCTGCCCACCGGGCTGTTGCCACCGCATCCTGATGCACCAGGCCTCTTGGTCAGACAACGCCACATGCCCTTAACGAAACAGCTAGCAATGTGACTGACTCTCAGATACCCCATGGGTATCCTCAATAAGCAAAGGCACGTCTGCCAGGGGAAATGCATATGAATAAAAACTTTCCTTTTAAGGTTTTTCTTTGTGTAAATATTTCACTGTCAAAGCTCAAGCTAATGACTTACATTATTTCCCCATCACTTGAAAACTTAGAAACATAGGACACACAAAGTCGAATGCTCAATCACAACACCTAGACCGTGGCCGCAGTCAAGGTTTGTGGTAATAGAAATCAATATGCTTTTAGTCATGTTTTACTTAACATGCTAAGGACAATAGCCCACAACAACGGAAATCGAAGCGAACTGTCCTCGATTCGCGATTGGACTTGTAGTCCATAACATTACGAATAGGACTTTACGGTCCCCGTATTAACACTGATCCAAGATCACGTGCTAAGCATGGAAAACTAGAGGCGACGTCTCACGTCTAGATTCCTATTCTTTTAGTACTTATCTTTCATTTGACGAAAACAATTTTCGAAATCGAAAGCCTCGATAACCTATGCTGGCTATCGGAAAGTTTCTAAATCATTTGGGAGAAAACCTTTTCTTTTGAAAATCCTTTATAAAACGTTTTTGAAACACTTTTAACTTTGAAAATCCCCAATAGGATATTGTAAAATATTTTCGAAAATTTCACTTAAAACACATAGTTCGAAAAGGGTTTTTCTCTTGCATTCTAGAAATCACTGAAACTATATTGTCACATAAAACAAGTACTTTTAAACATTCAAGCTTTTTGGAAAAGAACACCCATGTACACATATATATATTCACAGTTCAATGCCAATATCACAGTTCATCACAGTTATACATCTCAACATATATAACGATACAGTTCAACTTCATATAATAGCATAACATTTCAGATAATCCAGTAACTCAATAACAGTCAAGTAAACAATTAATCAAATACACACATGCATACAGTTATTGAATATCTTTCAGAAATCCCCTCTTACCTCAAAAGACGATAAGGGTTCCGACTACGAAAACTAAGGATCACGAACGTCCCGCGCAGAATCGAATCTAAGGTTACACACATGAAACCATAGGTTAGATTTCTAATCAAAGAACACTAGCCACAAGGCATAGGTTCGGTTTTCAACAATGGTTTTGGATTAAGGTTTCCAAAAATCATGCAACTTATGGATTTATGATCCTTAAGTGCTAGGAGTTCTTAAACACCAAAAGTTTGACAAGTTTGAATCAAGAATCCCACTAAGTCATCAGCTTAGGGTTTCGGTTTTCATCCTCTAAAATAGGTTAGGATGTTCTAAATTTTCCAATCTCTTTAGGTTAGCATCCATACCTAGTAAGGAGCCTAAAACCTTGATCATTTTGGAAAAATGAAAAATCAAATACCCTAGGCCACAAACACTACCATTCGGCCTTGAGTAAAAATGAGGGTTAGAGGTTTTCAAACTTTCCAATCTCTTGGATCTAGCATCCTTATACATCAAGGAGCCCAAATCCATGATCACTTTGGAAAAACCTCAAAGTACATATAACAAAACACTTAGAGTTTTCACTTTTTCATGAAAATACATAAAAGTTTCTAAACTTTTCCAATCACTTAAACCTAGCATCATTATGTACATAGGAGCTCTTGGTCATGATCATGTTGGAATAACACTCAAACACAAGCTTAACCAAGCAAAGATGAAACAAAACTCCTATGGCACAAAAGACATAGATTCTGTCCAGTACAGAAAATGGTGTTCGAGATTTTTGTTTTCCACAAGATTTTAGTATGTTGTAGAGGAAGTAAAAATAAGAATATAGAAATTGGTTTCACCTCAATCGGAGTTTTCTACAATTTTTGAGAATTTTTTGAAGTTTAAAAGCATATTATGAACTCAAAACATCAACTATGAAAATAAAGCCAAAACTTGAAAAACAAATGGTATAGGGACATTACCCTTACCAATATGAACAACTTTGATGAAGGACACAACTTGAAAAACTTAGTAAAAATGGTACCTTTAGTTGTGTGAAGAAGAAGATGAGTAGTTGTAAAAATGTGTTTTTGTGAAAGGAAGTAAAAGTGTGAAATGGTTACACTTTGAAACTTAAATAGAAGAAGGAAAAGAGAGGGGGAGGGCGTCAGTTTTGGGGCAGATTGGAGGGGAGAGAAGAGCTTGACTTGGTTGAGAAGAAAGGAGGTATGGTGTAGGTAAGGTGTGTGTAAGAAAGTATGGTGATTTGACTTGATTGGTGTAAGGAAGGTATGGCCATGGACATGCCTATGTCATAGCCTTCACATCAGTCAATCTACTCCAATTTTGCTCTGCTCCAACATGCATCAGATGAATTTCCGATCGTATTTCCCGACGATTCGCCGGGTAATACTCGAAATTCGGCCTCGAACAAGATTTCTCAAAACACTCCAAACCCACACAAATCATAAAAAAAAAAACTACTCGTCTCATTCACGAGTCAATATTAGGTCTCTAGCTCGATAAACTCGATCTGGCTTTGAAAACCCTGCACGGCTTTTACCTCGAATTTTATACCGAAAATTTTACTGTGACTTCATACAGTAAAATAACACAAGAAAATGATTTTATTTAAAATAAAATCATCCTCTGGATTTTATCATAATTAAATACATTAAAGTATGCATTTACTAATAATTAAGCACACGAAAAACAGGGTGTTACAACTCCACCCCTCTAAAAAGAATCTCGTCCTCGAGATTACGTACTTGAAATAACTCAGGGTATTGCATCTTCATCTTGTCCTCAGCTTCCCACGTAGCTTCTCCGGTTGTTTCATTCCAGATAACTTTGACTAGAGGAATTTGTTTACCTCTGAGCTGCTTCGTCATCTTATCCGCAATTCATACCGGTGACGTTACGAAAGACAGATTCTCTTTCAATTGTACATTATCAGGTTTTATGACGCGTGATGGATCAGGAATATATTTTCTCAACTGAGAAACATGAAAGACATTATGGATGTTGGAAAGAAAAGGTGGTAAAGATATTTTATAGGCTACTGGACCTACGCGACGAAGAATTTGGTAGGGTCCAATGAATTTGGGAGTGAGCTTCCTGGATTTTATTACCCTGCCAATCCCCGTTGTTGGCGTGACTCTCAAGAACACATGTTCTCCTTCTTCAAACTCTAGAGGTCGTCGTCTCTTATCAGCATAACTCTTCTGTCTACTTTGGGCAGTTCGCATTTTCTCTTGGATCATCTTCACTTTCTCGGTCGTCTGCTGTACCAGCTCTGGTCCCAACAATAGGCTTTCTCCATCCCGATACCAACACAAAGGTGTTCTGCATCGTCTACCATATAGAGCTTCATAGGGTGCCATTCCTATGCTTGAGTGGAAACTGTTGTTATAGGTAAACTCTATCAACGGTAATGACTCATCCCAACTCCCTGCATCCTCCAAAACACAGGCTCTAAGCAAGTCTTCAAGCGACTGGATCGTCCTTTCCGATTGTCCATCCGTCTGTGGGTGATATGCAGAACTCAATTTGAGTTTTGTTCCCAAAGAGTTTTGTAGTCCCTTCCAGAATTCTGACGTAAATCTCGGATCACGATCCGAAATAATACTCGAGGGTATATCGTGTAACCTAACAATCTCGTCGATGTACAACTGGGTCAACCTTTTTATCGGGTACTTCATGTTGACTGGTAGAAAGTGAGCTGACTTGGTCAGTCGATCTACAATTACCCATATAGCCTCATACCCTTTTCTAGTTCTTGGTAAACTGGTTACGAAATCCATTGATATCCCGTCCCACTTCCATTCGGGAATATCTAAAGATTGTAACATTCCTGCAGGTCTCTGATGTTCTACTTTGGCTTTCTGGCATACCAAACATGATGCAACATATTCCATCACATCTCTCTTCATCCCGTACCACCAATATAACTTCTTTAGATCTTGGTACATCTTGGTAGCTCCTGGATGCATACTCAACTTACTCTTATGAGCTTCTTCTAAGATCAGCTTTCTCAACTCGACATCCTCGAGGCACAGATTCTTTCACCGAACCTTAAGATCCCGTCTGTGCCTTCTCTAAAATCTGACAATGCACCTTGTCGCACTAAATCCCTTTCAGTCTGCAGATACTGATCAGTCTCTTGCTTCTCCTTTATCTGCTCCATCAATCCATTTGACACGGTGATCTTGTTCAGACACAGCCTTCCTGGCGTAACCTCAACAGACAAACTCAGATCTCGGAATTGTTCCAACAATTCCTGCTCCCTAACCATCATCACTGACGCGTGAATCGTCTTTCTGCTTAGCGCATCGGCCACTACATTCGCCTTCCCAGGGTGATACTGTAGTTGAAAGTCGTAATCCTTCAGAAACTCTAACCAACGTCTCTGCCGCATATTCAATTCCTTCTGATCGAACAGATACTTCAGGCTCTTGTGATCACTGAAAACATTAAAAGTAGCCCCGTACAAGTAATGTCTCCATATCTTCAAAGCAAAGACCACAGCCGCTAACTCCAAATCATGCGTCGGATAGTTTCTCTTGTGAATCTTCAACTGCCTCGAAGCATAAGCTACAACTTTCCGATTTTGTATCAGCACACAGCCCAACCCTTGATGTGAAGCGTCACAGTAAACCTCAAAAGGTTCCTTGGGATTAGGTAGAATCAACACAGGTGAAGTCGTTAATCTACGCTTCAACTCTTGGAAACACCTTTCACAAGCTTCTGTCCAAACGAATGCTTGGTCCTTACGAGTCAACTGAGTGAGAGGTCCCACTATCTTGGAAAACCCTTCGATAGTATCCAGCCAAACCCACAAAGCTACGAATCTCCGTCGCCGTTGTTGGCCTTTCCCATTCCAAAACAGCCTCAACCTTCTTCGGATCTACAGCGATTCCTTCGCGAGATATCACATGGCCTAAGAATTGAACTTGATCCAACCAAAACTCACACTTCTCCGGCTTCGCATACAGCTGCTTCTCTTTTAGGATCTGAAGAACAATGCTAAGGTGTTTAGCATGTGACTCCTCATCCGGGGAATATATCAGAATGTCATCTATAAAGACGACTACGAACTGATCCAAAAAGGAACGAAAGATCCTATTCATATAGTCCATGAATATAGCTGGCGCATTGGTCATTCCGAATGGCATCACCAAAAACTCGTAATGCCCATAGCGTGTTCGAAACGCTGTCTTAGGAACATCCTCTGCCTTCACTCGTATCCGGTGGTATCCTGACCGTAGATCTATCTTCGAAAACACTGCAGCGCCACGCAACTGATCCATGAGATCATCTATCCTTGGAAGAGGATATCGATTCTTGATCGTGACTTTATTCAACTGACGATAATCCACACATAGCCTGGCCGATCCATCTTTCTTTTTCACTAACAGGACTGGAGCTCCCCACGGTGACACACTAGGCCGTATGAACTCCTTCCTCATCAGTTCCTCAAGTTGCTCCTTCAAGGTTTCTAAGTCCGATGTTGAAATGCGATACGGTTCTATGGATATTGGTCCAGCACGGGACTAGATCAATCGCGAACTCAATCTCCCGAACAGTGGCAATCCGGTACATCCTCCGGAAAAACTTCCGGAAACTCTCGGACGACAAGTACCGACTCTAAGTCAAACTCGTTCTTGACCTCCGAGGAACACAAAGACATGTAAACTTGAGCCCCTTCTTTCAAAGAAACTCTTACCCGACTAGCAGATAATAATCCGTAAATCTCATCCCTAAAGACTAAGGTTTTAAGGCACGATCTATTAGGATATGGTTGGAAGATAACCAATCCATGCCTAAGATCACATCTAGTTGTACTAGGGGTAAACAGATCAAATCCACAAGGAAATGTCTATTACGAACAATGATAGGACAGTTTAAGCAAACAGAATTAACGATCACAGGTTTAGCAGTTGGGGTAGAAACAATCAGATTATAAGATAAGGAAGAAACAGGCAAGTTCAACGTTTTCACACGATCCATCGAAATAAACGAATGGGTTGCACCAGAATCAAACAGTACAATTAAGAGATTACCATCAATGTCACACTCACCCTGCACGAGATCACCGGAGTTCGATGCCTCTGCACCACTCATCGTGTAAACTCTTCCCTTGGCGGTTGGCTTGCTTGCTCTAGTGAGGTTGAATGACTGCTCCCTCTTCGGTGCTTGGCACTCCTTTGCCAAATGCCCAATCACTAGTGCACAAAGGGGATTCCACATCGGTTATTTTTGGCTTTCCACATCGGTTTTGAAACTGATGTGGAAACGACCGATGTGGTTTATTGCCACTTTACACATCGGTTTTAAAACCGATGTGTAAAGTATATTTTAAACATCGGTTTATTACTAACCGATGTGTAAAATTAATTTAGCAATTGATAAGCAGTTGTAAATTTAACTTTCTACATCGGTTTTTCATAAAACCGATGTGTAAAATTGACCTTCCACATCGGTTTTCTAAAGAACCGATGTGTAAAGTTAAATTTACACATCGGTTTTATGTAAAACCGATGTAGAAAGATAAATATACACATCGATTCTGAGAACCGATGTGTAAAATTCTTTTTTTTTTTTAATGTTATTTACATTTCAATCATTCCTGTTTCACTAATGCGGATCAATAAACAAACCAAGTACCATTCCGATCAAACAAGAAACAACAATAGAACACCAAACCAGTTTTGACACAATCATTCAAAAGCAAAACATACTTCATTCAATTTTCTTATGAATGAAAACAACACTTTATCAAAGCTACATCAAAACACGAGAGAAGAAAAATTGAACCGGACACTGAGCACTAATACATATCATCGGTCAAAGGTACGTACACTATAGCTAGTATATGATAAGTTTTTAAACTAACTACATATATACAAACTATGGGTGGTACACTTCAAGAAAGAAAGTTGCCCAACGCCTCTTTATGATGTTGATGTCGAACAGGACAATGGAGATGGATTGTTGAATATCTGCAAGTTTAATTGGACAAAAGATTATTACTTTTAAGTAATAAACTAACATAAAACATATAACGAATCTATACTATTACTTCTAATTGTGTCAATTAACATTTACCTCACTCCATCTTTCGGTGATCCCGGAGGAGATAATTTCCAACATCCACTTGCATCACATAGTAGCCACATTCCCATGACCCACGTTGTATACGTGACTACGTACAAATGAAACCCAATTAGAATATGAGGAATTAAATAAAATAGAAATCAATTATTGTATCCACTGCATTTGATGCATTTGAACTAATAAATATCTTACGCTGGGAATAATCCATCCGATAGCCCGAGTACGCCTTTCACCACGCTACATGTGGGATGCATTAATAGACCTATCATGACAAAAACATTAATTAAAGTATATATAATAGATTTTCAGATAATTAAAACAACTGCATTACTGATTATAAAGTATTTTAACGCTTACGTTTCGATGATCGTCTTGAGTTCATTCGCCGGCTTATGTCCCAATGAGCGAGAAGAAGACCACGGCGTTCATTCTTGGGTACAAGAGCAACAGATTGCCAATGCTTGCTGTATTTGCGGAACAATTAGTGATTGTAAGTCATATATAGTTATACTTAAATTAATAACAGGTACTTACTTATTGAGATAAGGCGCAAGATAGAATTGATGATCTTCTCGGGCAAGTATATCACGTATGGTAGTGACCGGGTCTTCCGATGCTACGAGAACATCACCCTGAATGAACATGGGGTCAATGAACCCATAAAAGGGCGAGGTTACCCTGATCGACTAACATACGATGCAGATACCTAATATATTGGAAAAACATGTTAATTATCATTGTATTTAAAAATTAATTACGTACTTAACTTATAAATAAAATGTACTTACGTGCACCAAAACGATATGTGTGCAGAACTGGCCATTTCTTTATTTAGTGCCATATCCATAAGTTCTTTCTTTGGTATATACAGATTCACGGGCTGGCATCATGTTCCAACGTTACCAATGCTGCATCATCCTCCATGGTGACAACTTTGTATAGCAAGATCTTTGAAAACATCACCATGGCCAGGTGCCCCTTTGTCGATCCCCTAAACAACATAGATATATATTAGTAATCACGGATAATTAAGTTATTTAATTAGTTATGAACTAAATGGTCAAATGAATACCTTGACAGAGCAGACATCTCTCGGTCTTCCTAGATCCGACCTTTTAGGCACAATATCATTTCCAACATCCTATAACAAATACAAATAAAGCATTATCTTTAAACAATAATAAATATATTTCAACTATGAATATAGAAAAACACAACTAACCGAATACCTCGGATGCAACAAGAAAGTTGCCGGTCTTCTTGGCCGGAGGATGAAGTTCGGGGGCTGACCCACCTTTGTTTGAACCTCCTCGGTGGGCACGGGGACTCGAGCATCAGCATCTCGAATAATCTCAACAGACACCCTCAGATGATCGTCCGGTAATAACCGATGGTGTATGGTATTACCTAACTTATTATATGCCCTACCCAATGCCACTAAGCGGCGATGATGATGATGATCATCAACATACAGCTCACACCTATCGAGTCGTCATCATCATCATCATCATCATCATCATCATCATCATCATCATCAGCAGTGACATCATCATCATTTTCGGGATGATGAGGAGGATCACATGAGCCCTTAGTGCTCACATGGACGAGAGGGTTGGACGAGAGGGTTGGACACCATTTGTCATCTCCGGGACAAAGAAGTAAATATTGCCATCTGTTGGGCAAACCGCTCGTTCATCTCCGTCGAAGCTCGGCTGCAATCTCCTGTTTTAGTTGTGCTCTATATCTGCAACCGAATCCTGTGGGAGGAATGTGAAGATGAACCATGGTATTGGCGAATGCCGACTCCCCATCCAACACCAATGACACGGCCGGGTGGTCCGGTTTACCGATGGCGATAGATAAGATATCATTGCGTCCTCTAGGAACAAAGGTTCCTTGGGTTAGCTGATCATCCAAGGCATCCTATCACATAAAAATATCAGGTCACATTACAATTCGGTAACAATCTTAAAATGACAATTACAACAAACTATACTTACAATCCTCTCGCCTACTTGGCGGGCCTCCTCGGATGTATATTGTCCCGTTTTTCTTTGTCGGCCCCTCTTCCATGAACGATGGCGTGGGGGTGGAGGCGGATCAACAACCTCCGGAAGATTTTCAGCATTAGGATCCGCTTTGAGATGCTTTCTTGACGTGCTTTCTTTTCCTCTTCAACCATTTTCTTAACAAGCTTTTTATATCCCCCACGAGACATGACATGGGGGTAGACATTCTTGCTTTGGTTTTCTCCCCCCTTTTTCCTCTTCTCCTGTTATAAATAAAAGACAATTAAATTACATAAGTAAATGAAATTAATGCAATTACATAAATTTAGAGACAAATCAAATAAGTTAACCTGAAAGCCGGGATCACGTCGGCTCTCGAACAAAGCGATCCCACGTCGCCTTGTCAAGAAACGGATACACCTCAAGTGGGTTCTTTTTACTTTTTGGACCGAATATATAGTATCCGCCCAGTCGGCCTTAAAACCCCTCCAACGCTCTCCAAGATACTTCAAGCAAACGCTTCTTCATAGTGTATGTATCCGGTATGTCAAATGTCAACTACATTAAGACCAAAAGAATCAACGGATCATTGTATGATATTATTAAGATAAAAATAAAGTAGATACGAGACAAACACGGGACGTAGAAGTATAGATACCAGAATACTCTCCCATATCTGCTCCTTCACGTCCGCGGTACATCTCTCCACCTATCAATGAGTATACTAGGCCCTGTTCCTAGCAAGGGTCGCCACAAAACTGGTAAACCGATCTTCCATTGGCCCAATAGGTTTGAGGTTATCATCAAAATCTACTCTTATCCTCTCGATTTGACCCACGGTTGGCGAGTCAAATGCCTCATCCGTGTGGCACGTCTACCCTTTCTACTAGGTAGACGGGGTCTCCGACCTTGCTGCATGAAGGAGGTGTATCCTCATGATCAGCCATGTATACCTGTTTAAACACAAAACAAAAAAAAACTTGTTAGTATGTCAGGATAAATATCAAACATAACTTATAAATATCGATCAACGTACATAAACATAACTTATAAATATCAACGTAAACACATAATATGCCAAACTTGATGGTAATATCAAACTAAACTTACTTTGTGGTCAATTAGTAAAGTTCTCCCATAGCCGTGATGGTGGTCACGGCCGTGACAGACCAACCAGTGAAGCATCCTCCAAGGCAGAACTGATCACGGCCTAGCCGTGATGGTGGTCACGGCCGTGACAGACCAACCAGTGAAGCATCCTCCAAGGCAGAACCTATCACGGCCTAGCCGTGATGGCCATCACGGCCGTGACATGCCAATCGAACCAGACCTCTCACAGGAGAACCGATCACGGCATTGCCGTGATGGTGGTCACGGCCGTGACAGAACAACCAGTGAAGCAACCTCCAAGTCGAGAATCCGTCACGGCCTAGCCGTGTGAGCAACTACTGGCCGAAGTGACGGGTGATACCACCACCTGGAAAAATCCAGTCTTGGAGCAACAGAACAACACATGCAAGTATATTATCCAACCATTTCGAGTCAAAGTTCATAACTTTTCTAAAGAAGAAACAAATATATACCTGAGGGACGAGCAAAAATGGCGCTCTTCACGCAAACGAGGGTAGCTCGCGGATGATCGTTCTCAGTGGTTCTCTTACGAAGCAGAAAATGAAGGCTCGCGATCGCAGTGGTCTTCTTTGTCTACGATTGAAAAGGGAAAAAGGACGTGAAGAAGGGAGCGAGAGAGAGAAAGAGAAAGAAAGAGAGAGAATGAGAAGAAGGAAATGCAGAGAGAGAGAGAATGAGAAGAAGGAAATGCAGAGAGAGAATGAGAATGAGAGAGAGAGAGACGCATACCGAGGGTAGCTCGCGGATGTGAGTGCAAAGTGAGAGAGATGGAAAAGCAGTGACAACGCGCGTTAGCGAGAGGGGAGGAGTGTTGTGTTTTAGGTACGTTCGAAACCGAGAATGAGGGCGCAAAAACACACGGAGGGAAATAGAAAAATTGGGACTATTACACATCGGTTATGAGGAAAACCGATGTGTTAAACATATTATACACATCGGTTATGCAAAAACCGATGTGTAAACATGAAACATTTAAATTCTGATTTTTTCTTTTAAATTTTATACATCGGTTAATAAAAACCGATGTGTAAAAGTGTAACCTAAATTTCTATTTTTTTTTCTTTATAATTTTATACATCGGTTATTTAAAAACCGATGTGGTTAATCACCATTTTACACATCGGTTCAAAAAGAACCGATGTTGAATGTTAAAAATTCCGAGTTTTAAATTTTTTTATTTTAATTTTACACATCGGTTATATATAACCGATGTGGAAAAGTTTTACACATCGGTTATTCTCTAAACCGATGTGTAATACTTTCCTTTGAATTTCAAAAATGCCACCGCCTCGTTTTACACATCGGTTTATACTAAACCGATGTGTAAACTCCGATGTAGAATCCCTTTTTTGCACTAGTGAATATGGTCACAGTTGTTGCACTTGTAGTCCTTCTTTGGACAATCATTCGCGAAGTGATTCGGATCCCCACATCGGAAACATCTCCTTCCTTGGCCTTGATCGTTGTTTCTCTGGCCTCCACTTCCAGTTCCTGACACACTGGAACGAGCTTGTTGCTTATGATTGTTATTGTAGCTAGGTGCTTGATGGTATGGCTTCCTCTGGTTCTGCTTCCATTTGAAATCATGTCCTTGATTCTGACCCTTATGACGAACTGGTCCACTTGCACTTCCTCTGCTATCCCTTCCTTTGCGCATCAACTCAATCTTCCGGCACTTCTCCACTAATGCTTGGAAACTCCGAATTTCCAAGGGCAGCACTGATTCCTTGATTTCAAAGCGTAAACTGGCTTCAAACTGTTCGCACTTCCACTCTTCAATGGGGTTATTCTGAAAGAAGCGGAAGTATTTGGCAAGTGATTCGAACTTTTCCGCATACTCCCCCACCGTCAGATCTCTCTGACTTAGCCTCAAGAACTCTTGTTCTTTCTCCTTTCGGGCACTCTGGGGAAAGTACTTGTCCAGAAACTTGCCGCGAAATACTCCCCAGGTGATCACTTGATGTTCAGCCTCTAGCAGTTGCTTAGTACCCTTCCACCAATACTCGGCGTCTCCCACGAGCTGAAACGTCGAATAAGGTACCTTGGATTCCTCAGGAGTGTGTACCAACTCGAAAATCTTTTCTAACTCTTGAATCCAGAGATCTTCCTTAATCGGATCCACGTCTCCATCGAACTGAGATGGATTCTGACGTCTGAACGCATCAAGATGCCTTCCCTCTGCAGCTTGTTCCGCTCGCAGCTGTTCTTGCTGATTTTGTGCAGCAGCATTGGCCGTTTGATGAGCTATAGCAGCAGCCACATCAGCCAGTGCTTGAGCAGCGAAGTCCATTCCTCCATTGCCTCGTCAACGTCCACGAGCACCGCTCTGATTCATACTGACCTGGATCACACAAGCAGTCAGATGACAATCCGAAAGAGAGAACCCGCCGGTCACCACACATTACCTCAAAAGAAGTAATTCAAACAACACACAATCAGAGAAAACACAACAGCAACACAACAGACCTAACCCACACATTCCCGAAAGACTCGACTAGCTCTGATACCACTAATGTGACACCCTAACTTGGTCATCACATGGTTACCCTTTCTGTGGAAAATACTCGTTTAAATGCTGGTCGCTTTCGGAAAAAGATTATTCAACATACACAAGGTTACCAAAAAGGTACTTAAATTTTTTTTTTTTTGAAAAGAAAAGAAGTAAAAGGTAAAGAAACTCACAACTTGGAAACGACAACAGATACATACATATAATATTGCCTCGAAAGGTCTTAGGTTTTAACATTACACCACGGTCTTAATCAATATGGCCAAAAGAAACGAAAACATAACTAAAACATAACTGAGAAGATAAGATAAATAAAACACCAACTGGGAAAGGGGAATCTGGGAATCTAAACTCAAAAGGAAAGCTCAAAAGCCAAGACTAACGGACCACTCAAAACAAAGCCTCCAACCACTACCAATGCCTACGACACTCGGAGTGGCCACAAACGCTCCCACAAGAAGAAGTCTCCGGCTCCGGGTCAATCACCTCTCCTTCGTCATCCAACGGGACACCCTCCTCCTCAATATCCAAAGGGTGATAACCCGCCTCGAGCTCCTCATCCCACCAGTCATCTACCAGCTCATGAGGCTCCTCCTCAGGATCCTCTTCGGGATCTTCTTCAGGATATTCCTCCATCGGTTCCTCCTCTTCTGGCTCGGCAGGCTCAACGTGAGGGTGAAGTAGACCGGCTTCCTGTAGCGTGTTCAGGTACAACCATGGCGGTGGAAGAATCACGTTCCTGGATTCCACCGAGTGGATCCTCCTAACAGGCTCTCCATGTATATTAGCTTCAGTAGTAGTGATTGGCCCTCAAAACGTCGCCGTAGTCGCATTCGCGTCCATCCTCCAATTCCCAATCCTGTCGGCCTCGTCAAAAGTCTCTGTCCGTGTGACCTCAGGTACAAGAGGGACAAGAGGGTCCATCTAAAGCATACGCATACCCGGTACGAGGAAAATAAGAGAACATACAGACATGCAAGAGTGAGATACCGTCATAAGATATATCCCACAACAACCATATACATGATACATGCAACACGAAATCAGATCAACAGTTAAAGCATGCATGATCATCATAATATAACAGTGTTATATCAAGGGATCCTCAAGCCCGTACAATCAGTTTTCGAAAATATGCATGACACTTCAATATCAGGCTCTATCCTAATCTCATGAGATCACAACACCATGTTATCACTAGAGAAGATAGAGTTGGTCAAGCTCTGCCCACCGGGCTGTTGCCACCGCATCCTGATGCACCAGGCCTCTTGGTCAGACAACGCCACATGCCCTTAATGAAACAGCTAGCAATGTGACTGACTCTCAGATACCCCATGGGTATCCTCAATAAGCAAAGGCACGTCTGCCAGGGGAAATGCATATGAATAAAAACTTTCCTTTTAAGGTTTTTCTTTGTGTAAATATTTCACTGTCAAAGCTCAAGCTAATGACTTACATTATTTCCCCATCACTTGAAAACTTAGAAACATAGGACACACAGTCCGAATGCTCAATCACAACACCTAGACCGTGGCCGCAGTCAAGGTTTGTGGTAATAGAAATCAATATACTTTTAGTCATGTTTTACTTAACATGCTAAGGACAATAGTCCACAACAACGGAAATCAGAACGAACTGTCCTCGATTCCGCGAATTGGACTTGTAGTCCATAACATTACGAATAGGACTTTACGGTCCTGTATTAACACTGATCCAAGATCACGTGCTAAGCATGGAAAACTAGAGGCGACGTCTCACATCTAGATTCCTATTCTTTTAGTACTTATCTTTCATTTGACGAAAACAATTTTCGAAATCGAAAGCCTCGATAACCTATGCTGGCTATCGGAAAGTTTCTAAATCATTTGGGAGAAAACCTTTTCTTTTGAAAATCCTTTATAAAACGTTTTTGAAACACTTTTAACTTTGAAAATCCCGAATAGGATATTGTAAAATATTTTCGAAAGTTTCACTTAAAACACATAGTTCGAAAAGGGTTTTTCTCTTGCATTCTAGAAATCACTGAAACTATATTGTCACATAAAACAAGTACTTTTAAACATTCAAGCTTTTTGGAAAAGAACACCCATCCTTTCATCTTCAAAGCTTATTAAGGTTTTTAATCCTTATTAATGATTGAGCACAGACACACGTCCGGCTTAGCAAACTTCAAACAACAACAGCAGTATGTACACATATATATATTCACGAGTTCAATGCCAATATCACGAGTTCATCACGAGTTATACATCTCAACATATATAACGATACAGTTCAACTTCATATAATAGCATAACATTTCGGATAATCCAAGAACTCAATAAACGATCAAGTAAACAATTAATCAAATACACACATGCATACAGTTATTGAATATCTTTCGAAATCCCCTCTTACCTCAAAAGACGATAAGGGTTCGACTACGAAAACTAAGGATCACGAACGTCCGCGCAGAATCTAATCTAAGGTTACACACATGAAACCATAGGTTAGATTTCTAATCAAAGAACACTAGCCACAAGGCATAGGTTCGGTTTTCAACAATGGTTTTGGATTAAGGTTTCCAAAAATCATGCAACTTATGGATTTATGATCCTTAAGTGCTAGGAGTTCTTAAACACCAAAAGTTTGACAAGTTTGAATCAAGAATCCCACTAAGTCATCAGCTTAGGGTTTCGGTTTTCATCCTCTAAAATAGGTTAGGATGTTCTAAATTTTCCAATCTCTTTAGGTTAGCATCCATACCTAGTAAGGAACCTAAAACCTTGATCATTTTGGAAAAATGAAAAATCAAATACCCTAGGCCACAAACACTACCATTCGGCCTTGAGTAAAAATGAGGGTTAGAGGTTTTCAAACTTTCCAATCTCTTGGATCTAGCATCCTTATACATCAAGGAGCCCAAATCCATGATCACTTTGGAAAAACCTCAAAGTACATATAACAAAACACTTAGAGTTTTCACTTTTTCATGAAAATACATAAAAGTTTCTAAACTTTTCCAATCACTTAAACCTAGCATCCTTATGTACATAGGAGCTCTTGGTCATGATCATGTTGGAATAACACTCAAACACAAGCTTAACCAAGCAAAGATGAAACAAAACTCCTATGGCACAAAAGACATAGATTCTGTCCAGTACAGAAAATGGTGTTCGAGATTTTTTTTTTCCCACAAGATTTTAGTATGTTGTAGAGGAAGTAAAAATAAGAATATAGAAATTTTTTTAATATGAACAACTTTGATGAAGGACACAACTTGAAAAACTTAGTAAAAATGGTACCTTTAGTTGTGTGAAGAAGAAGATGAGTAGTTGTAAAAATGTGTTTTTGTGAAAGGAAGTAAAAGTGTGAAATGGTTACACTTTGAAACTTAAATAGAAGAAGGAAAAGAGAGGGGGAGGGCGTCAGTTTTGGGGCAGATTGGAGGGGAGAGAAGAGCTTGACTTGGTTGAGAAGAAAGGAGGTATGGTGTAGGTAAGGTGTGTGTAAGAAAGTATGGTGATTTGACTTGATTGGTGTAAGGAAGGTATGGCCATGGACATGCCTATGTCATAGCCTTCACATCAGTCAATCTACTCCAATTTTGCTCTGCTCCAACATGCATCAGATGAATTTCCGGATCGTATTTTCCGACGATTCGCCCGGGTAATACTCGGAAATTCGGCCCCGAACAAGATTTCTCAAAACACTCCAAACCCACACAAAACATAAAAAAAACACTAATCGTCTCGTTAACGAGTCAATATTAGGTCTCTAGCTCAGTAAACTCGTACTGGCTTTGAAAACCCAGACCGGCTTTCGTCTGAATTTTATACCGAAAATTTTACTGTGACTTCATACAGTAAAATAACACAAGAAAATGATTTTATTTAAAATAAAATCATCCTCTGGATTTTATCATAATTAAATACATTAAAACATGCATTTACTAATAATTAAGCACACGAAAAACAGGGTGTTACACGCAGTCCATGATATTCCTTCACTTAAATGGGCCTAACTTACTCATCTTAAGCCCAATTAAGGCATATGATACCTTGTTGAAAAGCTTATTCAGAGGCCCTTAATTTGGTCTAGGGATATGTCACGATTAATAAGCAAAAATAGCAGTTTACAGCCGCACAAGCCAGAGAGAGACGGAAATTTGACAACTTTTACAATCATTGTTTTTGCTTTTACATTACTGGGCATAATTGCTAAACATTGTTAATTTTCAGATTTTTCACTCTTCCTGACCTTATTGCCTTGTGCAGAGAATAACCAGAGCTACAGATTTCGGATTTTGAAGATCTTGCTGTCCCTAGAAAGATAAGGAAGGGACCTACAATTTCAGGTTCACAAGAATTGTCAAATTATTCCAAAATCAAGGCTAAATTGGGTCCCGAGTTCTCTGGCGCGGATCAGTGCGCAGTCCATGATATTCCTTCACTTAAATGGGCCTAACTTACTCATCTTAAGCCCAATTAAGGCATATGATACCTTGTTGGAAAGCTTATTCAGAGGCCCTTAATTTGGTCTAGGGTTAAGTCGGGATTAAAAAGCATAAATAGCAGTTTACAGCCGCACAAGCTAGAGAGAGAAGGAAATTAGACAACTTTTACAATCATTGTTTTTGGTTTTACATTAATGGGCTTAATTGGACTTAATTGCTAAACATAGTTAATTTTCGGATTTTTCACTCATCCCAGTCTCGTTGCCATGCGCAGAGTATAACTAGAGCTACAGATATCGAATTTTGGTGATCTTGCTGTCCTTAGAAAGATAAGGAAGGGACCTACAATGTCAGGTTTCACAAGAATTGTCAAATTATTCCAAAATCAAGGCTAAATTGGGTCCCGAGTTCTTGGCGCGGATCAGTGCGCAGTCCATGATATTCCTTCACTTAAATGGGCCTAACTTACTAATCTTAAGCCCAATTAAGGCATATGATATCTTGTTGGAAAGCTTAGTCAGAGGCCCTTAATTTGGTCTAGGGTTAGGTCTGGATTAAAAATCATAAATAGCAGTTTACAGCCGCACAAGCTAGAGAGAAAAGGAAATTAGACAACTTTTACAATCATTGTTTTTGGTTTTACATTATTGTGCTTAATTGGGCATAATTGCTAAACATTGTTAATTTTTGGATTTTACACGCTTCCTGACCTTGTTGCCTTGCGTAGAGCATAACTAGAGCTACAGATTTCGGATTTTGGTGATCTTGTTGTCCCTAGAATGTTAAGGAAGAGACCAACAATTATAGGTTTCACAATAATTGTCAAATTAGACCAAAACCAAGGCTAAATTGGGTCCCGAGTACTCTGGCGCGGATGAGCCTATCATTTAAGCCCAAATAAAGGCTAAATTGGGTACCGAGTACTCTGGCGCGGATCAGTGCGCAGTCCATGATGTTCCTTCACTTAAATGGGCCTAACTTACTAATCTTAAGCCCAATTAAGGCATATGATACCTTGTTGGAAAGCTTATTCAGAGGCCCTTAATTTGGTATTGGGTTAGGTCGGGATTAAAAAGCATAAATAGCAGTTTACAGCCGCACAAGCTAGAGAGAGAAGGAAATTAGACAACTTTTACAATCATTGTTTTTGGATTTACATTATTGGGCTTAATTGCTAAACATTGTTAATTTTCCGATTTTTCACTCTTCCTGACCTTTTTGCCTTGCGCAGAACATAACCAGAGCTACTGATTTCAGATTTTGGTGATCTTCTTTGTCCCTAGAAAGATAAGGAAGAGACCAACAATTTCAGGTTTCACAATAATTGTCAAATTAGACCAAAATCAAGGATAAATTGGGTCCCGAGTACTCTGGCGCGGATCCGTGCTCTGTCCATGATAGTGCTGCACTTTCTGGTGGCTATCTAACTAATCTTAAGCCCAATTAAGGCATATGATACCTTGTTGGAAAGCTTATTCAGAGGCGCTTAATTTGGTCTAGGGTTAGGTCGGGATTAAAAAGAATAAATAGCAGTTTACAGCCGCACAAACTAGAGAGAGAAGGAAATTAGACAACTTTTACAATCATTGTTTTTGGTTTTACATTATTGGGCTAAATTGAGCTTAATTGCTAAACAATGTTAATTTTCGGATTTTTCACTCATCCCGACCTTGTTGCCATGCGCAGAGTATAACTAGAGCTACAGATATCGGATTTTGGTGATCTTGCTGTCCCTAGAAAGATAAGGAAGAGACCTACAATGTCGGGATTCACAAGAATTGTCAAATTAGACCAAAATCAAGACAAAATTGGGTCCCGAGTTCTCTGGCACGGATCAGTGCGCAGTCCATGATGTTCCTTCACTTAAATGGGCCTAACTTACTCATCTTAAGCCCAATTAAGGCGTATGATACCTTGTTGGAAAGCTTATTCAGAGGCCCTTAATTTGGTCAAGGGTTAGGTCGGGATTAAAAAGCATAAATAGCAGTTTACAGACGCACAACCCAGAGAGAGACGGAAATTAGACAACTTTTACAATCATTGTTTTTGCTTTTGCATTATCGGGCTTAATTGCTAAACATTGTTAATTTTCGGATTTTTCACTCATCCTGACTTGTTACCTTGCGCAGAGCATAACTAGAGCTACAGATTTCGGATTTTGGTGATCTTGCTGTCCCTAGAAAGATAAGGAAGAGACCTACAATTTCACGTTCACAAGAATTGTCAACTTATTCCAAAATCAAGGTTAAATTGGGTCCCGAGTTCTCTGGCGCGGATCAGTGCGCAGTCCATGATATTCCTTCACTTAAATGGGCCTAACTTACTAATCTTAAGCCCAATTAAGGCATATGATACCTTGTTGGAAAGCTTATTCAGAGGCCCTTAATTTGGTATTGGGTTAGGTCGGGATTAAAAAGCATAAATAGCAGTTTACAGCCGCACAAGCTAGAGAGAGAAGGAAATTAGACAACTTTTACAATCATTGTTTTTGGATTTACATTATTGGGCTTAATTGCTAAACATTGTTAATTTTCCGATTTTTCACTCTTCCTGACCTTTTTGCCTTGCGCAGAACATAACCAGAGCTACAGATTTCAGATTTTGGTGATCTTGCTGTCCCTAGAAAGATAAGGAAGAGACCAACAATTTCAGGTTTCACAATAATTGTCAAATTAGACCAAAATCAAGGATAAATTGGGTCCCGAGTACTCGGCGCGGATCGGTCGTTGTCCATGATATTCCTTCACTTAATTGGGGCTAACTTACTAATCTTAAGCCCAATTAAGGCATATGATACCTTGTTGGAAAGCTTATTCAGAGGCGCTTAATTTGGTCTAGGGTTAGGTCGGGATTAAAAAGAATAAATAGCAGTTTACAGCCGCACAAACTAGAGAGAGAAGGAAATTAGACAACTTTTACAATCATTGTTTTTGGTTTTACATTATTGGGCTTAATTGGGCTTAATTGCTAAACAATGTTAATTTTCGGATTTTTCACTCATCCCGACCTTGTTGCCATGCGCAGAGTATAACTAGAGCTACAGATATCGGATTTTGGTGATCTTGCTGTCCCTAGAAAGATAAGGAAGAGACCTACAATGTCGGGATTCACAAGAATTGTCAAATTAGACCAAAATCAAGACAATATTGGGTCCCGACTTCTCTGGCACGGATCGGTCTGCAGTCCATGATGTTCCTTCACTTAAATGGGCCTAACTTACTCATCTTAAGCCCAATTAAGGCATATGATACCTTGTTGGAAATCTTATTCAGAGGCCCTTAATTTGGTCAAGGGTTAGGTCGGGATTAAAAAGCATAAATAGCAGTTTACAGCCGCACAAGCCAGAGAGAGACGGAAATTAGACAACTTTTACAATCATTGTTTTTGCTTTTGCATTATCGGGCTTAATTGCTAAACATTGTTAATTTTCGGATTTTTCACTCATCCTGACTTGTTACCTTGCGCAGAGCATAACTAGAGCTACAGATTTCGGATTTTGGTGATCTTGCTGTCCCTAGAAAGATAAGGAAGAGACCTACAATTTCACGTTCACAAGAATTGTCATATTATTCCAAAATCAAGGTTAAATTGGGTCCCGGAGTTCTTCAGCGCGGATCGCCGGATCGGTCTGTGATCCATGATATTCCTTCACTTAAATGGGCCTAACTTACTAATCTTAAGCCCAATTAAGGCATATGATACCTTGTTGGAAAGCTTATTCAGAGGCCCTTAATTTGGTATTGGGTTAGGTCGGGATTAAAAAGCATAAATAGCAGTTTACAGCCGCACAAGCTAGAGAGAGAAGGAAATTAGACAACTTTTACAATCATTGTTTTTGGATTTACATTATTGGGCTTAATTGCTAAACATTGTTAATTTTCCGATTTTTCACTCTTCCTGACCTTTTTGCCTTGCGCAGAACATAACCAGAGCTACAGATTTCAGATTTTGGTGATCTTGCTGTCCCTAGAAAGATAAGGAAGAGACCAACAATTTCAGGTTTCACAATAATTGTCAAATTAGACCAAAATCAAGGATAAATTGGGTCCCGAGTACTCTGGCGCGGATCAGTGCGTTGTCCATGATATTCCTTCACTTAATTGGGGCTAACTAACTAATCTTAAGCCCAATTAAGGCATATGATACCTTGTTGGAAAGCTTATTCAGAGGCGCTTAATTTAGTCTAGGGTTAGGTCGGGATTAAAAAGCATAAATAGCAGTTTACAGCCGCACAAACTAGAGAGAGAAGGAAATTAGACAACTTTTACAATCATTGTTTTTGGTTTTACATTATTGGGCTTAATTGGGCTTAATTGCTAAACAATGTTAATTTTCGGATTTTTCACTCATCCCGACCTTGTTGCCATGCGCAGAGTATAACTAGAGCTACAGATATCGGATTTTGGTGATCTTGCTGTCCCTAGAAAGATAAGGAAGAGACCTACAATGTCGGGATTCACAAGAATTGTCAAATTAGACCAAAATCAAGACAAAATTGGGTCCCGAGTTCTCTGGCACGGATCAGTGCGCAGTCCATGATGTTCCTTCACTTAAATGGGCCTAACTTACTCATCTTAAGCCCAATTAAGGCATATGATACCTTGTTGGAAATCTTATTCAGAGGCCCTTAATTTGGTCAAGGGTTAGGTCGGGATTAAAAAGCATAAATAGCAGTTTACAGCCGCACAAGCCAGAGAGAGACGGAAATTAGACAACTTTTACAATCATTGTTTTTGCTTTTGCATTATCGGGCTTAATTGCTAAACATTGTTAATTTTCGGATTTTTCACTCATCCTGACTTGTTACCTTGCGCAGAGCATAACTAGAGCTACAGATTTCGGATTTTGGTGATCTTGCTGTCCCTAGAAAGATAAGGAAGAGACCTACAATTTCACGTTCACAAGAATTGTCAACTTATTCCAAAATCAAGGTTAAATTGGGTCCCGAGTTCTCTGGCGCGGATCAGTGCGCAGTCCATGATATTCCTTCACTTAAATGGGCCTAACTTACTAATCTTAAGCCCAATTAAGGCATGTGATACTTTGTTGGAAAGCTTATTTAGAGGCCCTTAATTTGGTCTAGGGTTAGGTCAGGATTAAAAAGCATAAATAGCAGTTTACAGACGCACAAGCTAGAGAGAGAAGAAAATTAGACAACTTTTACAATCATTGTTTTTGGTTTTACATTATTGGGCTTAATTGCTAAACATTGTTAATTTTCGGATTTTTCACTCTTCCTGACTTTGTTGCCTTGCGCAGAGCATAACTAGAGATACAGATTTCAGATTTTGGTAATCTTGTTGTCCCTAGAAAGATAAGGAAGAGACCTACAATTTCAGGTGCACACGAATTGTCAAATTATTCCAAAATCAAGGCTAAATTGGGTCCCGAATTCACCAAAATCAAGGTTGTTTTTGCTTTTACATTATTGGGCTTAATTGGGCTTAATTGCTAAACGTTGTTAATTTTCGGATTTTTCACTCATCCCAATCTTGTTGCCATGCGCAGAGTATAACTAGAGCTACAGATATCGGATTTTGATGATCTTGCTGTCCCTAGATCAGTACGCAGTCCATGATGTTCCTTCACTTAAATGGGCCAAACTTACTCATCTTAAGCCCAATTAAGGCATACGATACCTTGTTGGAAAGCTTATTCAGAGGCCCTTAATTTGGTCTAGGGTTAGGTCAGGATTAATAACCATAAATAGGAGTTTACAGCCGCACAAGCCAGAGAGAGACGAAAATTAGACAACTTTTACAATCATTGTTTTTGCTTTTACATTATTGGGCTTAATTGGGCTTAGTTGCTAAACATTGTTAATTTTCGGATTTTTCACTCTTCATGACCTTGTTGCCTTGCGCAGAGCATAACTAGAGCTGCAGATTTCGGATTTTGGTGATCTTGCTGTCCCTAGAAAGATAAGGAAGAGACCCACAATTTCATATTTCCTAAGAATTATCAAATTAGGCCAAAATCAAGGCTAAATTGGATCCCGAGTTCTATAGCACGGATCAGTGCGCAGTCCATGATGTTCCTTCACTTAAATGGGGCTAACTTACTAATCTTAAGCCCAATTAAGGCATATGATACCTTGTTGGAAAGCCTGTTCAGAGGCCCTTAATTTGTTCTAGGGTTACGTCAAGATTAATAAGCATAAATAGAAGTTTACAGCCGCACAAGCCATAGACAGATGGAAATTAGACAACTTTTACAATCATTGCTTTTGCTGTTATATTATTGGGCTTAATTGGGCTTAATTGTTAAACATTGTTAATTTTTGGATTTTTCACTCATCCCAGTCTTGTTGCCATACGCAGAGTATAACTAGAGCTACAGATATCGAATTTTGGTGATCATGCTGTCCCTAAAAAGATAAGGAAGAGACCTACAATGTCAGGTTTCACAAGAATTGTCAAATTAGGCCAAAATCAAGGCTAAATTGGGTCCCGATTTCTCTGGAGCAGATCAGTGCGCAGTCCATTATGTTCCTTCACTTAAATGGGCCTAACTTACTCATCTTAAGCCCAATTAAGGCATATGATACCTTGTTGGAAAGCTTATTCAGAGGCCCTTAATTTGTTCTAGGGTTACGTCAAGACTAATAAGCACAAATAGATGTTTACAGCCGCACAAGCCAGAGACAGACGGAAATTACACAACTTTTACAATCATTGCTTTTGCTTTTATATTATTGGGATCAAACAAGTGTATTTGGCGCGGATCAGTGTGCAGTCCATGATGTTAGGAAGAGACTTACAATTTCAGGTTTCACAAAAATTGTCAAATTAGGCCAAAATCAAGGCTAAATTGGGTCCCGATTTCTCTGGAGCAGATCAATGCGCAGTCCATTATGTTCCTTCACTTAAATGGGCCTAACTTACTCATCTTAAGCCCAATTAAGGCATATGTTACCTTGTTTGAATGCTTATTCAGAGACCCTTAATTTGGTCTAGGGTTAGGTCAGGATTAATAAGCATAAATAGCAGTTTACAGCCCCACAAACCATAGAGAGACGGAAATTAGACAACTTTTACAATCATTGTTTTTACTTTTACATTATTGGCATTAATTGGGCTTAATTGCTAAACATAGTTAATTTTCGGATTTTTCTCTCAACCCAGTCTTGTTGCCATGCGCAGAGTATCACTAGAGCTACAGATATCGGATTTTGGTGATCTTGCTGTCCCTAGAAAGACAAGGAAGAGACCTACAATGTCAAGTTTCACAAGAATTGTCAAATTAGACCAAAATCTAGGCTAAATTGTGTCCCGAGTTCTCTGGCGCGGATCAGTGCGCAGTCCATGATGTTCCTTCACTTAAATGGGCCTAACTTACTCATCTTAAGCCCAATTAAGGCATATGATACCTTGTTGGAAAGCTTATTCAGAGGCCCTTAATTTGGTCTAGGGTTAGGTCAGGATTAATAAGCAAAATTAGCAGTTTACAGCCGCACATGCCAGAGAGAGACGGAAATTAGACAACTTTTAAAATCATTGTTTTTGCTTTTACATTATTGGCATAATTGCTAAACATTGTTAATTTTCGGATTTTTCACTCTTCCTGACCTTGTTGCCTTGTGCAGAGCATAACTAGAGCTACAGATATCGGATTTTGATGATCTTGCTGTCCCTAGAAAGATAAGGAAGGGACCTACAATTTCAGGTTCACAAGAATTGTCAAATTATTCCAAAAACAAGACTAAATTGGGTCCAGAGTTCTCTTGCGCGGATCAGTGCGCAGTCCATGATATTCCTTCACTTAAATGGGCCTAACTTTCTAATCTTAAGCCCAATTAAGGCATATGATAACTTGTTGGAAAGCTTATTCAAAGGCCCTTAATTTGGTATAGGGTTAGGTCGTGATTAAAAAGCATAAATAGCAGTTTACAGCTGCACTAGCTAGAGAGAGAAGGAAATTAGACAACTTTTACAATCATTGTTTTTTGTTTTACATTATTGGGCTTAATTGGGCATAATTGCTAAACATAGTTAATTTTCGGATTTTTTACTCTTCCTGACCTTGTTGCCTTGCGCAGAGCATAACTAGAGTTACAGATACCGGATTTTGGTGATCTTGCTGTCCCTAGAATGATAAGGAAGAGACCTACAATTTCAGGTTTCACAAAAATTGTCAAATTAGGCCAAAATCAAGGCTAAATTGGGGCCCTCTTTCTCTTGAGCGGATCAGTGCGCAGTCCATTATGTTCCTTCACTTAAATGGGCCTGACTTACTCATCTTAAGCCCAATTAAGGCATATGATACCTTGTTTGAATGCTTATTCAGAGGCCCTTAATTTGGTCTAGGGTTAGGTCAGGATTGATAAGCATAAATATTAGTTTACTGTCCCACAAACCAGAGAGAGATGGAAATTAGACAACTTTTACGATCATTGTTTTTACTTTTACATTATTGGCATTAATTGGGCTTAATTGCTAAACATTGTTAATTTTCAGATTTTTCTCTCATCTTGACCTTGTTGCCTTGCGCAGAGCATAACTGGAGCTGCAGATATCGGATTTTGGTGATCTTGCAGTCCCTAGAAAGATAAGGAAGAGACCTACAATTTCGGGTTTCACAAGAATTGTCAAATTAGGCCTAAATCAAGGCTAAATTGGGTCCCGTGTACTCTGGCGCGGATCAGTGCGCAGTCCATGATGTTCCTTCACTTAAATGGGCCTAACATACTAATCTTAAGCCCAAGTACATAAAGGACCTAACTGGGCTCTATTAGGATCAAACAAGTCCATTTGGGCTCTATTAGGATCAAACATGAACAAATTAAGGGCCTCTGAATAAGCTTTCCAACAAGGTATCATATGCCTTAATTGGGCTTAAGATGAGTAAGTTGTGCCCATTTAAGTGAAGGAACATCATGGACTGCGCACTGACCCGCGCCAGAGAACTCGGGACCCAATTTAGCCTTGATTTTGGTCTAATTTGACAATTATTGTGAACCTGAAATTGTAGGTCCCTTCCTTATCTTTCTAGGGACAGCAAGATCATCAAAATCCGATATCTGTAGCTCTAGTTATGCTTTGCACAAGGCAACAAGGTCAGAAATAGTGAAACATCCGAAAATTAACAATGTTTAGCAATTAAGCCCAATTAAGCCCTATAATAAAAAACAAAAAATAATGATTGTAAAAGTTGTCTAATTTTCTTCTCTCTCTAGCTTGTGCGGCTGTAAACTGCTATTTATGATTTTAAATCCCGACCTAACCCTAGACCAAATTAAGAGCCTCTGAATAAGCTTTCAAACAAGGTATCACATGCCTTAATTGGGCTTAAGATTAGTAAGTTAGGCCCATTTAAGTGAAGGAATATCATGGACTGCGCACTGATCCGCGCAAGAGTACTCGGGGCCCAATTTTGCCTTGATTTTGGTCTAATTTGACAATTATTGAGACACCTGAAATTGTTGGTCTCTTCCTTATCTTTCTAGGGACAGCAAGATCACCGAAATCTGAAATCTGTAGCTCTAGTTATGCTCTGCGCAAGGCAACAAGGTCAGGAAGAGTGAAAAATCCGAAAATTAACAATGTTTAGCAATTAAGCCCAATAATGTAAAACCAAAAACAATGATTGTAAAAGTTGTCTAATTTCCTTCTCTCTCTAGATTGTGCGGCTGTAAACTGCTATTTATGCTTTTTAATCCCGACTTAACCCTAGACCAAATTAAGGGCCTTTGAATAAGCTTTCCAACAAGGTATCATATGCCTTGATTGGGCTTAAGATTAGCAAGCTAGGCCCATTTAAGTGAAGGAATATCATGGACTACGTACTGATCCGTGCCAGAGAACTCGGGCCCCAATTTAGCTTTGATTTTGGAATAATTTAACAATTCTTGTGAACCTGAAATTGTAGGTCCCTTCCTTATCTTTCTAGGGACAGCAAGATCACCAAAATCCGATATCTGTAGCTCTAGTTATACTCTGCGCATGGCAACAAGACTAGGATGAGTGAAAAATCCAAAAATTAACAATGTTTAGCAATTAAGCCCAATTAAGCCCAATAATGTAAAACCAAAAACAATGATTATAAAAGTTATAAAAAGTCCTTCTCTCTCTAGCTTGTGCGGCTGTAAACTGCTATTTATGCTTTTTAATCCCGACCTAACCCTAGACCAAATTAAGGGCCTCTGAATAAGCTTTCCAACAAGGTATCATATGCCTTAATTGGGATTAAGATTAGTAAGTTAGGCCCATTTAAGTGAAGGAATATCATGGACTGCGCACTGATCCACGCCAGAGTACTCGGGACCCAATTTAGCCTTGATTTTGGTCTAATTTGACAATTATTGTGAGTCCTGAAATTGTTGGTCTCTTCCTTAACTTTCTAGGGACAGCAAGATCACCAAAATCCGATATCTGTAGCTCTAGTTATGCTCTGCGCAAGACAATAAGGTCAGGATGAGTGAAAAATCCGAAAATTAACTATGTTTAGCAATTAAGTCCAATTAAGCCCAATAATGTAAAAGCAAAAACAATGATTGTAAAAGTTGTCTAATTTCCGTCTCTCTCTGGCTTGTACGGCTGTAAACTGTTATTTTTGCTTATTAATCCTGACCTATCCCTAGACCAAATTAAGGGCCTCTGAATAAGCTTTCCAACAAGGTATCATATGCCTTAATTGGGCTAAAGATGAGTAAGTTAGGCCCATTTAAGTGAAGGAACATCATGGACTGCGCAATGATCCGCGCCAGAGAACTCGGGACCCAATTTGGCCTTGATTTTGGTGTAATTTGACAATTCTTGTGAAACTTGACATTGTAGGTCTCTTCCTTATCTTTCTAGGGACAGCAAGATCACCAAAATCCTATATCTGAGGCTCTAGTTATACTCTGCGCATGGCAACAAGGTCGGGATGAGTGAAAAATCCGAAAATTAACAGTGTTTAGCAATTAAGTCCAATTAAGCCCAATAATATAAAACCAAAAACAATGATTGTAAAAGTTGTATAATTTCCTTCTCTCTCTAGTTTGTGCGGCTGTAAACTGCTATTTATGCTTTTTAATCCCGACCTAACCCTAGACCAAATTAAGGGCCTCTAAATAAGCTTTCCAACAAGGTATCATATGCCTTAATTGGGCTAAAGATGAGTAAGTCAGGCCTATTTAAGTGAAGGAACATCATGGACTGCACACTGATCCGGGCGAGAGTACTCGGGACCCAATTTAGCCTTGATTTTGATCTAATTTGACAATTATTGTGAAACCTGAAATTGTTGGTCTCTTCCTTATCTTTCTAGGGACAACAAGATCACCAAAATCCGAAATCTGTAGCTCTAGATATGCTCTGCGCAAGGCAACAAGGTCAGGAAGAGTGAAAAATCCGAAAATTAACAACGTTTATCAATTAAGCCCAATAATGTAAAAGTAAAAACAAAGATTGTAAAAGTTGTCTAATTTCCATCTCTCTCTGGTTTGTGCGGCTGTAAACTGCTATTTATGATTATTAATCCTGACCTAACCCTAGACCAAATTAAGGGCCTCTGAATAAGCTTTCCAACAAGGTATCATATGCCTTAATTGGGCTTAAGATTAGTAGGTTAGGCACATTTAAGTGAAGGAATATCATGGACTGCGCACTGATCCGTGCCAAAGAACTCGGGACCCAATTTAGCCTTGATTTTGATCTAATTTGACAATTCTTGTGAAACCTAACATTGTAGGTCTCTTCCTTATCTTTCTAGGGACAGCAAGATCACCAAAATCCGATATATGTAGCTCTAGTTATACTCTGCGCATGGCAACAAGGTCGGGATGAGTGAAAAATCCGAAAATTAACAATGTTTAGCAATTAAGCCCAATAATGTAAAAACAAAAACAATGATTGTAAAAGTTGTCTAATTTCCTTCTCTCTCTAGCTTGTGCGGCTGTAAACATCTATTTATGATTTTTAATCCCGACCTAACCCTAGACCAAATTAAGGGCCTCTGAATAAGCTATCCAACAAGGTGTGATATGCCTTAATTGGGCTTAAGATGAGTAAGTTAGGCCCATTTAAGTGAAGGAACAACATGGACTGCGCACTGATCCGCGTGAAAGAACTCGGGACCCAATTTAGCATTGATTTGGGCCTATTTTGACAATTCTTTTGAAACCTGAAAATGTGGGTCTCTTCCTTATCTTTCTAGGGAAAGCAAGATCACCAAAATCCGATATCTGTAGCTCTAGTTATACTCTGCGGATGGCAGCAAGGCCGGGATGAGTGAAAATCTGAAAATTAACAATGTTTAGCAATTAAGCCCAATTAAGCCCAATAATATAAAAGCAAAAGCAATGATTGTAAAAGTTGTCTAATTTCCGTCTGTCTCTAGCTTGTGCGGCTGTAAAATTCTATTTATGCTTATTAATCTTGACGGAACCCTACAATAAATTAAGGGCCTCCGAATAAGCTTTCCAACAAGGTATCATACGCATTAATTGGGCTTCAGATGAGTAAGTTAGGCCCATTTAAGTGAAGGAACATCATGGACTACGCACTGATCCGCGCAAGAGAACTCAGGACCCAATTTAGCCTTGATTTTGGTCTCATTTGACAATTCTTGTGAAACCTGACATTGTAGGTCTCTTCCTTATCTTTTTAAGGACAGCAAGATCACCAAAATTCGATATCTGTAGCTCAAGTTATGTTCTGCACAAGGCAACCAGGTCAGGATGAGTAAAAAATCCGAAAATTAACAATGTTTAGCAATTAAGCCCAATTAAGCCCAATAATATAAAAAGAAAAAATAATGATTCTAAAAGTTGTCTAATTTCTGTCTCTCTCTGGCTTGTGCGGCGTAAACTGCTATTTATGCTTATTAATGCTGACCTAACCCTAGACCAAATTAAGGGCCTCTGAATAAGCTTTCCAACAAGGTATCATATGCCTTAATTGGGCTTAAGATGAGTAGGTTAGGCCGATTTAAGTGAAGGAACATCATGGACTGCGCACTGATCCCCGCCAGAGTACTCGGGACCCAATTTAGCCTTGATTTTGGTCTAATTTGACAATTATTAACCTGAAATTGTTGGTATCTTCCTTATCTTTCTATGGACAGCAAGATCACCAAAATTCGATATCTGTAGCTCTAGTTATGCTCTGCGCAATGCAACAAGGTCGGGATGAGTGAAAAATCCGAAAATTAACAATGTTTAGCAATTAAGCCCAATAATGTAAAACCAAAATCAAATTAGGCCAAAATCAAGGCTAAATTGGATCCCGAGTTCTCTAGCACGGATCAGTGCGCAATCCATGATGTTCCTTCACTTAAATGGGGCTAACTTACAAATCTTAAGCCCAATTAAGGCATTTGATACCTTGTTGGAAAGCTT
>JAUPTC010000010.1:3945258-3985290 GCA_030762895.1 Sophora flavescens | reverse complement strand
TTGGTCCTAATGGAGCCCAAATGGACTTTTTTTATCCTAATAGAGCCCAAATGGACTTTTTAGGCCATATAGGACCTAACTGGGCCAATTTGGATTTCTTTGGTCCTATTGGAGCCCAAATGGACTTGTTTGATCCTAATAGAGCCCAAATGGACTTGTTAGGTCATAAAGGTCCTAACTGGGCCAATTTGTACTTCTTTGGTCCTAATGGTGCCCAAATGGACTTGTTTGACCCTAATAGAGCCCAAATGGACTTGTTTGATCCTAATAGAGCCCAAATGGACTTGTTTGATCCTAATAGAGCCAAAATGCACTTTTTAGGTCATATAGGACCTAACTGGGCTAATTTGTACTTCTTTGGTCCTAATGGAGCCCAAATGGACTTGTTTGACCCTAATAGAGCCCAAATGGACTTGTTTGATCCTAATAGAGCCCAAATGGACTTCTTTGATCCTATTTGAGCCTAAATGGACTTTTTAGGTCATATAGGACCTAACTGGGCCAATTTGTACTTCTTTGGTCCTAATGGAGCCCAAATGGACTTGTTTAATCCTAATAGAGGCCAAATGGACTTTTTAGGTCATATAGGACCTATCTGGGCCAATTTGTACTTCTTTGGTCCTATTGGAGCCCAAACGGACTTGTTTGATCCTAATGGAGTCAAAATTCACTTTTTAGGTCATATAGGACCTAAGTGGGCCAATTTGTACTTCTTTGGTCCTAATGGAGGCCAAATGTACTTGTTTGATCCTAATAGAGCCCCAATGGACTTGTTTGATCCTAATAGAGCCCAACTGGACATTTTAGGTCATATAGGACCTAACTGGGCCAATTTGTACTTCTTTGGTCCTATTGGAGCCCAAATGGACTTGTTTGATCCTAATAGGGCCAAAATGCACTTTTTAGGTCATATAGGACCTAAGTGGGCCAATTTGTACTTCTTTGGTCCTAATGGAGGCGAAATGTACTTGTTTGATCCTAATAGGGCCAAAATGTACTTTTTAGGTCATATAGGACCTAAGTGGGTCAATTTTTACTTCTTTGGTCCTAATGGAGTCCAAATGTACTTGTTTGATCCTAATAGAGCCCCAATGGACTTGTTTGATCCTAATAGAGCCCAACTGGACATTTTAGGTCATATTGGACCTAACTGGGCCAATTTGTACTTCTTTGGTCCTATTGGATCCAGCCCAAATGGACTTTTCAGGTCATATAGGACCTAACTGGGCCAATTTGTACTTCTTTGGTCCTATTGGAGCCCAAATGGACTTGTTTGATCCTAATAGAGCCAAAATGCAGTTTTTAGGTCATATAGTACCTAACTGGGCCAATTTGTACTTCTTTGATCCTATTGGTGCCCAAATGGACTTGTTTGATCCTAATAGAGCCCAAATGCACTTTTGAGGTCATATAGGACCTAACTGGGCCAATTTGTAATTCTTTGGCCCTATTGGTACCCAAATGGACTTGTTTGATCCTAATAGAGCCCAAATGGACTTTTTAGGTCATATAGGACCTATATGGGCCAATTTGTACTTCTTTGGTCCTATTGGAGCCCAAATGGACTTGTTAGACCCTAATAGAGCTAAATTACACTTTTTAGGTCATATAGGACCTAACTGGGCCAATTTGTATTTCTTTGGTCCTATTGGACCCCAAATGGACTTGTTTGATCCTAATAGAGCCCAACTGGACATTTTAGGTCATATAGGACCTAACTGGGCCAATTTGTACTTCTTTTGTCCTATTGGAGCCCAAATGGACTTGCTTGATCCTAATGGAGCCCAAATGGACTTTTTAGGTCATATAGGACCTAACCGGGCCCATTTGTACTTCTTTGGTCCTATTAGAGCCCAAATGGACTTGTTTGATCCTAATGGAGCCCAAAATGCACTTTTTAGGTCATATAGGACCTAACTGGGCCAATTTGTTCTTCTTTGGTCCTATTGTAGCCCAAATGGACTTGTTTGATCCTAATGGAGCCCAAAATGCACCTTTTAGGTCATATAGGACCTAACTGGGCAATTTGTACTTCTTTGGTCTTATCGGAGCCCAAATGGACTTGTCTGAGCCCAATTAATGCCAAAATGCACTTTTTAGGTCATATAGGACCTAACTGGGTCAATTTGTACTTTTTTGGTCCTATTGGAGCCAAAATGGACTTGTGTGATCCTAATAGAGCCTTAGGTCATATAGGACCTAAGTGGGCCAATTTGTACTTCTTTGGTCCTAATGGAGCCCAAATGGACTTGTTTGATCCTAATAGAGCCCAGATGGACTTTTTAGGTCATATAGGACCTATCAGGGCCAATTTGTACTTCTTTGGTCCTATTGGAGTCCAAATGGACTTGTTTGATCCTAATAGAGCCAAAATGGACTTTTTGGATCATATAGGACCTAACTGGGTCAATTTGTACATCTTTGGTCCTAATGGAGCCCCAATGGAGTTGTTTGATCCTAATAGAGCCCAAATGGACTTGTTAGGTCATAAATGACCTAACTGGGCCAATTTGTACTTCTTTGGTCCTAATGGAGCCTAAATGGACCTGTTTGATCCTAATAGAGCCCAAATGGACTTTTTAGGTCATAAAGGACCTAACTGGGCCAATTTGTACTTCCTTGGTCCTATTGGAGCCCAAATGGACTTGTTTGATCCTAATAGAGCCAAAATACACTTTTTAGGTCATATAGGACCTATCTGGGCCAATTTGTACTTATTTGGTCCTATTGGAGCCCAAATGGACTAGTTTGATCCTAATAAAGCCCAAATTGACTTTTTAGGTCATATAGGACCTATCTAGGCAAATTTGTACTTCTTTGGTCCTATTGGAGCCCATATGGACTTGTTTGATCCTAATAAAGCCCAAATTGAGTTTTTAGGTCATATAGGACCTATCTAGGCCAATTTGTACTTCTTTGGTCCTATTAGAGCCCAAATGGACTTGTTTGATCCTAATAGAGCCAAAATGTACTTTTTAGGTCATATAGGACCTAAGTGGGCCAATTTGTACTTCTTTGGTCCTAATGGAGGCCAAATGTACTTGTTTGATCCTAATAGAGCCCCAATGGACTTGTTTGATCCTAATAGAGCCCAACTGGATATTTTAGGTCATATAGAACCTAACTGGGCCAATTTGTACTTCTTTGGTCCTATTTGAGCCTAAATGGACTTGTTTGATCCTAATAGAGCCTAAATGGACTTTTTAGGACGTAATTGGGCCAATTACTCCGAACGGCCCAATTGTAATTCTTTGGTCCTAATGGAGCCCAAATGGACTTGTTTGATCCTAATATATCCTAAATGGACTTTTTAGGTCATATAGGACCTATCTGGGCAAATTTGTACTTCTTTGGTCCTATTGGAGCCCAAATGGACTTGTTTGATCCTAATAGAGCCAAAATGCACTTTTTAGGTCATATAGCACCTAAGTGTGCCAATTTGTACTTCTTTGGTCCTAATGGAGGCCAAATGGACTTGTTTGATCCTAATAGAGCCAAAATGCACCTTTTAGGTCATATAGGACCTAACTGGGCCATTTTGTTCTTCTTTGGTCCTATTGGATGCCAAATGGACTTGTTTGTTCCTAATAAAGCCCCAATGGACTTGTTTGATCCTAATAGAGCCTATATGGACTTGTTAGGTCATAAAGGACCTAACTGGGCCAATTTGTACTTCTTTGGTCCTAATTTAGCCCAAATGGACTTGTTTGATCCTCAAAGAGTCCAAATGGGCTTGTGTGATCCAAGTAGAGCCCAAATGGACTTGTTTGATCCAAATAGAGCCCAAATGGACTTGTTTGATCCTAGTGGAGCCCAAATGGACTTTTTAGGTCATATAGGACCTAAATGGGCCAATTTGTACTTCTTTGGTCCTATTGGAGCCCAAATGGACTTGTTTGATCCTAATAGAGCCAAAATGGACTTGTTTGGTCCTATTGGAGCCCAAATGGACTTTTTAGGTCATATAGGACCTAACTGGGCCAATTTGTACTTCTGTGGTCCTAATGGAGCCCAAATGGACTTGTTTGACCCTAATAGATCCCAAATGGACTTTTTAGGTCATATAGGACCTAACTGGGCCAATTTATTCTTCTTTGGTCCTAATGGAGCCCAAATGGACTTGTTTGACCCTAATAGAGCCCAACGGGACATTTTATGTCATAAAGGACCTAACTGTGCTAATTTGTACTTCTTTGGTCCTAATGGAGCCCAAATGGACTTGTTTGATCCTATTAGATCCCAAATGGACTTTTTAGGTCATATAGGACCTAAGTGGGCCAATTTGTACTTCTTTGGTCCTAATGGAGGTCAAAAGTACATGTCTGATCCTAATAGAGCCCAAATGGACTTGTTTGATCCTAATAGAGCCCATATGGACTTGTTAGGTCAAAAAGGATCTAACTGGGCCAATTTGTACTTCTTTGGTCCTATTGGAGCCCAAATGGACTTGTTTGATCCTAATAGAGCCAAAATGCACTTTTTAGGTCATATAGGATCTAACTGTGCCAATTTGAACTTCTTTGGTTCTATTGGAGCCCAAATGGACTTGTTTGATCCTAATAGAGCCCAAATGGACTTTTTAGGTCATATAGGACCTAACTGGGCCAATTTGTACTTCTTTGGTCCTAATGGAGCCCAAATGGACTTGTTTGGTCCTATTGGAGCCCAAATGGACTTTTTAGGTCATATAGGACCTAACTGGGCCAATTTGTACTTCTTTGGTCCTATTGGAGCCCAAATGGACTTGTTTGATCCTAATAGAGCCAAAATGCAGTTTTTAGGTCATATAGGACCTAACTGGGCCAATTTGTACTTCTTTGGTCCTATTGGAGCCCAAATGGACTTGTTTGATCCTAATTTGGCCCCAATGGACTTGTTTGATCCTAATAGAGCCCATATGGACTTGTTAGGTCATAAAGGACCTAACTGGGCCAATTTGTACTTCTTTGGGCCTAAAGGAGCCCAAATGGACTTGTTTGATCCTAATAAAGCCCAAATGGACTTTTTAGGACCTAATTGGGCCAATTGCTCCGAACGGCCCAATTGTAATTCTTTGGTCCTAATGGAGCCCAAATGGACTTGTTTGATCCTAATAGAGCCCAAATGGACTTTTTAGGTCATATAGGACCTATCTGGGCCAATTTGTACTTCTTTGGTCTTATTGGAGCCCAAATGGACTTGTTTGATCCTAATAGAGCCAAAATGCACTTTTTAGGTCATATAGGACCTAAGAGGGCCAATTTGTACTTCTTTGGTCCTAATGGAGGCCAAATGTACTTGTTTGATCCTAATAGAGCCCCAATGGACTTGTTTGATCCTAATAGAGCCCAACTGGACATTTTAGGTCATATAGGACCTAACTGGGCCAATTTGTACTTCTTTGGTCCTAATGGAGCCCAAATGGACTTGTTTGACCCTAATAGAGCCCAAATGGACTTGTTTGATCCTAATAGAGCCCAAATGGACTTGTTAGGTCATAAAGGTCCTAACTGGGCCAATTTGTACTTCTTTGGTCCTAATGGAGCCCAAATGGACTTGTTTGACCCTAATAGGCAAATGGACTTGTTTGATCCTAATAGAGCCCAAATGGACTTGCTTGATCCTAATAGAGCCAAAATGCACTTTTTAGGTCATATAGGACCTAACTGGGCCAATTTGTACTTCTTTGGACCAATTGGAGCCCAAATGGACTTGTTTGATCCGAATAGAGCCCAAATGGACTTTTTAGGTCATATAGGACCTAACTGGGCCAATTTGTACTTCTTTGGTCCTAATGGAGCCCAAATGGACTTTTTAGGTCATATAGGACCTAACTGGGCCAATTTGTACTTCTTTGGTCCTATTGGAGCCCAAATGGACTTGTTTGATCCTAATAGAGCCCAAATGGACTTTTTAGGCCATATAGGACCAAACTGGGCCAATTTGTACTTCTTTGGTCCTAATCGAGCCCAAATGGACTTGTTTGACCCAAATAGAGCCCAAATGGACTTGTTTGATCCTAATAGAGCCCAAATGGACTTATTTGATCCTAATAGAGCCAAAATGCACTTTTTAGGTCATATAGGACCTAACTGGGCCAATTTGTACTTCTTTGGTCCAATTGGAGCCTAAATGGACTTGTTTTATCCTAATAGAGCCCAAATGGACTTTTTAGGTCATATAGGACCTAACTGGGCCAATTTGTACTTCTTTGGTCCTATTGGAGCCCAAATGGACTTTTTAGGTCATATAGGACCTAACTGGGCCAATTTGTACTTCTTTGGTCCTATTAGAGCTCAAATGGACTTGTTTGATCCTAATAGAGCCCGAATGGACTTTTTAGGCCATATAGGACCTAACTGGGCCAATTTGTACTTCTTTGGTCCTATTGGAGCCCAAATGGACTTGTTTGATCCTAATAGAGCCAAAATGCACTTTTTAGGTCATATAGGACCTAAGTTGGCCAATTTGTACTTCTTTGGTCCTAATAGATACCAAATGGACTTGTTTGATCCTAGTGGAGCCCAAATGGACTTTTTAGGTCATATAGGACCTAACTGGGCCAATTTGTACTTCTTTGGTCCTAATGGAGCCCAAATGGACTTTTTAGGTCATATAGGACCTAACTGGGCCAATTTGTACTTCTTTGGTCCTATTGGAGCCCAAATGGACTTGTTTGATCCTAATAGAGCCCAAATGGACTTTTTAGGCCATATAGGACCTAACTGGGCCAATTTGTACTTCTTTGGTCCTATTGGAGCCCAAATGGACTTGTTTGATCCTAATAGAGCCCAAATGGACTTGTTAGGTCATAAAGGTCCTAACTGGGCCAATTTGTACTTCTTTGGTCCTAATGGTGCCCAAATGGACTTGTTTGACCCTAATAGAGCCCAAATGGACTTGTTTGATCCTAATAGAGCCCAAATGGACTTGTTTGATCCTAATAGAGCCAAAATGCCCTTTTTAGGTCATATAGGACCTAACTGGGCTAATTTGTACTTCTTTGGTCCTAATGGAGCCCAAATGGACTTGTTTGACCCTAATAGAGCCCAAATGGACTTGTTTGATCCTAATAGAGCCCAAATGGACTTCTTTGATCGTATTGGAGCCTAAATGGACTTTTTAGGTCATATAGGACCTAACTGGGCCAATTTGTACTTCTTTGGTCCTATTGGAGCCCAAATGGACTTGTTTGATCCTAATAGAGCCCAAATGGACTTTTTAGGCCATATAGGACCTAACTGGGCCAATTTGTACTTCTTTGGTACTAATGGAGCCCAAATGGACTTGTTTGACCCTAATAAAGCCCAAATGGACTTGTTTGATCCTAATAGAGCACAAATGGACTTGTTTGATCCTAATAGAGCCAAAATGTACTTTTTAGGTCATATAGGACCTAACTGGGTCAATTTGTACTTCTTTGGTCCAATTGGAGCCCAAATGGACTTGTTTGATCCTAATAGAGCCCAAATGGACTTTTTAGGTCATATAGGACCTAACTGGGCCAATTTGTACTTCTTTGGTCCAATTGGAGCCCAAATGGACTTGTTTGATCCTAATAGAGCCCAAATGGACTTTTTAGGTCATATAGGACCTAACTGGGCCAATTTGTACTTCTTTGGGCCTGTTGGAGCCCAAATGGACTTTTTAGGTCATATAGGACCTAACTGGGCTAATTTGTACTTCTTTGGTCCTATTGGAGCCCAAATGGACTTGTTTGATCCTAATAGAGCCCAAATGGACTTTTTAGGCCATATAGGACCTAACTGGGCCAATTTGTACTTCTTTGGTCCTATTGGAGCCCAAATGGACTTGTTTGATCCTAATAGAGCCCAAATGGACGTGTTAGGTCATAAAGGTCCTAACTGGGTCAATTTGTACTTCTTTGGTCCTAATGGAGCCCAAATGGACTTGTTTGACCCTAATAGAGCCCAAATGGACTTGTTTGATCCTAATAGAGCCCAAATGGACTTGTTTGATCCTAATAGAGCCAAAATACACTTTTTAGGTCATATAGGACCTAACAGGGCCAATTTGTACTTCTTTGGTCCAATTGGAGCCCAAATGGACTTTTTAGGACCTAATTGGGCCAATTGCTCCGAACGGCCCAATTGTAATTCTTTGGTCCTAATGGAGCCCAAATGGACTTGTTTGATCCTAATAGAGCCAAAATGCACTTTTTAGGTCATATAGGACCTAAGTGGGCCAATTTGTACTTTTTTGGTCCTATTGGAGCCCAAATGGACTTGTTTGATCCTAATAGAGCCCAAATGGACTTTTTAGGTCATATAGGACCTAACTGGGCCAATTTGTACTTCTTTGGTCCTAATGCAGCCCAAATGGACTTGTTTGATCCTAATTTGGCCCAAATGGACTTGTTTGATCCTAATAGAGCCCATATGGACTTGTTAGGTAATAAAGGACCTAACTGGGCGAATTTGTACTTCTTTGGGCCTAATGGAGCCCAAATGGACTTGTTTGATCCTAATAGAGCCCAAATGGACTTTTTCGGACCTAATTGGGCGAATTGCTCCGAACGACCCAATTGTAATTCTTTGGTCCTAATGGAGCCCAAATGGACTTGTTTGATCCTAATAGAGCCCAAATGGACTTTTTAGGTCATATAGGACCTATCTGGGCCAATTTGTACTTCTTTGGTCCTATTGGAGCCCAAATGGACTTGTTTGATCATAATAGAGGCCAAATGCACTTTTTAGGTCATATAGGACCTAAGTGGGCCAATTTGTACTTCTTTGGTCCTATTGGAGCCCAAATGGACTTGTTTGATCCTAATAGAGCCAAAATGCACTTTTTAGGTCATATAGGACCTAAGTGGGCCAATTTGTACTTCTTTGGTCCTAATAGAGTCCAAATGGACTTGTTTGATCCTAGTGGAGCCCAAATGGACTTTTTAGGTCATATAGGACCTAACTGGGTCAATTTGTGAATCTTTGGTCCTAATGGAGCCCCAATGGAGTTGTTTGATCCTAATAGAGCCCATATGGACTTGTTAGGTCATAAATGACCAAACTGGGCCAATTTTTACTTCTTTGGTCCTAATGGAGCCCAAATGGACCTGTTTGATCCTAATAGAGCCCAAATGGGCTTTTTAGGTCATAAAGGACCTAACTGGGCCAATTTGTACTTCCTTGGTCCTATTGGAGCCCAAATGGACTTGTTTGATCCTAATAGAGCCCAAATGGACTTTTTAGGTCATATAGGACCTAACTGGGCAAATTTGTACTTCTTTGGTCCTATTGGAGCCCAAATGGACTTGTTTGATCCTAACATAGTCAAAATACACTTTTTAGGTCATATAGGACCTATCTGGGCCAATTTGTACTTCTTTGGTCGTATTGGAGCCCAAATGGACTTGTTTGATCCTAATAAAGCCCAAATGGACTTTTTAGGTCATATAGGAACTATTTGGTCCAATTTGTACTTCTTTGGTCCTATTGGAGCCCAAATGGACTTGTTTGATCCTAATAGAGCCAAAATGCACTTTTTAGGTCATATAGGACCTAAGTGGGCCAATTTGTACTTTTTTTGTCCTATTGGAGCCCAAAAGGACTTGTTTTATCCTAATAGAGCCCAAATGGACTTTTTAGGTCATATAGGACCTAACTGGGCCAATTTGTACTTCTTTGGTCCTAATGCAGCCCAAATGGACTTGTTTGATCCTAATTTGGCCCCAATGGACTTGTTTGATCCTAATAGAGCCCATATGGACTTGTTAGGTAATAAAGGACCTAACTTGGCGAATTTGTACTTCTTTGGGCCTAATGGAGCCCAAATGGACTTGTTTGATCCTAATAGAGCCCAAATGGACTTTTTAGGACCTAATTGGGCCAATTGCTCCGAACGACCCAATTGTAATTCTTTGGTCCTAATGGAGCCCAAATGGACTTGTTTGATCCTAATAGAGCCCAAATGGACTATTAAGGTCATATAGGACCTATCTGGGCCAATTTGTACTTCTTTGGTCCTATTGGAGCCCAAATGGACTTGTTTGATCATAATAGAGGCCAAATGCACTTTTTAGGTCATATAGGACCTAAGTGGGCCAATTTGTACTTCTTTGGTCCTATTGGAGCCCAAATGGACTTGTTTGATCCTAATAGAGCCAAAATGCACTTTTTAGGTCATATAGGACCTAAGTGGGCCAATTTGTACTTCTTTGGTCCTAATAGAGTCCAAATGGACTTGTTTGATCCTAGTGGAGCCCAAATGGACTTTTTAGGTCATATAGGACCTAACTGGGCCAATTTGTACTTCTTTGGTCCTAATGGAGCCCATATGGACTTTTTTAATCCTAATAGAGCCCAAATGGACTTTTTAGGTCATATAGGACCTAACTGGGCCAATTTGTACTTCTTTGGTCCTAATGGAGCCCAAATGGACTTTTTAGGTCATATAGGACCTAACTGGGCCAATTTGTACTTCTTTGGTCCTATTGGAGCCCAAATGGACTTGTTTGATCCTAATAGAGCCCAAATGGACTTTTTAGGCCATATAGGACCTAACTGGGCCAATTTGTACTTCTTTGGTCCTATTGGAGCCCAAATGGACTTGTTTGATCCTAATAGAGCCCAAATGGACTTGTTGGGTCATAAAGGTCCTAACTGGGCCAATTTGTACTTCTTTGGTCCTAATGGTGCCCAAATGGACTTGTTTGACCCTAATAGAGCCCAAATGGACTTGTTTGATCCTAATAGAGCCCAAATGGACTTGTTTGATCCTAATAGAGCCAAAATGCACTTTTTAGGTCATATAGGACCTAACTGGGCTAATTTGTACTTCTTTGGTCCTAATGGAGCCCAAATGGACTTGTTTGACCCTAATAGAGCCCAAATGGACTTGTTTGATCCTAATAGAGCCCAAATGGACTTGTTTGATCCTAATAGAGCCAAAATGCACTTTTTAGGTCATATAGGACCTAACTGGGTCAATTTGTACTTCTTTGGTCCAATTGGAGCCCAAATGGACTTGTTTGATCCTAATAGAGCCCAAATGGACTTTTTAGGTCATATAGGACCTATATGGGCCAATTTGTACTTTTTTGGTCCTATTGGAGCCCAAATGGACTTGTTTGATCCTAATGGATCCCAAAATGCACTTTTTAGGTCATATAGGACCTAACTGGGCCAATTTGTACTTCTTTTGTCTTATTGGAGCCCAAATGGACTTGTTTGAGCCCAATTAATGCCAAAATACACTTTTTAGGTCATATAGGACCAAACTGGGCCAATTGCTAATTCTTTGGTCCTATTGGAGCCCAAATGGACTTGTTTGATCCTAATAGAACCCAAATGGACTTTTTAGGTCATATAGGACCTAACTGGGCCAATTTGTACTTCTTTGGTCCTAATGCAGCCCAAATGGACTTGTTTGATCCTAATTTGGCCCCAATGGACTTGTTTGATCCTAATAGAGCCCATATGGACTTGTTAGGTAGTAAAGGACCTAACTGGGCGAATTTGTACTTCTTTGGGCCTAATGGAGCCCAAATGGACTTGTTTGATCCTAATAGAGCCCAAATGGAATTTTTAGGACCTAATTGGGCCAATTGCTCCGAACGACCCAATTGTAATTCTTTGGTCCTAATGGAGCCCAAATGGACTTGTTTGATCCTAATAGAGCCCAAATGGACTTTTAAGGTCATATAGGACCTATCTTGGCCAATTTGTACTTCTTTGGTCCTATTGGAGCCCAAATGTACTTGTTTGATCATAATAGAGGCCAAATGCACTTTTTAGGTCATATAGGACTTAAGTGGGCCAATTTGTACTTCTTTGGTCCTATTGGAGCCCAAATGGACTTGTTTGATCCTAATAGAGCCCAAATGCACTTTTTAGGTCATATAGGACCTAAATGGGCCAATTTGTACTTCTTTGGTCCTAATAGAGTCCAAATGGACTTGTTTGATCCTAGTGGAGCCCAAATGGACTTTTTAGGTCATATAGGACCTAACTGGGCCAATTTGTACTTCTTTGGTCCTAATGGAGCCCATATGGACTTTTTTGATCCTAATAGAGCCCAAATGGACTTTTTAGGTCATATAGGACCTAACTGGGCCAATTTGTACTTCTTTGGTCCTAATGGAGCCCAAATGGACTTTTTAGGTCATATAGGACCTAACTGGGCCAATTTGTACTTCTTTGGTCCTATTGGAGCCCAAATGGACTTGTTTGATCCTAATAGAGCCCAAATGAACTTTTTAGGCCATATAGGACCTAACTGGGCCAATTTGTACTTCTTTGGTCCTATTGGAGCCCAAATGGACTTGTTTGATCCTAATAGAGCCCAAATGGACTTGTTAGGTCATAAAGGTCCTAACTGGGCCAATTTGTACTTTGGTCCTAATGGTGCCCAAATGGACTTGTTTGACCCTAATAGAGCCCAAATGGACTTGTTTGATCCTAATAGAGCCCAAATGGACTTGTTTGATCCTAATAGAGCCAAAATGCACTTTTTAGGTCATATAGGACCTAACTGGGCTAATTTGTACTTCTTTGGTCCTAATGGAGCCCAAATGGACTTGTTTGACCCTAATAGAGCCCAAATGGACTTGTTAGATCCTAATAGAGCCCAGATGGACTTGTTTGATCCTAATAGAGCCAAAATGCACTTTTTAGGTCATATAGGACCTAACTGGGTCAATTTGTACTTCTTTGGTCCAATTGGAGCCCAAATGGACTTGTTTGATCCTAATAGAGCGCAAATGGACTTTTTAGGTCATATAGGACCTAACTGGGCCAATTTGTACTTCTTTGGTCCAATTGGAGCCCAAATGGACTTGTTTGATCCTAATAGAGCGCAAATGGACTTTTTAGGTCATATAGGACCTAACTTGGCCAATTTGTACTTCTTTGGTCGAATTGGAGCCCAAATGGACTTGTTTGATCCTAATAGAGCCCAAATGGACTTTTTAGGTCATATAGGACCTAACTGGGCCAATTTGTACTTCTTTGGGCCTGTTGGAGCCCAAATGGACTTTTTAGGTCATATAGGACCTAACTGGGCCAATTTGTACTTCTTTGGTCCTATTGGAGCCCAAATGGACTTGTTTGATCTTAATAGAGCCCAAATGGACTTTTTAGGCCATATAGGACCTAACTTGGCCAATTTGTACTTCTTTGGTCCTATTGGAGCCCAAATGGACTTGTTTGATCCTAATAGAGCCCAAATGGACTTGTTAGGTCATAAAGGTCCTAACTGGGCTAATTTGTACTTCTTTGGTCCTAATGGAGCCCAAATGGACTTGTTTGACCCTAATAGAGCCCAAATGGACTTGTTTGATCCTAATAGAGCCCAAATGGACTTGTTTGATCCTAATAGAGCCAAAATACACTTTTTAGGTCATATTGGACCTAACTGGGCCAATTTGTACTTCTTTGTTCCAATTGGAGCCCAAATGGACTTTTTAGGACCTAATTGGGCCAATTGCTCCGAACGGCCCAATTGTAATTCTTTGGTCCTAATGGAGCCCAAATGGACTTGTTTGATCCTAATAGAGCCCAAATGGACTTTTTTGGTCATATAGGACCTATCTGGGCCAATTTGTACTTCTTTGGTCCTATAGGAGCCAAAATTGACTTGTTTGATACTAGTGGAGCCAAAATACACTTTTTAGGTCATATAGGACCTAACTGGGTCAATTTGTACTTCTTTGGTCCTATTGGAGCCCAAATGGACTTGTTTGATCCTAATAGAGCCCAAATGGACATTTTAGGTCATATATGACCTAACTGGGCCAATTTGTACTTCTTTGGTCCTATTGGAGCCCAAATGGACATTTTAGGTCATATAGGACCTAACTGGGCCAATTTGTACTTCGTTGGTCCTATCGGAGCCCAAATGGACTTGTTTGATCCTAATAGAGCCCAAATGGACTTTTTAGGCCATATAGGACCTAACTGGGCCAATTTGTACTTCTTTGGTCCTATTGGAGCCCAAATGGACTTGTTTGATCCTAATAGAGCCAAAATGCACTTTTTAGGTCATATAGGACCTAAATGGGCCAATTTGTAATTCTTTGGTCCTAATAGAGCCCAAATGGACTTGTTTGATCCTAGTGGAGCCCAAATGGACTTTTTAGGTCATATAGGACCTAATTGGGCCAATTTGTACTTCTTTGGTCCTAATGGAGCACAAATGGACTTTTTTTATCCTAATTTGGCCCCAATGGACTTGTTTGATCCTAATAGAGCCCATATGGACTTGTTAGGTCATAAAGGACCTAACTGGGTCAATTTGTACTTCTTTGGGCCTAATGGAGCCCAAATGGACTTGTTTGATCCTAATAGAGCCTAAATGGACTTTTTAGAACCTAATTGGGCCAATTGCTCCGAACGGCCCAATTGTAATTCTTTGGTCCTAATGGAGCCCAAATGGACTTGTTTGATCCTAATAGAGCCCAAATGGACTTTTTAGGTCATATAGGACCTATATGGGCCAATTTGTACTTCTTTGGTCCTATTGGAGCCCAAATGGACTTGTTTGATCCTAATGGATCCCAAAATGCACTTTTTAGGTCATATAGGATCTAACTGGGCCAATTTGTACTTCTTTGGTCGTATTGGAGCCCAAATGGACTTGTTTGAGCCCAATTAATGCCAAAATACACTTTTTAGGTCATGTAGGACCTAACTGGGCCAATTTCTACTTCTTTGGTCCTATTGGAGCCCAAATGGACTTGTGTGATCCTAATAGAGCCTTAGGTCATATAGGACCTAAGTGGGCCAATTTGTACTTCTTTGGTCCTAATGGAGCCCAAATGGACTTGTTTGATCCAAATAGAGCCCATATGGACTTTTTAGGTCATTTAGGACCTATCAGGGCCAATTTGTACTTCTTTGGTCCTATTGGAGTCCAAATGGACTTGTTTGATCCTAATAGAGTCAAAATGGACTTTTTGGATCATATTGGACCTGACTGGGTCAATTTGTACATCTTTGGTCCTAATGGAGCCCCAATGGAGTTGTTTGATCCTAATAGAGCCCATATGGACTTGTTAGGTCATAAATGACCAAACTGGGCCAATTTTTACTTCTTTGGTCCTAATGGAGCCCAAATGGACCTGTTTGATGCTAATAGAGCCCAAATGGGCTTTTTAGGTCATAAAGGACCTAACTGGGCCAATTTGTACTTCCTTGGTCCTATTGGAGCCCAAATGGACTTGTTTGATCCTAATAGAGTCCAACTGGACATTTTAGGTCATATATGACCTAACTGGGCCAATTTGTACTTCTTTGGTCCTATTGGAGCACAAATGGACTTGTTTGATCCTAACAGAGTCAAAATACACTTTTTAGGTCATATAGGACCTATTTGGGCCAATTTGTTCTTCTTTGGTCCTATTGGAGCCCAAATGGACTTGTTTGATCCTAATAAAGCCCAAATGGACTTTTTAGGTCATATAGGACCTATTTCGGCCAATTTGTACTTCTTTGGTCCTATTGGAGCCCAAATGGACTTGTTTGATCCTAATTTAGCCCCAATGGACTTGTTTGATCCTGATAGAGCCCATATGGACTAGTTAGGTCATAAAGGACCTAACTGGGCCAATTTGTACTTCTTAGGGCCTAATGGAGCCCAAATGGACTTGTTTGATCCTAATAGAGCCCAAATGGACATTTTAGGACCTACTAGAGCCAAAATGCACTTTTTAGGTCATAAAGGACCTAAGTGGGCCAATTTGTACTTCTTTGGTCCTAATGGAGGCCAAATGTACTTGTTTGATCCTAATAGAGCCCCAATGGACTTGTTTGATCCTAATAGAGCCCAACTGGACATTTTAGGTCATATAGGACCTAACTGGGCCAATTTGTACTTCTTTGGTCCTATTGGAGCCCAAATGGACTTGTTTGATCCTAATAGAGCCAAAATGCACTTTGACCTATAGGACCTAACTAGGTCAATTTGTACTTCTTTGGTCCTGTTGGAGCCCAAATGGACTTGTTCGATCCTAATAGAACCCAAATGCACTTTTTAGGTCATATAGGACCCAACTGGGCCAATTTGTACTTCTTTGGTCCTATTGGAGCCCAAATGGACTTGTTTGATCCTAATAGAGCCCAAATGGACTTTTTAGGTCATATAGGACCTAACTGGGCCAATTTGTACTTTTTTGGTCCTAATGCAGCCCAAATGGACTTGTTTGATCCTAATTTGGCCCCAATGGACTTGTTTGATCCTAATAGAGCCCATATGGACTTGTTAGGTCATAAAGGACCTAACTGGGCCAATTTGTACTTCTTTGGTCCTAATGGAGCCCAAATGGACTTGTTTTACCCTAATAGAGCCCAAATGGACTTGTTTGATCCTAATAGAGCCCAAATGGACTTTTTAGGTCATATAGGACCTAACTGGGCCAACTTGTACTTCTTTGGTCTTATTGGAGCCCAAATGGACTTGTTTGATCCTAATAGAGCCAAAATGCCCTTTTTAGGTCATATAGGACCTAGCTGGGCCAATTTGTACTTCTTTGGTCCTAATAGATCCCAAAAGGACTTGTTTGATCCTAGTGGAACCCAAATGGACATTTTAGGTCATATAGGACCTAATTGGGCCAATTTGTACTTCTTTGGTCCTAATGCAGCCCAAATGGACTTGTTTGATCCTAATTTGGCCCCAATGGACTTGTTTGATCCTTATAGAGCCCATATGGACTTGTTAGGTAATAAAGGACCTAACTGGGCGAATTTGTACTTCTTTGGGCCTAATGGAGCCCAAATGGACTTGTTTGATCCTAATACAGCCCAAATGGACTTTTTAGGACCTAATTGGGCCAATTGCTCCGAACGACCCAATTGTAATTCTTTGGTCCTAATGGAGCCCAAATGGACTTGTTTGATCCTAATAGAGCCCAAATGGACTTTTTAGGTCATATAGGACCTATCTGGGCCAATTTGTACTTCTTTGGTCCTATTGGAGCCCAAATGGACTTGTTTGATCCTAATAGAGGTCAAATGCACTTTTTAGGTCATATAGGACCTAAGTGGGCCAATTTGTACTTCTTTGGTCCTGATGGAGGCCAAATGTACTTGTTTGATCCTAATAGAGCGAAAATGCACTTTTTAGGTCATATAGGACCTAAGTAGGCCAATTTGTACATCTTTGGTTCTATTGGAGCCCAAATGGACTTGTTCGATCCTAATAGAACCCAAATGCACTTTTTAGGTCATATAGGACCTAACTGGGCCAATTTGTACTTCTTTGGTCCTATTGGAGCCCAGATGGACTTGTTGGATCCTAATAGAGCCCAAATAGACTTTTTAGGTCATATAGGACCTAACTGGGCCAATTTGTACTTCTTTGGTTCTATTGGGGCCCAAATGGACTTGTTTGATCCTAATAGAGCCAAAAGGCACTTTTTAGGTCATATAGGACCTAACTGGGCCAATTTGTACTTCTTTGGTCCTAATAGAGCCCAAATGGACTTGTTTGATCCTAGCGGAGCCCAAATGGACTTTTTAGGTCATATAGGACCTAACTGGGCCAATTTGTACTTCTTTGGTCCTAATGGAGCCCAAATGGACTTGTTTGATCCTAATTTGACCCAAATGGACTTGTTTGATCCTAATAGAGCCTATATGGACTTGTTTCATCCTAATAGAGCCCATATGGACTTGTTAGGTAATAAAGTACCTAACTGGGCCAATTTGTACTTCTTTGGGCCAAATGGAGCCCAAATGGACTTGTTTGATCCTAATCGAGCCCAAATGGACTTTTTAGGACCTAATTGGGCCAATTGCTCCGGACGGCCCAATTGTAATTCTTTGGTCCTAATGGAGCGCAAATGGACTTGTTTGATCCTAATGGAGCCCAAATGGACTTGTTTGATCCTAATCGATCCCAAATGGACTTGTGTGATCTTAGTAGAGCCCAAATGGACTTGTTTGATCCTAATAGAGCCCAAATGGACTTGTTTGATCCTAGTGGAGCCCAAATGGACTTTTTAGGTCATATAGGACCTAACTGGGCCAATTTGTACTTCTTTGATCCTAATGGAGCCCAAATGGACTTGTTTGATCCTAATGGAGCCCAAATGGACTTGTTTGATCCTAATAGAGCCCAAATGGACTTGTGTGATCCTATTAGAGCCCAAATGGACTTATTTGATCCTAATAGAGCCCAAATGGACTTGTTTGATCCTAGTGGAGCCCAAATGGACTTGTTTGATCCTAATAGAGACCAAATGGACTTTTAGGACCTAATTGGGCCAATTTGTACTTCTTTGGTCCTAATGGAGCACAAATGGACTTTTTTTATCCTAATTTGGCCCCAATGGACTTGTTTGATCCTAATAGAGCCCATATGGACTTGTTAGGTCATAAAGGACCTAACTGGGTCAATTTGTACTTCTTTGGGCCTAATGGAGCCCAAATGGACTTGTTTGATCCTAATAGAGCCTAAATGGACTTTTTAGAACCTAATTGGGCCAATTGCTCCGAACGGCCCAATTGTAATTCTTTGGTCCTAATGGAGCCCAAATGGACTTGTTTGATCCTAATAGAGCCCAAATGGACTTTTTAGGTCATATAGGACCTATATGGGCCAATTTGTACTTCTTTGGTCCTATTGGAGCCCAAATGGACTTGTTTGATCCTAATGGATCCCAAAATGCACTTTTTAGGTCATATAGGATCTAACTGGGCCAATTTGTACTTCTTTGGTCTTATTGGAGCCCAAATGGACTTGTTTGAGCCCAATTAATGCCAAAATACACTTTTTAGGTCATGTAGGACCTAACTGGGCCAATTTCTACTTCTTTGGTCCTATTGGAGACCAAATGGACTTGTGTGATCCTAATAGAGCCTTAGGTCATATAGGACCTAAGTGGGCCAATTTGTACTTCTTTGGTCCTAATGGAACCCAAATGGACTTGTTTGATCCAAATAGAGCCCAGATGGACTTTTTAGGTCATTTAGGACCTATCAGGGCCAATTTGTACTTCTTTGGACCTATTGGAGTCCAAATGGACTTGTTTGATCCTAATAGAGCCAAAATGGACTTTTTGGATCATATAGGACCCGATTGGGTCAATTTGTACATCTTTGGTCCTAATGGAGCCCCAATGGAGTTGTTTGATCCTAATAGAGCCCATATGGACTTGTTAGGTCATAAATGACCAAACTGGGCCAATTTTTACTTCTTTGGTCCTAATGGAGCCCAAATGGACCTGTTTGATGCTAATAGAGCCCAAATGGGCTTTTTAGGTCATAAAGGACCTAACTGGGCCAATTTGTACTTCTTTGATCCTATTGGAGCACAAATGGACTTGTTTGATCCTAACAGAGTCAAAATACACTTTTTAGGTCATATAGGACCTATTTGGGCCAATTTGTACTTCTTTGGTCCTATTGGAGCCCAAATGGACTTGTTTGATCCTAATAAAGCCCAAATGGACTTTTTAGGTCATATAGGACCTATTTGGGCCAATTTGTACTTCTTTGGTCCTATTGGAGCCCAAATGGACTTGTTTGATCCTAATGGATCCCAAAATGGACTTTTTAGGTCATATAGGACCTAATTGGCCAATTTGTACTTCTTTGGTCCTAATGGAGCCCATATGGACTTTTTTGATCCTAATAGAGCCCAACTGACCATTTTAGGTCATATAGGACCTAACTGGGCCAATTTGTACTTCTTCGGTCCTAATAGAGCCCAAATGGACTTTTTAGGCCATATAGGACCTAACTGGGCCAATTTGTACTTCTTTGGTCCTATTGGAGCCCAAATGGACTTGTTTGATCCTAATAGAGCCCAAATGGACTTGTTAGGTCATAAAGGTCCTAACTGGGCCAATTTGTACTTCTTTGGTCCTAATGGTGCCCAAATGGACTTGTTTGACCCTAATAGAGCCCAAATGGACTTGTTTGATCCTAATAGAGCCCAAATGGACTTGTTTGATCCTAATAGAGCCAAAATGTACTTTTTAGGTCATATAGAACCTAACTGGGCTAATTTGTACTTCTTTGGTCCTAATGGAGCCCAAATGGACTTGTTTGACCCTAATAGATCCCAAATGGACTTGTTTGATCCTAATAGAGCCCAAATGGACTTGTTTGATCCTAATAGAGCCAAAATGCACTTTTTAGGTCATATATGACCTAACTGGGTCAATTTGTACTTCTTTGGTCCAATTGGAGCCCAAATGGACTTGTTTGATCCTAATAGAGCGCAAATGGACTTTTTAGGTCATATAGGACCTAACTTGGCCAATTTGTACTTCTTTGGTCGAATTGGAGCCCAAATGGACTTGTTTGATCCTAATAGAGCCCAAATGGACTTTTTAGGTCATATAGGACCTAACTGGGCCAATTTGTACTTCTTTGGGCCTGTTGGAGTCCAAATGGACTTTTTAGGTCATATAGGACCTAACTGGGCCAATTTGTACTTCTTTGGTCCTATTGGAGCCCAAATGGACTTGTTTGATCTTAATAGAGCCCAAATGGACTTTTTAGGCCATATAGGACCTAACTGGGCCAATTTGTACTTCTTTGGTCCTATTGGAGCCCAAATGGACTTGTTTGATCCTAATAGAGCCCAAATGGACTTGTTAGGTCATAAAGGTCCTAACTGGGCTAATTTGTACTTCTTTGGTCCTAATGGAGCCCAAATGGACTTGTTTGACCCTAATAGAGCCCAAATGGACTTGTTTGATCCTAATAGAGCACAAATGGACTTGTTTGATCCTAATAGAGCCAAAATACACTTTTTACGTCATATAGGACCTAACTGGGCCAATTTGTACTTCTTTGTTCCAATTGGAGCCCAAATGGACTTTTTAGGACCTAATTGGGCCAATTGCTCCGAACGGCCCAATTGTAATTCTTTGGTCCTAATGGAGCCCAAATGGACTTGTTTGATCCTAATAGAGCCCAAATGGACTTTTTTGGTCATATAGGACCTATCTGGGCCAATTTGTACTTCTTTGGTCCTATAGGAGCCAAAATGGACTTGTTTGATACTAGTGGAGCCAAAATACACTTTTTAGGTCATATAGGACCTAACTGGGTCAATTTGTACTTCTTTGGTCCTATTGGAGCCCAAATGGACATGTTTGATCCTAATAGAGCCCAAATGGACTTTTTAGGTCATATAGGACCTAACTGGGCCAATTTGTACTTCTTTGGTCCTATTGGAGCCCAAATGGACATTTTAGGTCATATAGGACCTAACTGGGCCAATTTGTACTTCGTTGGTCCTATCGGAGCCCAAATGGACTTGTTTGATCCTAATAGAGCCCAAATGGACTTTTTAGGCCATATAGGACCTAACTGGGCCAATTTGTACTTCTTTGGTCCTATTGGAGCCCAAATGGACTTGTTTGATCCTAATAGAGCCAAAATGCACTTTTTAGGTCATATAGGACCTAAATGGGCCAATTTGTAATTCTTTGGTCCTAATAGAGCCCAAATGGACTTGTTTGATCCTAGTGGAGCCCAAATGGACTTTTTAGGTCATATAGGACCTAATTGGGCCAATTTGTACTTCTTGGGTCCTAATGGAGCACAAATGGACTTTTTTGATCCTAATTTGGCCCCAATGGACTTGTTTGATCCTAATAGAGCCCATATGGACTTGTTAGGTCATAAAGGACCTAACTGGGTCAATTTGTACTTCTTTGGGCCTAATGGAGCCCAAATGGACTTGTTTGATCCTAATAGAGCCTAAATGGACTTTTTAGAACCTAATTGGGCCAATTGCTCCGAACGGCCCAATTGTAATTCTTTGGTCCTAATGGAGCCCAAATGGACTTGTTTGATCCTAATAGAGCCCAAATGGACTTTTTAGGTCATATAGGACCTATATGGGCCAATTTGTACTTCTTTGGTCCTATTGGAGCCCAAATGGACTTGTTTGATCCTAATGGATCCCAAAATGCACTTTTTAGGTCATATAGGATCTAACTGGGCCAATTTGTACTTTTTTGGTCGTATTGGAGCCCAAATGGACTTGTTTGAGCCCAATTAATGCCAAAATACACTTTTTAGGTCATGTAGGACCTAACTGGGCCAATTTCTACTTCTTTGGTCCTATTGGAGCCCAAATGGACTTGTGTGATCCTAATAGAGCCTTAGGTCATATAGGACCTAAGTGGGCCAATTTGTACTTCTTTGGTCCTAATGGAGCCCAAATGGACTTGTTTGATCCAAATAGAGCCCATATGGACTTTTTAGGTCATTTAGGACCTATCAGGGCCAATTTGTACTTCTTTGGTCCTATTGGAGTCCAAATGGACTTGTTTGATCCTAATAGAGTCAAAATGGACTTTTTGGATCATATTGGACCTGACTGGGTCAATTTGTACATCTTTGGTCCTAATGGAGCCCCAATGGAGTTGTTTGATCCTAATAGAGCCCATATGGACTTGTTAGGTCATAAATGACCAAACTGGGCCAATTTTTACTTCTTTGGTCCTAATGGAGCCCAAATGGACCTGTTTGATGCTAATAGAGCCCAAATGGGCTTTTTAGGTCATAAAGGACCTAACTGGGCCAATTTGTACTTCCTTGGTCCTATTGGAGCCCAAATGGACTTGTTTGATCCTAATAGAGTCCAACTGGACATTTTAGGTCATATATGACCTAACTGGGCCAATTTGTACTTCTTTGGTCCTATTGGAGCACAAATGGACTTGTTTGATCCTAACAGAGTCAAAATACACTTTTTAGGTCATATAGGACCTATTTGGGCCAATTTGTTCTTCTTTGGTCCTATTGGAGCCCAAATGGACTTGTTTGATCCTAATAAAGCCCAAATGGACTTTTTAGGTCATATAGGACCTATTTCGGCCAATTTGTACTTCTTTGGTCCTATTGGAGCCCAAATGGACTTGTTTGATCCTAATAGAGCCAAAATGTACTTTTTAGATCATATAGGACCTAACTGGGCCAATTTGTACTTCTTTGGTCCAAATAGAGCCCAAATGGACTTGTTTGATCCTACTGGAACCCAAATGGACTTTTTAGGTCATATAGGACCTAATTGGCCCAATTTGTACTTCTTTGGTCCTAATGAAGCCCAAATGGACTTGTTTGATCCTAATTTAGCCCCAATGGACTTGTTTGATCCTGATAGAGCCCATATGGACTAGTTAGGTCATAAAGGACCTAACTGGGCCAATTTGTACTTCTTAGGGCCTAATGGAGCCCAAATGGACTTGTTTGATCCTAATAGAGCCCAAATGGACATTTTAGGACCTACTAGAGCCAAAATGCACATTTTAGGTCATAAAGGACCTAAGTGGGCCAATTTGTACTTCTTTGGTCCTAATGGAGGCCAAATGTACTTGTTTGATCCTAATAGAGCCCCAATGGACTTGTTTGATCCTAATAGAGCCCAACTGGACATTTTAGGTCATATAGGACCTAACTGGGCCAATTTGTACTTCTTTGGTCCTATTGGAGCCCAAATGGACTTGTTTGATCCTAATAGAGCCAAAATGCACTTTGACCTATAGGACCTAACTAGGCCAATTTGTACTTCTTTGGTCCTATTGGAGCCCAAATGGACTTGTTCGATCCTAATAGAACCCAAATGCACTTTTTAGGTCATATAGGACCTAACTGGGCCAATTTGTACTTCTTTGGTCCTATTGGAGCCCAAATGGACTTGTTTGATCCTAATAGAGCCCAAATGGACTTTTTAGGTCATATAGGACCTAACTGGGCCAATTTGTACTTTTTTGGTCCTAATGCAGCCCAAATGGACTTGTTTGATCCTAATTTGGCCCCAATGGACTTGTTTGATCCTAATAGAGCCCATATGGACTTGTTAGGTCATAAAGGACCTAACTGGGCCAATTTGTACTTCTTTGGTCCTAATGGAGCCCAAATGGACTTGTTTTACCCTAATAGAGCCCAAATGGACTTGTTTGATCCTAATAGAGCCCAAATGGACTTTTTAGGTCATATAGGACCTAACTGGGCCAACTTGTACTTCTTTGGTCTTATTGGAGCCCAAATGGACTTGTTTGATCCTAATAGAGCCAAAATGCCCTTTTTAGGTCATATAGGACCTAGCTGGGCCAATTTGTACTTCTTTGGTCCTAATAGATCCCAAAAGGACTTGTTTGATCCTAGTGGAACCCAAATGGACATTTTAGGTCATATAGGACCTAATTGGGCCAATTTGTACTTCTTTGGTCCTAATGCAGCCCAAATGGACTTGTTTGATCCTAATTTGGCCCCAATGGACTTGTTTGATCCTTATAGAGCCCATATGGACTTGTTAGGTAATAAAGGACCTAACTGGGCGAATTTGTACTTCTTTGGGCCTAATGGAGCCCAAATGGACTTGTTTGATCCTAATACAGCCCAAATGGACTTTTTAGGACCTAATTGGGCCAATTGCTCCGAACGACCCAATTGTAATTCTTTGGTCCTAATGGAGCCCAAATGGACTTGTTTGATCCTAATAGAGCCCAAATGGACTTTTTAGGTCATATAGGACCTATCTGGGCCAATTTGTACTTCTTTGGTCCTATTGGAGCCCAAATGGACTTGTTTGATCCTAATAGAGGTCAAATGCACTTTTTAGGTCATATAGGACCTAAGTGGGCCAATTTGTACTTCTTTGGTCCTGATGGAGGCCAAATGTACTTGTTTGATCCTAATAGAGCGAAAATGCACTTTTTAGGTCATATAGGACCTATGTAGGCCAATTTGTACATCTTTGGTTCTATTGGAGCCCAAATAGACTTGTTCGATCCTAATAGAACCCAAATGCACTTTTTAGGTCATATAGGACCTAACTGGGCCAATTTGTACTTCTTTGGTCCTATTGGAGCCCAGATGGACTTGTTGGATCCTAATAGAGCCCAAATAGACTTTTTAGGTCATATAGGACCTAACTGGGCCAATTTGTACTTCTTTGGTTCTATTGGGGCCCAAATGGACTTGTTTGATCCTAATAGAGCCAAAAGGCACTTTTTAGGTCATATAGGACCTAACTGGGCCAATTTGTACTTCTTTGGTCCTAATAGAGCCCAAATGGACTTGTTTGATCCTAGCGGAGCCCAAATGGACTTTTTAGGTCATATAGGACCTAACTGGGCCAATTTGTACTTCTTTGGTCCTAATGGAGCCCAAATGGACTTGTTTGATCCTAATTTGACCCAAATGGACTTGTTTGATCCTAATAGAGCCTATATGGACTTGTTTCATCCTAATAGAGCCCATATGGACTTGTTAGGTAATAAAGTACCTAACTGGGCCAATTTGTACTTCTTTGGGCCAAATGGAGCCCAAATGGACTTGTTTGATCCTAATCGAGCCCAAATGGACTTTTTAGGACCTAATTGGGCCAATTGCTCCGGACGGCCCAATTGTAATTCTTTGGTCCTAATGGAGCGCAAATGGACTTGTTTGATCCTAATGGAGCCCAAATGGACTTGTTTGATCCTAATCGATCCCAAATGGACTTGTGTGATCTTAGTAGAGCCCAAATGGACTTGTTTGATCCTAATAGAGCCCAAATGGACTTGTTTGATCCTAGTGGAGCCCAAATGGACTTTTTAGGTCATATAGGACCTAACTGGGCCAATTTGTACTTCTTTAATCCTAATGGAGCCCAAATGGACTTGTTTGATCCTAATGGAGCCCAAATGGACTTGTTTGATCCTAATAGAGCCCAAATGGACTTGTGTGATCCTATTAGAGCCCAAATGGACTTATTTGATCCTAATAGAGCCCAAATGGACTTGTTTGATCCTAGTGGAGCCCAAATGGACTTGTTTGATCCTAATAGAGACCAAATGGACTTTTAGGACCTAATTGGGCCAATTTGTACTTCTTTGGTCCTAATGGAGCACAAATGGACTTTTTTGATCCTAATTTGGCCCCAATGGACTTGTTTGATCCTAATAGAGCCCATATGGACTTGTTAGGTCATAAAGGACCTAACTGGGTCAATTTGTACTTCTTTGGGCCTAATGGAGCCCAAATGGACTTGTTTGATCCTAATAGAGCCTAAATGGACTTTTTAGAACCTAATTGGGCCAATTGCTCCGAACGGCCCAATTGTAATTCTTTGGTCCTAATGGAGCCCAAATGGACTTGTTTGATCCTAATAGAGCCCAAATGGACTTTTTAGGTCATATAGGACCTATATGGGCCAATTTGTACTTCTTTGGTCCTATTGGAGCCCAAATGGACTTGTTTGATCCTAATGGATCCCAAAATGCACTTTTTAGGTCATATAGGATCTAACTGGGCCAATTTGTACTTCTTTGGTCTTATTGGAGCCCAAATGGACTTGTTTGAGCCCAATTAATGCCAAAATACACTTTTTAGGTCATGTAGGACCTAACTGGGCCAATTTCTACTTCTTTGGTCCTATTGGAGACCAAATGGACTTGTGTGATCCTAATAGAGCCTTAGGTCATATAGGACCTAAGTGGGCCAATTTGTACTTCTTTGGTCCTAATGGAACCCAAATGGACTTGTTTGATCCAAATAGAGCCCAGATGGACTTTTTAGGTCATTTAGGACCTATCAGGGCCAATTTGTACTTCTTTGGACCTATTGGAGTCCAAATGGACTTGTTTGATCCTAATAGAGCCAAAATGGACTTTTTGGATCATATAGGACCTGACTGGGTCAATTTGTACATCTTTGGTCCTAATGGAGCCCCAATGGAGTTGTTTGATCCTAATAGAGCCCATATGGACTTGTTAGGTCATAAATGACCAAACTGGGCCAATTTTTACTTCTTTGGTCCTAATGGAGCCCAAATGGACCTGTTTGATGCTAATAGAGCCCAAATGGGCTTTTTAGGTCATAAAGGACCTAACTGGGCCAATTTGTACTTCTTTGATCCTATTGGAGCACAAATGGACTTGTTTGATCCTAACAGAGTCAAAATACACTTTTTAGGTCATATAGGACCTATTTGGGCCAATTTGTACTTCTTTGGTCCTATTGGAGCCCAAATGGACTTGTTTGATCCTAATAAAGCCCAAATGGACTTTTTAGGTCATATAGGACCTATTTGGGCCAATTTGTACTTCTTTGGTCCTATTGGAGCCCAAATGGACTTGTTTGATCCTAATGGATCCCAAAATGCACTTTTTAGGTCATATAGGACCTAAGTGGGCCAATTTGTACTTCTTTGGTCCTAATGGAGCCCAAATGGACTTGTTTGATCCAAATAGAGCCCAGATGGACTTTTTAGGTCATTTAGGACCTATCAGGGCCAATTTGTACTTCTTTGGACCTATTGGAGTCCAAATGGACTTGTTTGATCCTAATAGAGCCAAAATGGACTTTTTGGATCATATAGGACCTAACTGGGTCAATTTGTACATCTTTGGTCCTAATGGAGCCCCAATGGAGTTGTTTGATCCTAATAGAGCCCATATGGACTTGTTAGGTCATAAATGACCAAACTGGGCCAATTTTTACTTCTTTGGTCCTAATGGAGCCCAAATTGACCTGTTTGATGCTAATAGAGCCCAAATGGGCTTTTTAGGTCATAAAGGACCTAACTGGGCCAATTTGTACTTCCTTGGTCCTATTGGAGCCCAAATGGACTTGTTTGATCCTAATAGAGCCCAAATGGACTTTTTAGGTCATATAGGACCTAACTGGGCAAATTTGTACTTCTTTGGTCCTATTGGAGCACAAATGGACTTGTTTGATCCTAACAGAGTCAAAATACACTTTTTAGGTCATATAGGACCTATTTGGGCCAATTTGTACTTCTTTGGTCCTATTGGAGCCCAAATGGACTTGTTTGATCCTAATAAAGCCCAAATGGACTTTTTAGGTCATATAGGACCAATTTGGGCCAATTTGTACTTCTTTGGTCCTATTGGAGCCCAAATGGACTTGTTTGATCCTAATGGATCCCAAAATGCACTTTTTAGATCATATAGGACCTAACTGGGCCAATTTGTACTTCTTTGGTCTTATTGGAGCCCAAATGGACTTGTTTGAGCCCAATTAATGCCAAAATACACTTTTTAGGTCATGTAGGACCTAACTGGGCCAATTTCTACTTCTTTGGTCCTATTGGAGACCAAATGGACTTGTGTGATCCTAATAGAGCCTTAGGTCATATAGGACCTAAGTGGGCCAATTTGTACTTCTTTGGTCCTAATGGAACCCAAATGGACTTGTTTGATCCAAATAGAGCCCAGATGGACTTTTTAGGTCATTTAGGACCTATCAGGGCCAATTTGTACTTCTTTGGACCTATTGGAGTCCAAATGGACTTGTTTGATCCTAATAGAGCCAAAATGGACTTTTTGGATCATATAGGACCTGACTGGGTCAATTTGTACATCTTTGGTCCTAATGGAGCCCCAATGGAGTTGTTTGATCCTAATAGAGCCCATATGGACTTGTTAGGTCATAAATGACCAAACTGGGCCAATTTTTACTTCTTTGGTCCTAATGGAGCCCAAATGGACCTGTTTGATGCTAATAGAGCCCAAATGGGCTTTTTAGGTCATAAAGGACCTAACTGGGCCAATTTGTACTTCTTTGGTCCTATTGGAGCACAAATGGACTTGTTTGATCCTAACAGAGTCAAAATACACTTTTTAGGTCATATAGGACCTATTTGGGCCAATTTGTACTTCTTTGGTCCTATTGGAGCCCAAATGGACTTGTTTGATCCTAATAAAGCCCAAAATGCACTTTTTAGGTCATATAGGACCTAAGTGGGCCAATTTGTACTTCTTTGGTCCTAATGGAGCCCAAATGGACTTGTTTGATCCAAATAGAGCCCAGATGGACTTTTTAGGTCATTTAGGACCTATCAGGGCCAATTTGTACTTCTTTGGACCTATTGGAGTCCAAATGGACTTGTTTGATCCTAATAGAGCCAAAATGGACTTTTTGGATCATATAGGACCTAACTGGGTCAATTTGTACATCTTTGGTCCTAATGGAGCCCCAATGGAGTTGTTTGATCCTAATAGAGCCCATATGGACTTGTTAGGTCATAAATGACCAAACTGGGCCAATTTTTACTTCTTTGGTCCTAATGGAGCCCAAATTGACCTGTTTGATGCTAATAGAGCCCAAATGGGCTTTTTAGGTCATAAAGGACCTAACTGGGCCAATTTGTACTTCCTTGGTCCTATTGGAGCCCAAATGGACTTGTTTGATCCTAATAAAGCCCAAATGGACTTTTTAGGTCATATAGGACCTAACTGGGCAAATTTGTACTTCTTTGGTCCTATTGGAGCACAAATGGACTTGTTTGATCCTAACAGAGTCAAAATACACTTTTTAGGTCATATAGGACCTATTTGGGCCAATTTGTACTTCTTTGGTCCTATTGGAGCCCAAATGGACTTTTTAGGTCATATAGGACCTATTTGGGCCAATTTGTACTTCTTTGGTCCTATTGGAGCCCAAATGGACTTTTTAGGTCATATAGGACCTATTTGGGCCAATTTGTACTTCTTTGGTCCTATTGGAGCCCAAATGGACTTGTTTGATCCTAATGGATCCCAAAATGCACTTTTTAGATCATATAAGACCTAACTGGGCCAATTTGTACTTCTTTGGTCCAAATAGAGCCCAAATGGACTTGTTTGATCCTACTGGAACCCAAATGGACTTTTTAGGTCATATAGGACCTAATTGGCCCAATTTGTACTTCTTTGGCCCTGATGAAGCCCAAATGGACTTGTTTGATCCTAATTTAGCCCCAATGGACTTGTTTGATCCTGATAGAGCCCATATGGACTAGTTAGGTCATAAAGGACCTAACTGGGCCAATTTGTACTTCTTAGGGCCTAATGGAGCCCAAATGGACTTGTTTGATCCTAATAAAGCCCAAATGGACATTTTAGGACCTACTAGAGCCAAAATGCACTTTTTAGGTCATAAAGGACCTAAGTGGGCCAATTTGTACTTCTTTGGTCCTAATGGAGGCCAAATGTACTTGTTTGATCCTAATAGAGCCCCAATGGACTTGTTTGATCCTAATAGAGCCAAACTGGTCATTTTAGGTCATATAGGACCTAACTGGGCCAATTTGTACTTCTTTGGTCCTATTGGAGCCCAAATGGACTTGTTTGATCCTAATAGAGCCAAAATGCACTTTGACCTATAGGACCTAACTGGGCCAATTTGTACTTCTTTGGTCCTATTGGAGCCCAAATGGACTTGTTCGATCCTAATAGAACCCAAATGCACTTTTTAGGTCATATAGGACCTAACTGGGCCAATTTGTACATCTTTGGTCCTATTGGAGCCCAAATGGACTTGTTTGATCCTAATAGAGCCCAAATGGACTTTTTAGGTCATATAGGACCTAACTGGGCCAATTTGTACTTTTTTGGTCCTAATGCAGCCCAAATGGACTTGTTTGATCCTAATTTGGCCCCAATGGACTTGTTTTACCCTAATAGAGCCCAAATGGACTTGTTTGATCCTAATAGAGCCCAAATGGACTTTTTAGGTCATATAGGACCTAACTGGGCCAACTTGTACTTCTTTGGTCTTATTGGAGCCCAAATGGACTTGTTTGATCCTAATAGAGCCAAAATGCCCTTTTTAGGTCATATAGGACCTAACTGGGCCAATTTGTACTTCTTTGGTCCTAATAGAGCCCAAATGGACTTGTTTGATCCTAGTGGAACCCAAATGGACTTTTTATGTCATATAGGACCTAATTGGGCCAATTTGTACTTCTTTGGTCCTAATGCAGCCCAAATGGACTTGTTTGATCCTAATTTGTGCCCAATGGACTTGTTTGATCCTGATAGAGCCTATATGGACTTGTTAGGTCATAAAGGACCTAACTGGGCCAATTTGTACTTCTAAGGGCCTAATGGAGCCCAAATGGACTTGTTTGATCCTAATAGAGCCCAAATGGACATTTTAGGACCTACTAGAGACAAAATGCACTTTTTAGGTCATATAGGACCTAAGTGGGCCAATTTGTACTTCTTTGGTCCTAATGGAGGCCAAATGTACTTGTTTGATCCTAATAGAGCCCCAATGGACTTGTTTGATCCTAATAAAGCCCAAATGGACTTTTTAGGTCATATAGGACCTAACTGGGCCAACTTGTACTTCTTTGGTCTTATTGGACCCCAAATGGACTTGTTTGATCCTAATAGAGCCAAAATGCCCTTTTTAGGGCATATAGGAACTAGCTGGGCCAATTTGTACTTCTTTTGTCCTAATAGATCTCAAAAGGACTTGTTTGATCCTAGTGGAACCCAAATGGACATTTTAGGTCATATAGGACCTAATTGGGCCAATTTGTAATTCTTTGGTCCTAATGCAGCCCAAATGGACTTGTTTGATCCTAATTTGGCCCCAATGGACTTGTTTGATCCTAATAGAGCCCATATGGACTTGTTAGGTAATAAAGGACCTAACTGGGCGAATTTGTACTTCTTTGGGCCTAATGGAGCCCAAATGGACTTGTTTGATCCTAATAGAGCCCAAATGGACTTTTTAGGACCTAATTGGGCCAATTGCTCCGAACGACCCAATTGTAATTCTTTGGTCCTAATGGAGCCCAAATGGACTTGTTTGATCCTAATAGAGCCCAAATGGACTTTTTAGGTCATATAGGACCTATCTGGGCCAATTTGTACTTCTTTGGTCCTATTGGAGCCCAAATGGACTTGTTTGATCCTAATAGAGGCCAAATGCACTTTTTAGGTCATATAGGGCCTAAGTGGGCCAATTTGTACTTCTTTGGTCCTGATGGAGGCCAAATGTACTTGTTTTATCCTAATAGAGCGAAAATGCACTTTTTAGGTCATATAGGACCTAAGTAGGCCAATTTGTACTTCTTTGGTTCTATTGGAGCTCAAATGGACATGTTCGATCCTAATAGAACCCAAATGCACTTTTTAGGTCATATAGGACCTAACTGGGCCAATTTGTACTTCTTTGGTCCTATTGGAGCCCAGATGGACTTGTTGGATCCTAATAGAGCCCAAATAGACTTTTTAGGTCATATAGGACCTAACTGGGCCAATTTGTACTTCTTTGGTTCTATTGGGGCCCAAATGGACTTGTTTGATCCTAATAGAGCCAAAAGGCACTTTTTAGGTCATATAGGACCTAACTGGGCCAATTTGTACTTCTTTGGTCCTAATAGAGCCCAAATGGACTTGTTTGATCCTAGTGGAGCCCAAATGGACTTTTTAGGTCATATAGGACCTAACTGGGTCAATTTGTACTTCTTTGGTCCTAATGGAGCCCAAATGGTCTTGTTTGATCCTAATTTGACCCAAATGGACTTGTTTGATCCTAATAGAGTCCAACTGGACATTTTAGGTCATATAGGACCTAACTGGGCCAATTTGTACTTCTTTGGTCCAAATGGAGCCCAAATGGACTTGTTTGACCCTAATAGAGCCCAAATGGACTTTTTAGGTCATATAGGACCTAGCTAGGTCAATTTGTACTTCTTTGGTCCTATTGGAGCCCAAATGGACTTGTTTGATCCTAATAGAGCCCAACTGGACATGTTTAATCCTAATAGAGCCCAAATGGACTTGTTTGGTCATAAAGGACCTAACTGTGCCAATTTGTACTTCTTTGGTCCTATTGGAGCCCAAATGGACTTGTTTGATCCTAATAGAGCCCAAATGGACCTTGTAGGTCATATAGGACGTAATTGGGCCAATTTGTACTTCTTTGGTCCTAATGTAGCCCAAATAACTTGTTTGATCCTAATTGAGCCAAAATGCACATTTTAGGTCATATAGGACCTAACTGGGTCAATTTGTACTTCTTTGGTCCTATTGGAGCCCAAATGGACTTGTTTGATCCTAATAGAGCCCAAATGGACTTTTTAGGTCATATAGGACCAAACTGGGCCAATTTGTACTTCTTTGGTCCTAATGAAGCCCAAATGGACTTGTTTGACCCTAATAGAGCCCAAATGGACTTGTTTGATCCTAATAGAGCCCAAATAGACTTGTTAGGTCATAAAGGACCTAACTGGATCAATTTGTACTTCTTTGGTCCTAATGGAGCCAAAATGGAGTTGTTTGACCCTAATAGAGCCCAAATGGACTTGTTTGGTCATATAGGACCTAACTTGGTCAATTTGTACTTCTTTGGTTCTATTGGAGCCCAAATGGACTTGTTTGATCATAATAGAGCCCAAATGCACTTTTTAGGTCATATAGGACCTAACTGGGCCAATTTGTACTTCTTTGGCCCTATTGGAGCCCAAATGGACTTGTTTGATCCTAATAGAGCCCAAATGGACTTTTTAGGTCATATAGGACCTATCTGTGCCAATTTGTACTTCTTTGGTCCTATTGGAGCCTAAATGGACTTGTTTGATCCTAATGGAGCAAAAATGCACTTTTTAGGTCATATAGGACCTAACTGGGCCAATTTGTACTTCTTTGGTCCTATTGGAGCCCAAATGGACTTGTTTGATCCTAATAGAGCCCAAAAGGACTTTTTAGGTCTTATAGGACCTAACTGGGCCAATTTGTACTTCTTTGGTCCTATTGGAGCACAAATGGACTTGTTTGATCCTAATAGAGCCAAAATACACTTTTTAGGTCATATAGGACCTAACTGGGCCAATTTGTACTTCTTTGGTCCTATTGGAGCCCAAATGGACTTGTTTGAGCCCAATAAAGGCCAAAATGCACTTTTTAGATCATATAGGACCTAACTGGGCGAATTTGCACTTCTTTGGTCCTATTGGAGCCCAAATGGACTTGTTTGATCCAAATAGAGCCCAAATGGACTTTTTAGGTCATATAGGACCTAGCTAGGCCAATTTGTACTTCTTTGGTCCTATTGGAGCCCAAATGGACTTGTTTGATCCTAAAAGAGCCCAACTGGACATGTTTGATCATAATAGAGCCCAAATGGACTTGTTAGGTCATAAAGGACCTAACTGTGCCAATTTTTACTTCTTTGGTCCTATTGGAGCCCAAATGGACTTGTTTGATCCTAATAGAGCCCAAATGGACTTTTTAGGTCATATTGGACCTAATTGGGCCAATTTGTACATCTTTGGTCCTAATGGAACCCAAATGACTTGTTTGATCCTAATAGAGCCAAAATACACTTTTTAGGTGATATAGGACCTAACTGGGTCAATTTGTACTTCTTTGGTCCTATTGGAGTCCAAATGGACTTTTTTGATCCCAATTGAGCCCAAATGGACCTTTTAGGTCATATAGGACCTAACTGGGCCAATTTGTACTTCTTTGGTCATAATGGAGCCCAAATGGACTTGTTTGACCCTAATAGAGCCCAAATGGACTTTTTTGATCCTAATAGAGCCCAAATGGACGTGTTAGGTCATAAAGGACCTAACTGGGCCAATTTGTACTTCTTTGGTACTAATGGAGCCCAAATGGAGTTGTTTGACCCTAATAGAGCCCAAATGGACTTGTTTGGTCATATTGGACCTAACTTGGCCAATTTGTACTTCTTTGGTCCTATTCGAGCCCAAATGGACTTGTTTGATCCTAATAGAGCCCAAATGCACTTTTTAGGTCATATAGGACCTAACTGGGCCAATTTGTACTTCTTTGGTCCTATTGGAGCCCAAATGGACTTGTTTGATCCTAATAGAGCCTAAATTGACTTTTTAGGTCATATAGGACCTATCCGGGCCAATTTGTACTTCTTTGGTCCTATTGGAGCCCAAATGGACATGTTTGATCCTAATAGAGCCAAAATGCACTTTTTAGGTCATATATGACCTAACTGGGCCAATTTGTAATTCTTTGGTCCTATTGGAGCCCAAATGGACTTGTTTGATCCTAATGGTGCCCAAATGGACTTTTTAGGTCATATAGGACCTAACTGGGCCAATTTTACTTCTTTGGTCCTATTGGATCCCAAATGGACTTGTTTGATCCTAATAGAGCCCAAATGGACTTTTTAGGTCATATAGGACCTAACTGGGTCAATTTGTACTTCTTTGGTCCAAATGGAGCCCAAATGGACTTGTTTTACCTTAATAGATCCCAAATGGACTTGTTTGATCCTAATAGATCCCAAATGGACTTGTTAGGTCATAGAGGACTTAACTGGGCCAATTTGTACTTCTTTGGTCCTAATGGAGCCCAAATGAACTTGTTTGACCCTAATAGAGCCCAAATGGACTTGTTTGATCCTAATATAGCCCAAATGGACTTGTTTCATCCTAATAGAGCCCAAATGGACTTTTTAGGTCATATAGGACCTAACTGGGCCAATTTGTACTTCTTTGGTCCTATTGGAGCCCAAATGGACTTGTTTGATCCTAATTGAGTCCAACTAGACAATTTAGGTCATATAGGACCTAACTGGGCCAATTTGTACTTCTTTGGTCCAAATGGGGCCCAAATGGACTTGTTTGACCTTAATAGAGCCCAAATGGACTTTTTAGGTAATATAGGACCTAGCTAGGTCAATTTGTACTTCTTTGGTCCTATTGGAGCCCAAATGGACTTGTTTGATCCTAATAGAGCCCAACTGGACATGTTTGATCCTAATAGAGCCCAAATGGACTTGTTAGGCCATAAAGGACCTAACTGTGCCAATTTATACTTCTTTGGTCCTATTGGAGCCCAAATGGACTTGTTTGATCCTAATAGAGCCCAAATGGACTTTTTAGGTCATATAGGACCTAATTGGGCCAATTTGTACTTCTTTGGTCCTAATGGAGCCCAAATAACTTGTTTGATCCTAATAGAGCCAAAGGGCACATTTTAGGTCGTATAGGACCTAACTGGGTCAATTTGTACTTCTTTGGTCCTATTGGAGCCCAAATGGACTTGTTTGATCATAATAGAGCCCAAATGCACTTTTTAGGTCATATAGGACCTAATTGGGCCGATTTGTACTTCTTTGGTCCTATTGGAGCCCAAATGGACTTGTTTGATCCTAATAGAGCCCAAATGGACTTTTTAGGTCATATAGGACCTATCTGGGCCAATTTGTACTTTTTTGGTCCTATTGGAGCCTAAATGGACTTGTTTGATCCTAATGGAGCCAAAATGCACTTTTTAGGTCATATATGACCTAACTGGGTCAATTTGTACTTCTTTGGTCCAATTGGAGCCCAAATGGACTTGTTTGATCCTCATAGAGCCCAAATGGACTTTTTAGGTCATATTGGACCTAACTGGGCCAATTTGTACTTCTTTGGTCCTATTGGAGCCCAAATAGACTTGTTTGATCCTAATAGAGCCCAAATGGACTTTTTAGGTCATATAGGACCTAACTGGGCCAATTTGTACATCTTTGGTCCAAATGGAGCCCAAATGGACTTGTTTGACCTTAATAGATCCCAAATGGACTTGTTTGATCCTAATAGATCCCAAATGGACTTGTTAGGTCATAAAGGACCTAACTGGGCCAATTTGTACTTCTTTGGTCCTAATGGAGCCCAAATGAACTTGTTTCACCCTAATAGAGCCCTAATGGACTTGTTTGATCCTAATAGAGCCCAAATGGACTTGTTTGATCCTAATTGAGCCCAAATGGACTTTTTAGGTCATATAGGACCTAACTGGGCTAATTTGTACTTCTTTGGTCCTATTGGAGCCCAAATGGACTTGTTTGATCCTAATAGAGTCCAACTGGACATTTTAGGTCATATATGACCTAACTGGGCCAATTTGTACTTCTTTGGTCCTAATGGAGCCCAAATGGACTTGTTTGACCCTAATAGAGCCCAAATGGACTTGTTTGGTCATATAGGACCTAACTGGGCCAATTTGTACTTCTTTGGTCTTATTGGAGCCCAAATGGACTTGTTTGATCCTAATAGAGCCAAAATGCACTTTTTAGGTCATATAGGACCTAACTGGGACAATTTGTACTTCTTTGGTCCTATTGGAGCCCAAATGGACTTGTTTGAGCCCAATTAAGGCCAAAATGCACTTTTTAGGTCATATAGGACCTAACTGGGCTAATTTGTACTTCTTTGGTCCTATTGGAGCCCAAATAGACTTGTGTGATTCTAATAGAGCCCAAATGGACTTTTTAGGTTATATAGGACCTAACTGGGCCAATTTGTACTTCTTTGGTCCTAATAGAGCCCAAATGGACTTGTGTGTTCCTAATAGAGCCTATATGGACTTGTTAGGTCATAAAGGACCTAACTAGGCCAATTTGTACTTCTTCGGTCCGAATGGAGCCCAAATGCACTTGATTGATCCTAATAGAGCCAAAATGCACTTTTTAGGTCATATAGGACCTAACTGGGCCAATTTGTACTTGTTTGACCCTAATAGAGCCCAAATTGACTTGTTTGATCCTAACAGAGCCCAAATGGACTTTTTAGGTCATATAGGACCTAACTGGGCCAATTTGTACTTCTTTGGTCCTATTGGAGTGTTGAGTCACCGGCAAGTGTACCGGGTCGTCGCAAGAAATAAAATAAACACGGTAAGTAATTACCGAGGTCGAACACAGGGATTGGGCTACCAATCCTACCAATTCACAAGAAATTCGATAAGTTTGGCCAAGTAACAGAAAGTGGTTGTGGAGAGAGAGAAAATAGGATTGCACTCTAAATTGATAAATCAATTAGAGAATAAAGAATTAAAGTCTGGAATTAAAATATCTAAGGTCACAATTCCACCTACCCAATCATGCATAGTACCCAAGTGATGATGATTCCTTCCCTAGGTTCAATTACAATGTCAACCAGGACCCCCAAATTCTCCTAAATTCACTGTCGTGCTCAATAGGATGTATTCGACGATTGAATTAATTACTTACTAGGTCTTATAACCCAATCATCAAACTCTATTAAATCCGGTTCCTATAAGGTTGCACCGATCTCCTATTCACTCTCGTGTAATAGTCGATCGATGATCCCAATTCAAGTTCTAAAACGCGAATTGCCTCCTAAGCCTTAACACGTTTAACTAGTCAATCACGCATGCATATGATCAACACAACAAATTCAGAATTTGAAAACACTAATTGAGAAAAAAGAGAGAAACATACATCACATCGAATGCTACACCGCCATGGGTGGTTTCATTGATCCCTTAGACGAGGGGATTAGTTCCTCATGCTTGTAACAACACACAAACAATCGGCCATAATCACCATTATAAAATAAGAAAATAAAAGAGGGAGACGCAGCTCCAGAATACAAGGATTCCGTCCCAAAACGCTACAAAACCAGTGGAGAACAAAAAAGCTCCCGTTTCTGCCCTAAAACAGCAATATATATAGTTCAGATTCTGCGCGCGCTCGCAAGGCGAGCAGCCTCTCGTGACGCGAATATTAAAAATGACGTGCTTTCAAATTGGACTCTCGCGAGGCGAGACTTGGAATTCTAGTCTGTCACAGCCGTGACTTTCATCACTGCTAGGCCGTGATGGTCTTTTTCCTCCAGGTCTTCATGATTCACGAGGCGAGCAGCCTCTAGCGAGGCGAGACAGAAAGGATGATTGTTGTTGCTCAGCTGGTCTTCAGGCTCGCGAGGCGAGTAGCCTCTCGCGGGGCGAGTATCTCCAGAATGGCAATTTCCACTATTTTCTTCATTCCCTTGACTCGAAGTGCTTCCCCTTTAACCTGAAACTGTAAAATAGCAGTAAATGCTTTATTTGACTCAAAACTAGCTAAAATATCCTAAAACTACTCAAAAGACTCAAAATGTTGCTTGAGGACAATTAAATCCAAATTTGGGCGAAAACGAGATTGAACTCGAATAATTAGCACATAAACCACAGTCTTACTAGTTATAAAACTAGATAAGCCAGAGGCTTATCAAAACACCCCAAACTTAAACCTTGCTTGTCCCCAAGCAAGCTAAAACTCAAAAAAGACTCAAGACTTGGCAAGCTCAAGGACTCAATCAATTTCGCACAAATTTCATGCAATCTTAACAAAACAGTTTTTCTTCAATGATTTCCCCCCTTGCATCAATGTAATCCCCACATTCATTTACTTTAAAAAAATTGAGAACTTCATCATTCATGCAATCATTAATCTAAGTTGAGGATCAAAGTTACACACAAAAGGGAGATCACCAATTTCAAATAATTGCCTTCCTCACAAGGGCATGTAATATTTCACTCATTCTCTCAATTTGTCTAGGCTATCAACTTTTCACTCATTTTCACATTTCAAGAGCACTTCCCATGAATTTGATTTTCATCTCAAAAATACTTCCCACGAAAACATGCATGCAACATCAAAATGTCTTTTAAAGGTTGTAATGGGGCCTGGCTAAGGGTAGGATATTCAAGGATACTAGGCTTAAGTCCCTAGGAACTAAGAGAGCATGAACATTTTGACAAATCTTCCACTCAAATTCCTTTTTCCATTTTTCTTTTTGCCTCGGGTGACTACAGCCCTTTCCTTGCTAAGCTTTTTGTTTTGCCCCTTTTCTTTTGGCAATTTTTTTCTTCTCTTTTTTTTTTTTGCCTTGGGTTTCAACCTTTATTTTTTTTTCTTTTTTTTTTTCTCAACCCATAATGACATATCAAACCTTGTAGCCACCCCAAACTTAGTTTCTTACAACCCTTCTCTTGCTAAGTTTCCATGCTCTCCTAATCCTAAGATTGGGTTAACATGGTTTTTTCAGATTTTTGGCTTATAACATAAGGTCATCAAGAAACAATAGGCCAATTAGGCTCAACGTGGCTAACTAGGGAACATGCATTAGGGATGGTTATTTTTAGGCCAAGTAGTTATTTCAAAGAAAATTGCCTAAATCATTTGATGCAACACATAAACATGCAAACCCTGAAGAGATTCAAGCAAATTCGGGAAAGTGCAACTTGAAAGTGATCCACACAATCAAAAACAAAGTTGGAGGCTCAAATCCTCACCTGGACATTTTTGCAAATTGTTTGACCAAGATACAATTCCTAGTGTGTGCACCCCTTCACCCCAAACTTGTCATAAATCAAGCAATCACAATAAAGTTTCTCAAAGTTCAATTTTCAATTTTTCACATGGGGATCAACTTTCTATTTTCGGAACCTAGGGGGAAATCATCGATGGTCAAAATAATTCATGCAATCAATCTATGCTAAATGTAATTAAAATCCAACAAGCTTGCCGACACAACATTCATACACAAACTCTTGATCTTCTCAAATTATTCAAGTGTGACATTCAA
>JAUPTC010000010.1:3919758-3944758 GCA_030762895.1 Sophora flavescens | reverse complement strand
CCCTAATAGAGCCCAACTGGACATTTTAGGTCATAAAGGACCTAACTGTGGCAATTTGTACTTTTTTGGCCCTAATGGAGCCCAAATGGACTTGTTTGATCCTAATAGAGCCCAAATGGACTTGTGTCATCCTAGTAGAGCCCAATTGGACTTGTTAGGTCATAAAGGTCCTAACTGGGCCAATTTGTACTTCTTTGGTCCTAATGGAGCCCGAATGGACATGTTTGACCCTAATAGAGCCCAAATGGACTTTTAAGGTCATATAGGACCTAATCTGGGCGATTTGTACTTCTTTGGTCCAAATGGAGCCCAAATGGACTCTGTTTGATCCTAATATGGCCCAATTGGACTTGTTTGATCCTAATAGAGCCCATATGGACTTGTTAGGTCACAAAGGACCTAACTGGGTCAATTTGTACTTCTTTGGTCCTAATGGAGCCCAAATGGACTTGTTTGATCCTAATAGAGCCCAAATGGACTTGTGTGACCCTAGTAGAGCCCAAATGGACTTGTGTGATCCTAATAGAGCCCAAATGGACTTGTTTGATCCTAGTGGAGCCCAAATGGACTTTTTAGGTCATATAGGACCTAACTGGGCCAATTTCTACATCTTTGGTCCTATTGGAGCCCATATGGACTTGTTTGATCCTAATAGAGCCAAAATTCACTTTTTAGGTCATATAGGACCTAAGTGGGCCAATTTGTACATCTTTGGTCGTATTGGAGCCCAAATGTACTTGTTTGATCCCAATAGAGCCCAAAAGGACTTTTTAGTTCATATAGGACCTAACTGGGCCAATTTGTACTTCTTTGGTCCTAATGGAGCCCAAATGGACTTGTTTAACCCTAATAGAGCCCAAATGGACTTTTTAGGTCATATAGGACCTAACTGGGCAAATTTGTACTTCTTTGGTGCTAATGGAGCCCAAATGGACTTGTTTGACCCTAATAGAGCCCAACTGGACATTTTATGTCATAAAGGACCTAACTGTGCCATTTTGTACTTCTTTGGTCCTAATGGAGCCCAAATGGACTTGTTTGATCCTAATAGAGCCCAAATGGACTTGTGTGATCCTAGTAGAGCCCAAATGGACTTGTTAGGTCATAAAGGACCTAACTGGGCCAATTTGTACTTCTTTGGTCCTAATGGAGCCCAAATGGACTTGTTTGACCCTAATAGAGCCCAAATGGACTTTTAAGGTCATATAGGACCTAACTGGGCCGATTTGTACTTCTTTGGTCCAAATGGAGCCCAAATGGACCTGTTTGATCCTAATATGGCCCAATTGGACTTGTTTGATCCTAATAGAGCCCATATGGACTTGTTAGGTCACAAAGGACCTAACTGGGTCAATTTGTACTTCTTTGGTCCTAATGGAGCCCAAATGGACTTGTTTGATCCTAATAGAGCCCAAATGGACTTGTGTGACCCTAGTAGAGCCCAAATGGACTTGTGTGATCCTAATAGAGCCCAAATGGACTTGTTTGATCCAAGTGGAGCCCAAATGGACTTTTTAGGTCATATAGGACCTAACTGGGCCAATTTCTACATCTTTGGTCCTATTGGAGCCCATATGGACTTGTTTGATCCTAATAGAGCCAAAATTCACTTTTTAGGTCATATAGGACCTAAGTGGGCCAATTTGTACATCTTTGGTCGTATTGGAGCCCAAATGTACTTGTTTGATCCCAATAGAGCCCAAAAGGACTTTTTAGTTCATATAGGACCTAACTGGGCCAATTTGTACTTCTTTGGTCCTATTGGAGCCCAAATGGACTTGTTTGATCCTAATAGAGCCAAAATGCACTTTTTATGTCATATAGGATCTAACTGTGGCAATTTGAACTTCTTTGGTTCTATTGGAGCCCAAATGGACTTGTTTGATCCTAATAGAGCCCAAATGGACTTTTTTAGGACATATAGGACCTAACTGGGCCAATTTGTACTTCTTTGGTCCTAATGGAGCCCAAATGGACTTGTTTGGTCCTATTGGAGCCCAAATGGACTTTTTAGGTCATATAGGACCTAACTGGGCCAATTTGTACTTCTTTGGTCCTAATGGAGCCCAAATGGACTTGTTTGACCCTAATAGAGCGAAATGGACTTTTTAGGTCATATAGGACCTAACTGGGCCAATTTTTACTTCTTTGGTCCTATTGGAGCCCCAATTGACTTGTTTGATCCTAATAGAGCCAAAATGCACTTTTTAGGTCAAATATGACCTAACGGGACCAATTTGTACTTATTTGGTCCTATTGGAGCCCAAATGGACTTGATTGATCGTAATAGAGCCAAAATGCACTTTTTAGGTCATATAGGACCTAACTGTGCCAATTTGTACTTCTTTGGTCCTATTGGAGCCCAAATGGACTTGTTTGATCCTAATAGAGCCCAAATGGACTTTTTAGGTCATATAGGACCTAACTGGGCCAATTTGTACTTCTTTGGTCCTAATGGAGCCCAAATGGACTTGTTTGACCCTAATTGAGCCCAACTGGACATTTTTGGTCATAAAGGACCTAACTGTGCCAATTTGTACTTCTTTGGTTCTAATGGAGCCCAAATGGACTTGTTTGATCCTAATAGAGCCCAAATGGACTTGTGTGATCCTAGTAGAGCCCAAATGGACTTGTCAGGTCATAAATGACCTAACTGGGCCAATTTGTACTTCTTTGGTCCTATTGGAGCCCAAATGGACTTGTTTGATCCTAATAGAGCCCAAATGGACTTTTTAGGTCATATAGGACCTAACTGGGCCAATTTGTACTTCTTTGGTCATAATGGAGCCGAAATTGACTTATTTGATCCTAGTAGAGCCCAAATGGACGTGTTAGGTCATAAAGGACCTAACTGGGCCAATTTGTACTTCTTTGGTCCTATTGGAGCCTAAATGGACTTGTTTGATCCTAATATAGCCAAAATGCACTTTTTAAATCATATAGGACCTAACTGGGCCAATTTGTACTTCTTTGGTCCTATTGGAGCCTAAATGGACTTGTTTGATCCTAATAGAGCACAAATGGACTTTATAGGTCAAATAGGACCTAACTGGGTCAATCTGTACTTCTTTGAACCTATTGGAGCCCAAATGGACTTGTTTGATCCTAATAGAGCCCAAATGGACTTTTTAGGTCATATAGGACCTAACTGGGGCAATTTGTACTTCTTTGGTTCTAATAGAGCCCAAATGGCCTTGTTTGACCCTGATAGAGCCCAAATGGACTTTTTAGGTCATATAGGACCTAACTGGACATATTAGGTCATATGGGACCTAACTGGGCCAATTTGTAATTCTTTGGTCGTATTGGAGCCCAAATTGACTTGTTTGACCCCAATAGAGCCCAAATGGACTTTTTAGGTCATATTGTACCTAACTGGACCAATTTGTACTTCTTTGGCCCTACTGGAGCCCAAATGGACTTGTTTGATCCTAATAGATCCCAAATGGACTTTTTAGGTCATATAGGACCTAACTGGGCCAATTTGTACTTCTTTGGTCCTAATGGAGCCCAAATGGACTTGTTTGACCCTAATAGAGCCCAAATGGACTTGTTTGATCCTAATAGAGCCCAAATGGACTTGTTAGGTCATAAAGGACCTAACTGGGCCAATTTGTACTTCTTTGGTCCTAATGGAGCCCAAATGGACTTGTTTGATCCTAATAGAGCCCAAATGGACTTGTTAGGTCATAAAGGACCTAACTGGGCCGATTTGTACTTCTTTGGTCCTAATGGAGCCCAAATGGACTTGTTTGATCCTAGTAGAGCCCAAATGGACTTGTTAGGTCATAAAGGACCTAACTGGGCCAATTTGTACTTCTTTGGTCCTATTGGAGCCCAAATGGACTTGTTTGATCCTAATAAAGCCAAAATACACTTTTTACGTCATATAGGACCTAATTGGGCCAATTTGTACTTCTTTGGTCCTATTGGAGCCCAAATGGACTTGTTTGATCCTAATAGAGCACAAATGGACTTTATAGGTCAAATAGGACCTAACTGGGTCAATTTGTACTTCTTTGAACCTATTGGAGCCCAAATGGACTTGTTTGATCCTAATAGAGCCCAAATGGACTTTTTAGGTCATATAGGACCTAACTGGGGCAATTTGTACTTCTTTGGTTCTAATAGAGCCCAAATGGCCTTGTTTGACCCTGATTGAGCCCAAATGGACTTTTTAGGTCATATAGGACCTAACTGGACATATTAGGTCATATGGGACCTAACTGGGCCAATTTGTAATTCTTTGGTCGTATTGGAGCCCAAATTGACTTGTTTGACCCCAATAGAGCCCAAATGGACTTTTTAGGTCATATTGTACCTAACTGGACCAATTTGTACTTCTTTGGTCCTACTGGAGCCCAAATGGACTTGTTTGATCCTAATAGATCCCAAATGGACTTTTTAGGTCATATAGGACCTAACTGGGCCAATTTGTACTTCTTTGGTCCTAATGGAGCCCAAATGGACTTGTTTGACCCTAATAGAGCCCAAATGGACTTGTTTGATCCTAATAGAGCCCAAATGGACTTGTTAGGTCATAAAGGACCTAACTGGGCCAATTTGTACTTCTTTGGTCCTAATGGAGCCCAAATGGACTTGTTTGATCCTAATAGAGCCCAAATGGACTTGTTAGGTCATAAAGGACCTAACTGGGCCGATTTGTACTTCTTTGGTCCTAATGGAGCCCAAATGGACTTGTTTGATCCTAGTAGAGCCCAAATGGACTTGTTAGGTCATAAAGGACCTAACTGGGCCAATTTGTACTTCTTTGGTCCTATTGGAGCCCAAATGGACTTGTTTGATCCTAATAGAGCCAAAATGCACTTTTTACGTCATATAGGACCTAATTGGGCCAATTTGTACTTCTTTGGTCCTATTGGAGCCCAAATGGACTTGTTAAATCCTAATAGAGCACAAATGGACTTTTTAGGTCAAATAGGACCTAACTGGGCCAATTTATACTTCTTTGGTCCTAATAGGGCCCAAATGGACTTGTTAGGTCATAGGATCAAACAATTCCTAATAGAGCCCAAATGGACTTGTTTGATCCTAATAGAGCCCAAATGGACTTGTTTGATCCTAGTAGAGCCCAACTGGACATTTTAGGTCTTATAGGACCTAACTAGGCCAATTTGTACTTCTTTACTCCATTCGGACCAAAGAAGTACATATTGACCCAGTTAGGTCCTATTTGACCTAAAAAGTCCATTTGTGCTCTATTAGGATCAAACAAGTCCATTTGGGCTCCAGTACGACCAAAGAAGTACAAATTGACCCAGTTAGGTCCTATTTGACCTAAATAGTCCATTTGGGCTCTATTAGGATCAAACAAGTCCATTTGGGCTCTAATTGGGACCAAAGAAGTACAAATTGGCCCAGTTAGGTCCTATATGACCTAAAAAGTCCATTTGGGCTCTATTAGGATCAAACAGGTCCATTTGGGTTCCAATAGGGCCAAAGAAGTACAAATTCGCCCAGTTAGGTCCTATATGACCTAAAAAGTCCATTTGGGCTCTATTAGGATCAAACATGTCCATTTGGGCTCCATTAGGACCAAAGAAGTACAAATTGACCCAGTTAGGTCCTATATGACCTAAAAAGTCCATTTGGGCTCTATTAGGATCACACAAGTCCATTTGGGCTGCATTAGGACCAAAGAAGTACAAATTGTTCCAATTAGGTCCTATTTGACCTAAAAAGTCCATTTGGGCCCCACTAGGATCAAAGAAGTCCATTTGGGCTCTATTAGGATCAAACAAGTCCATTTGGGCTCTACTAGGATCACACAAGTCCATTTGGGCTCTACTAGGATCAAACAAGTCCATTTGGGCTCTATTAGGTTCAAACAAGTCCATTTGGACTCCATTAGGAACAAAGAATTACAATTGGGCCGTTCGTGGCAATTGGCCCAGTTAGGTCCTAAATAGTTCATTTGGGCTGTATTAGGATCAAATGAGTCCATTTGGTCTCCATTAGGAACATAAAAAGTACAAATTGGCCCAGTTAGGTCCTATTTGAACTAAAAAATCCATTTGTGCTCTATTAGGATCAAACAAGTCCATTTGGGCTCCATTAGGACCAAAGAAGTACAAATTGACCCAGTTTGGTCCTTTATGACCTAACAAGTCCATTTGGGGTCTACTGGGATCAAACAAGTCCATTTGGGCTCCATTAGGACCAAAGAAGTACAAATTGGCCCAGTTAGGTCCTATATGACCTAACATGTCCATTTGGGCTCTATTAGGGTCAAACAAGTCCATTTGGGCTCCATTAGGACCAAAGAAGTACAAATTGTCCCAGTTAGGTCCTATACGACCTAAAAAGTCCATTTGGGCTCTATTAGGAATAAACAAGTCCATTTGGGCTCCAATAGGACCAAAGAAGTACAAATTGGCCCAGTTAGGTCCTATATGGCCTAAAAAGTCCATTTGGGCTCTATTAGGATCAAACAGGTCCATTTGGGCCCGATTAGGACAAAAGAAGTACAAATTGGCCCAGTTAGGTCCTATATGATCAAACATGTCCTTTGGCCCAGTTAGGTCCTTTATGACCTAACAAGTCCATTTGCGCTCTACTAGGATCAAACAAGTCCATTTGGGCTCCATTAGGACCAAAGAAGTACAAATTGGCCCAGTTAGGTCCTATATGACCGAAAAAGTCCATTTGGGCTCTATTAGGATCAAACAAGTCCATTTGGGCTCCAATAGGACCAAAGAAGTACAAATTGGCACAGTTAGGTCCTTTATGACCTAACAAGTCCATTTGGGCTCTATTAGGATCAAACAAGTCCATGTGGGCTCCAGTAGGACCGAAGAAGGACAAATTGGCCCAGTTAGGTCCTATATGACCTAAAAAGTGCATTTTGGCTCTATTAGGATCAAACAAGTCCATTTGGGCTCCAATAGGACCAAAGAAGTACAAATTGGCCCAGTTAGGCCGATATGACCTAAAAAGTCCATTTGGGCTCTATTAGGATCAAACAAGTCCATTTGGGCTCCAATAGGACCAAAGAAGTACAAATTGGCCCTGTTAGGTCCTATATGACCTAAAACGTCCATTTGGGCTCTATTAGGATCAAACAAGTCCATTTGGGCTCTATTAGGACCAAAAAAGTACAAATTGGCCCAGTTAGGTCCTATATGACCTAAAAAGTCCATTTGGGCTCTATTACGATCAAACAAGTCCATTTGGGCTCCAATAGGACCAAAGAAGTACAAATTGACCCAGTTAGGTCCTATATGACCTGAAAAGTACATTTTCGCTCTATTAGGATCAAACAAGTCTATTTGGGCTCTATTAGGATCGAACAAGTCCATTTGGGCCCTATTAGGATCAAAAAAGTCCATTTGGGCTCTACTAGGATCACACAAGTCCATTTGGGCTCTATTAGGATCAAACAAGTCCATTTGGGTTCTATTAGGTTCAAACAAGTCCATTTGGGCTCCATTAGGACCAAAGAATTACAATTGGGCCGTTCGGGGCAATTGGCCCAGTTAGGTCCTAAATAGTTAATTTGGTTCTATTAGGATCCAAGAAGTCCATTTTGGCTCCATTAGGACCAAAGAAGTACATATTGACACAGTTAGGTCCTATTTGACTTAAAAAGTCCATTTGTGCTCTATTAGGATCAAACAAGTCCATTTGGGCTCCAGTAGGACCAAAGAAGTACAAATTGGCCCAGTTATGTCCTATTTGACCTAAAAAGTCCATTTGGGCTCTATTAGGATCAAACAAGTCCATTTGGGCTCTAATTGGGACCAAAGAAGTACAAATTGGCCCAGTTAGGTCCTATATGACCTAAAAAGTCCATTTGGGCTCTATTAGGATCAAACAGGTCCATTTGGGCTCCAATAGGGCCAAAGAAGTACAAATTCGCCCAGTTAGGTCCTATATGACCTAAAAAGTCCATTTTGGCTCTATTAGGATCAAACATGTCCATTTGGGCTCCATTAGGACCAAAGAAGTACAAATTGGCCCAGTTAGGTCCTATATGACCTAAAAAGTCCATTTGGGCTCTATTAGGATCACACAAGTCCATTTGGGCTGCATTAGGACCAAAGATGTACAAATTGTTCCAATTAGGTCCTATATGACCTAAAAAGTCCATTTGGGCTCCACTAGGATCAAAGAAGTCCATTTGGGCTCTATTAGGGTCAAACAAGTCCATTTGGGCTCTACTAGGATCACACAAGTCCATTTGGGCTCTACTAGGATCAAACAAGTCCATTTGGGCTCTATTAGGTTCAAACAAGTCCATTTGGACTCCATTAGGAACAAAGAATTACAATTGGGCCGTTCGTGGCAATTGGCCCAGTTAGGTCCTAAATAGTTCATTTGGGTTCTATTAGGATCAAATGAGTCCATTTGGTATCCATTAGGAACATAAAAAGTACAAATTGGCCCATTTAGGTCCTATTTGAACTAAAAAATCCATTTATGCTCTATTAGGATCAAACAAGTCCATTTGGGCTCCATTAGGACCAAAGAAGTACAAATTGACCCAGTTTGGTCCTTTATGACCTAACAAGTCCATTTGGGGTCTACTAGGATCAAACAAGTCCATTTGGGCTCCATTAGGACCAAAGAAGTACAAATTGGCCCAGTTAGGTCCTATATGACCTAACAAGTCCATTTGGGCTCTATTAGGGTCAAACAAGTCCATTTGGGCTCCATTAGGACCAAAGAAGTACAAATTGTCCCAGTTAGGTCCTATACGACCTATAAAGTCCATTTGGGCTCTATTAGGAATAAACAAGTCCATTTGGGCTCCAAAAGGACCAAAGAAGTACAAATTGGCCCAGTAAGGTCCTATATGGCCTAAAAAGTCCATTTGGGCTCTATTAGGATCAAACAGGTCCATTTGGGCCCGATTAGGACCAAAGAAGTACAAATTGGCCCAATTAGGTCCTATATGATCAAACATGTCCTTTGGCCCAGTTAGGTCCTTTATGACCTAACAAGTCCATTTGCGCTCTACTAGGATCAAACAAGTCCATTTGGGCTCCATTAGGACCAAAGAAGTACAAATTGGCCCAGTTAGGTCCTATATGACCGAAAAAGTCCATTTGGGCTCTATTAGGATCAAACAAGTCCATTTGGGCTCCAACAGCACCAAAGAAGTACAAATTAGCACAGTTAGGTCCTTTATGACCTAACAAGTCCATTTGGGCTCTATTAGGATCAAACAAGTCCATGTGGGCTCCAGTAGGACCGAAGAAGGACAAATTGCCCCAGTTAGGTCCTATATGACCTAAAAAGTGCATTTTGGCTCTATTAGGATCAAACAAGTCCATTTGGGCTCCAATAGGACCAAAGAAGTACAAATTGGCCCAATTAGTCCGATATGACCTAAAAAGTCCATTTGGGCTCTATTAGGATCAAACAAGTCCATTTGGGCTCCAATAGGACCAAAGAAGTACAAATTGGCCCTGTTAGGTCCTATATGACCTAAAACGTCCATTTGGGCTCTATTAGGATCAAACAAGTCCATTTGGGCTCTATTAGGTCCAAAAAAGTACAAATTGGCCCAGTTAGGTCCTAAATGACCTAAAAAGTCCATTTGGGCTCTATTAGGATCAAACAAGTCCATTTGGGCTCCAATAGGACCAAAGAAGTACAAATTGGCCCAATTAGGTCCTATATGACCTAAAAGTGGATTTTGGCTCTATTAGGATCAAACAAGTATATTTGGGCTCCAATAGGACCAAAGAAGTTCAAAATGGCCCAGTTAGGTCCTATATGACCTAAAAAGTCCATTTGAGCTTTATTAGGATCAAACAAGTCCATTGGGGCCCTATCAGGATCAAACAAGTCCATTAGGGCTCTACTAGGATCACACAAGTCCATTTGGGCTCTATTAGGATCAAACAAGTCCATTTGGGTTCTATTAGGTTCAAACAAGTCCGTTTGGGCTCCATTAGGACCAAAGAATTAAAATTGGGCCGTTCGGGGCAATTGGCCCAATTAGGTCCTTTGGGCTCTATTAGGATCCAAGAAGTCCATTTTGGCTCCATTAGGACCAAAGAAGTACATATTGGCCCAGTTAGGTCCTATTTGACCTAAAAAGTCCATTTGTGCTCTATTAGGATCAAACAAGTCCATTTGGGCTCCAGTAGGACCAAAGATGTACAAATTGGCCCAGTTAGGTCCTATTTGACCTAAAAAGTCCATTTGGGCTCTATTAGGATCAAACAAGTCCATTTGGGCTCTAATTGGGCCAAAGAAGTACAAATTGGCCCAGTTAGGTCCTATATGACCTAAAAAGTCCATTTGGGTTCTATTAGGGTCAAACAAGTCCATTTGGGCTCCATTAACCAAAGAAGTATAAATTGGCCCAGTTAAGTCCTATATGACCTAAAAAGTCCATTTGGGCTCTATTAGGATCAAACAGGTCCATTTGGGCTCCAATAGGATCAAAGAAGTACAAATTGGCCCAGTTAGGTCCTATATGACCTAAAAAGTCCATTTGGGGTCGATTAGGATCAAACAGGTCCATTTGGGCTCCATTAGGACCAAAAAAGTACAAATTGGCCCAATTAGGTCCTATATGACCTAAAAAGTCTATTTGGGTTCTATTAGGATCAAACAGGTCCATTTGGGCTCCATTAGGACCAAAGAAGTACAAATTGGCCCAGTTAGGTCCTATATGACCTAAAAAGTCCATTTGGGCTCCATTAGGATCACACAAGTCCATTTGGGCTCCATTAGGACCAAAGAAGTAAAAATTGGCCCAATTAGGTCCTATATGACCTAAAAAGTCCATTTGTGCTCTATTAGGATCAAACAAGTCCATTTGGGCTCCATTAGGACCAAAGAAGTACAAATTGGCCCAGTTAGGTCCTATTTGACCTAAAAAGTCCATTTGGGTTCTATGAGGATCAAACAAGTCCATTTGGGCTCTAATTGGGACCAAAGAAGTACAAATTGGCCCAGTTAGGTCCTATATGACCTAAAAAGTCCATCTGGGCTCTATTAGGGTCAAACAAGTCCATTTGGGCTCCATTAGGACCAAAGAAGTACAAATTGGCCCAGTTAGGTCCTATATGACCTAAAAAGTCCATTTGGGCTCTATTAGGATCACACAAGTCCATTTGGGCTCCAATAGGACCAAAGAAGTACAAATTGGCCCAGTTAGGTCCTTTATGACCTAAAAAGTCCATTTGGGCTTTATTAGGATCAAACAAGTCCATTTGGGCCCTATTAGGATCAAAGAAGTACAAATTGGCCCAGTTAGGTCCTTTATGACCTAAAAAGTCCATTTGGGCTCTATTAGGATCAAACAGGTCCATTTGGACTCCATTAGGACCAAAGAAGTACAAATTGACCCAGTTTGGTCCTTTATGACCTAACAAGTCCATTTGGGCTCTACTAGGATCAAACAAGTCCATTTGGGCTCCATTAGGACCAAAGAAGTAAAAATTGGCCCAATTAGGTCCTATATGACCTAAAAAGTCCATTTGTGCTTTATTAGGATCAAACAAGTCCATTTGGGCTCCATTAGGACCAAAGAAGTACAAATTGGCCCAGTTAGGTCCTATTTGACCTAAAAAGTCCATTTGGGTTCTATGAGGATCAAACAAGTCCATTTGGGCTCTAATTGGGACCAAAGAAGTAAAAATTGGCCCAGTTAGGTCCTATATGACCTAAAAAGTCCATCTGGGCTCTATTAGGGTCAAACAAGTCCATTTCGGCTCCATTAGGACCAAAGAAGTACAAATTGGCCCAGTTAGGTCCTATATGACCTAAAAAGTCCATTTGGGCTCTATTAGGATCAAACAAGTCCATTTGGGCTCCAAAAGACCAAAGAAGTACAAATTGGCCCAGTTAGGTCCTATATGACCTAAAAAGTCCATTTGGTCTCTATTTGGATCAAACAGGTCCATTTGGGCTCCATTAGCACCAAAGAAGTACAAATTGGCCCAGTTAGGTCCTATATGACCTAAACAGTTAGGTCCTATATGACCTAAACAGTCCATTTGGGCTCTATTAGGATCACACAAGTCCATTTGGGCTCCATTAGGACCAAAGAAGTACAAATTGGCCCAGTTAGGTCCTATATGACCTAAAAAGTCCATTTGGGCTCTATTAGGATCAAACAAGTCCATTTGGGCTCTATTAGTATCAAACAAGTCCATTTGGGCTCTACTAGGATTAAACAAGTCCATTTGGGCTCCAATAGGACCAAAGAAGTACAAATTGGCCCAGTTAGGTCCTATATGACCTAAAAAGTCCATTTGGGCTCTATTAGGATCAAACAAGTCCATTTGGGCTCCAATAGGACCAAAGAAGTACAAATTGGCCCTGTTAGGTCCTATATGACCTAAAAAGTCCATTTGGGCTCTATTAGGATCACACAAGTCCAGTTGGGATCTATTAGGATAAAAAAAGTACAAATTGGCCCAGTTAGGTCCTAAATGACCTAAAAAGTACATTTGGGCTCTATTAGGATCAAACAAGTCCATTTGGGCTCCAATAGTACCAAAGAAGTACAAGTCGGCACAGTTAGGTCCTTTATGACCTAACAAGTCCATTTGGGCTCTAATAGGATCAAACAAGTCCATTTGGGCTCCAATAGGACCAAAGAAGTACAAATTGGCCCAATTAGGTCCTATATGACCTAAAAGTGCATTTTGGCTCTATTAAGATCAAACAAGTCTATTTGGGCTCCAATAGGACCAAAGAATTTCAAATTGGCCCAGTTTGGTCCTATATGACCTAAAAAGTCCATTTGGGCTTTATTAGGATCAAACAAGTCCATTTGGGCCCTATTAGGATCAAACAAGTCCATTAGGGCTCTACTAGGATCACACAAGTCCATTTGGGCTCTATTAGGATCAAACAAGTCCATTTGGGTTCTATTAGGTTCAAACAAGTCCGTTTGGGCTCTATTAGGACCAAAGAATTAAAATTGGGCCGTTCGGGACAATTGGCCCAATTAGGTCCTTTGGGCTCTATTAGGATCCAAGAAGTCCACTTTGGCTCCATTAGGACCAAAGAAGTACATATTGGCCCAGTTAGGTCCTATTTGACCTAAAAAGTCCATTTGTGCTCTATTAGGATCAAACAAGTCCATTTGGGCTCCAGTAGGACCAAAGAAGTACAAATTGGCCCAGTTAGGTCCTATTTGACCTAAAAAGTCCATTTGGGCTCTATTAGGATCAAACAAGTCCATTTGGCCTCTAATTGGGCCAAAGAAGTACAAATTGGCCCAGTTAAGTCCTATATGACCTAAAAAGTCCATTTGGGCTCTATTAGGATCAAATAGGTCCATTTGCGCTCCAATAGGATCAAAAAGTACAGATTGGCCCAGTTAGGTCCTATATGACCTAAAAAGTCCATTTGGCTTCTATTAAGATCAAACAGGTCCATTTGGGCTCCATTAGGACCAAAAAAGTACAAATTGGCCCAATTAGGTCCTATATGACCTAAAAAGTCCATTTGGGCTCTATTAGGATCAAACAGGTCCATTTGGGCTCCATTAGGACCAAAGAAGTACAAATTGGCCCAGTTAGGTCCTATATGACCTAAAAAGTCCATTTGGGCTCTATTAGGATCACACAAGTCCATTTGGGCTCCATTAGGACCAAAGAAGTACAAATTGGCCCAGTTATGTCCTTTATGACCTAAAAAGTCCATTTGGGCTCTATTAGGATCACACAAGTCCATTTGGGCTCCAATAGGACCAAAGAAGTACAAATTGATCCAGTTAGGTCCTTTATGACCTAAAAAGTCCATTTGGGCTTTATTAGGATCAAACAAGTCCATTTGGGCCCTATTAGGATCAAAGAAGTACAAATTGGCCCAGTTAGGTCCTTTATGACCTAAAAAGTCCATTTGGGCTCTATTAGGATCAAACACGTCCATTTGGACTCCATTAGGACCAAAGAAGTACAAATTGACCCGATTAGGTCCTTTATGACCTAACAAGTCCATTTGGGCTCTACTAGGATCAAACAAGTCCATTTGGGCTCCATTAGGACCAAAGAAGTACAAATTGGCCCAATTAGGTCCTATATGACCTAAAAAGTCCATTTGTGCTCTATTAGGATCAAACAAGTCCATTTGGGCTCCATTAGGACCAAAGAAGTACAAATTGGCCCAGTTAGGTCCTATTTGACCTAAAAAGTCTGTTTGGGTTCTATGAGGATCAAACAAGTCCATTTGGGCTCTAATTGGGACCAAAGAAGTACAAATTGGCCCAGTTAGGTCCTATATGACCTAAAAAGTCCATCTGGGCTCTATTAGGGTCAAACAAGTCCATTTGGGCTCCATTAGGACCAAAGAAGTACAAATTGGCCCAGTTAGGTCCTATATGACCTAAAAAGTCCATTTGGGCTCTATTAGGATCAAACAAGTCCATTTGGGCTCCAATAGGACCAAAGAAGTACAAATTGGCCCAGTTAGGTCCTATATGACCTAAAAAGTCCATTTGGTCTCTATTTGGATCAAACAGGTCCATTTGGGCTCCATTAGGACCAAAGAAGTACAAATTGGCCCAGCTAGGTCCTATATGACCTAAACAGTCCATTTGGGCTCTATTAGGATTACACAAGTCCATTTGGGCTCCATTAGGACCAAAGAAGTACAAATTGGCCCAATTAGGTCCTATATGACCTAAAAAGTCCATTTGGGCTCTATTAGGATCAAACAAGTCCATTTGGGCTCTACTAGGATCAAACAAGTCCATTTGGGCTCTATTAGGATCAAACAAGTCCATTTGGGCTCTACTAGGATTAAACAAGTCCATTTGGGCTCCATTAGGACCAAAGAAGTACAAATTGGCCCAGTTAGGTCCTATATGACCTAAAAAGTCCATTTGGGCTCTATTAGGATCAAACAAGTCCATTTTGGCTCCAATAGGACCAAAGAAGTACAAATTGGCCCTGTTAGGTCCTATATGACCTAAAAAGTCCATTTGGGCTCTATTAGGATCAAACAGGTCCATTTGGGCTCCATTAGGACCAAAGAATTACAAATTGGCCCAGTTAGGTCCTATATGACCTAAAAAGTCCATTTGGGCTCTATTAGGATCACACAAGTCCATTTGGGCTTAGGTCCTATATGACCTAAAAAGTCCATTTGGGCTATATTAGGATCAAACAAGTCCATTTGGGCTCCAATAGGACCAAAGAAGTACAAATGGGCCCAGTTAGGTCCTATATGACCTAAAACGTCCATTTGGGGCAAAACCAATGATTGTAAAAGTTGTCTAATTTCCGTCTCTCTCTGGCTTGTGCGGCTGTAAACTACTATTTATGATTATTAATCCTGACCTAACCGTAGATCAAATTCAGGCCTTGTTGGAAAGCTTATTCAGAGGCCCTAAATTTGGTCTAGGGTTAGGTCAGGATAAGGTCGGGATCCAATTTAGCCTTGATTTTGGCCTAAATTGATAATTCTTGTGTCACCTGAAATTGTAGGTATCTTCCTTATCTTTCTATGGACAGCAAGATCACCAAAATCCGATATTTGTAGCTCCATAATGAGTACAAATTTGGCTCTATTAGGATAAAACAAGTCCATTTGGGCTCCAATAGGACCAAAGAAGTACAAATTGGCCCAGTTAGGTCCTATATGACCTAAAAAGTCCATTTGGGCTCTATTAGGATCAAACAAGTCCATTTGGGCTCCATTAGGACCAAAGAAGTACAAATTGGCACAGTTAAGTCCTTTATGACCTAAAAAGTCCATTTGGGCTCTATTAGGATCAAACAAGTCCATTTGGGCTCTATTAGGACCAAAGATGTACAAATTGACCCAGTTAGGTCCTATATGACCCAAAAAGTCCATTTTGACTCTATTAGGATGAAACAAGTCCATTTGGGCTCCATTAGGACCAAATAAGTACAAATTGGCACAATTAGGTCCTTTATGACCTAAAATGTCCAGTTGGGCTCTATTAGGGACAAACAAGTCCGTTTGGGCTCCATTTGGACCAAAGAAGTACAAATTGGCCCAGTTAGGTCCTATATGACCTAAAAAGTCCATTTGGGCTCTATTAGGATCAAACAAGTCCATTTGGGCTCCAATAGGACCAAAGAAGTACAAATTGGCACAGTTAGGTCCTATATGACCTAAAAAGTGCATTTTGGCTCTATTAGGATCAAACAAGTCCATTTGGTCTCCAATAGGACCAAAGAAGTACAAATTGACCAAACAAGTCCATATGGGCTCTATTTGGATCAAACAAGTCCATTGGGGCTCTATTAGGATCAAACAAATCCATTTGGGCTCCGTTAGGACCAAAGACGTACAAATTGGCCCAATTCGGTCCTATATGACCTAAAAAGTCCATTTGGGCTCCACTAGGATCAAACAAGTCCATTTGGGCTCTATTAGGATCAAACTAGTCCATTTGGGCTCTACAAGGATCCCAGTCTTGTTGCCATGCGCAGAGTATAACTTGAGCTACAGATATCGGATTTTGGTGACCTTGCTGTCCCTAGAAAGATAAGGAAGAGACCTACAATTTCAGGTGACACAAGAATTGTCAATTTAGGCCAAAATCAAGGCTAAATTGGGTCCCGACCTTATCCTGACCTGACCCCAGACTAAATTAAGGGCCTCTGAATAAGCTTTCCAACAAGGTATCATATGCCTTAATTGGGCTTAAATGAGTAAGTTAGGCCCATTTAAGTGAAGGAATATCATGAACTGCGCACTGATCCGCGCCAGAGTACTCGGGACCCAATTTAGCCTTGATTTTGGTCTAATTTGACAATTCTTGTGAAACCTGAAATTGTTGGTCCCTTCCTTATCTTTCTAGGGACAGCAAGATCACCAAAATCCGAAATCTGTAGCTCTAGTTATGCTCTGCCGAAGGCAACAAGTTCGCGATGAGTGAAAAATTCGAAAATTAACAATGTTTAGCAATTAAGCGCAATTAAGCCCAATAATGTAAAACCAAAAACAATGATTGTAAAAGTTGTCTAATTTCCTTCTCTCTCTAGCTTGTTGCCTTGTGCAGAGCATAACTAGAGCTACCGATATCGGATTTTGATGATCTTGATGTCCCTAGAAAGATAAGGAAGGGACCTACAATTTCAGGTTCCCAAGAATTGTCAAATTATTCCAAAATCAAGGCTAAATTGGGTCCCGAGTTCTCTGGCGCGGATCAATGCGCTGTCCATGATATTCCTTCACTTAAATGGGCCTAACTAATCTTAAGCCCAATTAAGGCATATGATACCTTGTTGGAAAACTTATTCAGAGGCCCTTAATTTGGTCTAGGGTTAGGTCGGGATTAAAAAGCATAAATAGTAGTTTAGAACCGCACAAGCTAGAGAGAGAAGAAAATTAGACAACTTTTATAATCATTGATTTTGGTTTTACATTATTGGGCTTAATTGGGCATAATTGCTAAACATTGTCAATTTTCGGATTTTTCACTCTTCCTGACCTTGTTGCCTTGTGCAGAGCATAACTAGAGCTATAGATATCGGATTTTGATGATCTTGCTGTCTCTAGAAAGATAAGGAAGAGACCTACAATGTCAGGTTTCACAAGAATTGTCAAATTAGACCAAAATCAAGGCTAAATTGGGTCCCGAGTTCTCTGGCGCGAATCAGTGCGCAGTCCATGATATTCCTTCACTTAAATGGGCCTAACTTACTAATCTTAATTAAGCCCAATTAAGGCATATGATACCTTGTTGGAAAGCTTATTCAGAGGCCCTTAATTTGGTCTAGGGTTAGGTCAGGATTAAAAAGCATAAATAGGAGTTTACAACCGCACAAGCTTGAGAGAGAAGGAAATTAGACAAGTTTTACAATCATTGTTTTTGGTTTTACATTATTGGGCTTAATTGGGCTTAATTGCTAAACATTGTTAATTTTCGGATTTTTCACTCATCCCAGTCTTGTTGCCATGCGCAGAGTATAACTAGAGCTACATATATCGAATTTTGGTGATCTTGCTATCCCTAAAAAGATAAGGAAGAGACCTACAATGTCAAGTGTCACAAGAATTGTCAAATTAGACCAAAATCAAGGCTAAATTGGGTCCAGAGTTCTCTGGCGCGGATCAGTGCGCAGTCCGTGATGTTCCTTCACTTAAATGGGCCTAACTTACTCATCTTAAGCCCAATTAAGGCATATGATACCTTGTTGGAAAACTTATTCAGAGGCCCTTAATTTGTTCTAGGGTTACGTCAAGATTAATAAGCATAAATAGAAGTTTACAGCCGCACAAGCCGAGACAAAGGGAAATTAGACAACTTTTACAATCATTGCTTTTGCTTTTATATTATTGGGCTTAATTGGGCTTAATTGCAAAACATTGTTAATTTTCGGATTTTTCACTCATCCTGACCTTGTTGCCATGCGCAGAGTATAACTAGAGCTACAGATATCGGATTTTGGTGATCTTGCTTTCCCTAGAAAGATAAGGAAGAGACCTACAATGTCAGGTTTCACAAGAATTGTCAAATTAGACCAAAATCAAGGCTAAATTGGGTCCCGAGTTCTCTGGCTCGGATCAGTGTGCAGTCCATGATGTTCCTTCACTTAATTGGGCCTAACTTACTCATCTTAAGCCCAATTAAGGCATATGATATCTTGTTCGAAAGCTTATTCAGAGGCCCTTAATTTGGTCTAGGGTTAGGTCAGCGTTAATAAGCAAAAATAGAAGTTTACAGCCGCACAACCCAGAGAGAGAAGGAAATTAGACAACTTTTACAATCATTGTTTTTGCTTTTACATTATTGGGCATAATTGCTAAATATTGTTAATTTTCGGATTTTTCACTCTTCATGACCTTGTTGCCTTGTGCAGAGCTTAACTAGAGCTACAGATATCGGATTTTGATGATCTTGCTATCCCTAGAAAGATAAGGAAGGGACCTACAATTTCAGGTTCACAAGAATTGTCAAATTATTCCAAAATCAAGGCAAAATTGGGTCCCGAGTTCTCTGGCGCGGATCGGTGCGCAGTCCAAGATATTCCTTCACTTAAATGGGCCTAACTTACTAATCTTATGCCCAATTAAGGCATAGATACCTTGTAGGAAAGCTTATTCAGAGGCCCTTAATTCGGTCTAGGGTTAGGTCTGGATTAAAAAGCATAAATAGCAGTTTACAGCCGCACAAGCTAGAGAGAGAAGGAAATTAGACAACTTTTACAATCATTGTTTTTGCTTTTACATTATTGGGCTTAATTGCTATTTTTACTTATTAAAAAGCATAAATAGCAGTTTACAGCCGCACAAGCTAGAGAGAGAAATAAAATTAGACAACTTTTACAATAATTGTTTTTGGTTTTACATTATTGGGCTTAATTGCTAAACATTGTTAATTTTCGGATTTTTCAATCATCCTGACCTTGTTGCCTTGCGCAAAGCATAACTAGAGCTACAGATATCGGATTTTGATGTTCTTGCTGTCCTTAGAAAGATAAGGAAGGGACCTACAATTTCAAGTTCACAAGAATTGTCAAATTATTCCAAAACCAAGGCTAAATTTGGTCCTGAGTTCTCTGGCGCGGATCGGCTTGCAAATCAATGATACTCATTCACTTAAATGGGCCTAACTTACTAATCTTAAGCCCAATTAAGGCATATGATACCTTGTTGGAAAGCTTATTCAGAGGCCCTTAATTTGGTCTAGGGGTTAGGTCGGGATTAAAAAGCATAAATAGCAGTTTACAGCCGCACAAGCTAGAGAGAGAAGGAAATTAGACAACTTTTACAATCATTGTTTTTGGTTTTACATTATTGGGCTTAATTGGGCTTAATTGCTAAACATAGTTAATTTTCGATTTTTCACTCATCCCAGTCTTGTTGCCATGTGCAGAGTATAACTAGAGCTACAGATATCGGATTTTGGTGATCTTGCTATCCCTAGAAAGATAAGGAAGAGACCCACAATTTCATATTTCCGAAGAATTATCAAATTAGGCCAAAATCTAGGCAAAATTGGATCTCGAGTTCTCTAGCACGGATCAGTGCGCAGTCCATGATGTTCCTTCACTTAAATGGGCCTAACTTACTAATCTTAAGCCCAATTAAGGCATATCATACCTTGTTGGAAAGCTTATTCAGAGGCCCTTAATTTGGTCTAGGGTTAGGTCGTGATTAAAAAGCATAGATAGCACTTTACAGCCGCACAAGCCAGAGAGAGACGAAAATTAGACAACTTTTACAGTCATTGTTTTTGCTTTTACATTATGGGGCTTAATTGGACTATATTGCTAAACATAGTTAATTTTCGGATTTTTCACTTATCCCAGTCTTGTTACCATGCGCAGAGTATAACAAGAGCTACAGATATCGGATTTTGGTGATCTTGCTGACCCTAGAAAGATAAGGAAGAGACCACCAATTTCAGGTTTCACAAAAATTGTCAAATTAGACCGAAATCAAGGCTAAATTGGGTCCCGAGTACTCTGGCTCGGATCCGTGCGCAGTCCATGACATTCCTTCACTTAAATGGGCCTAACTTACTAATCTTAAGCCCAATTAAGGCATATGATACCTTGTTGGAAAGATTATTCTGAGGCCCTTAATTTGGTCTAGGGTTAGGTCAGGATTAATAAGAAAAAATAGCAGTTTACAGCCGCACAAGCCAGAGAGAGCTGGAAATTAGACAACTTTTACAATCATTGATTTTGCTTTTACATCATTGGGCTTAATTGCTAAACATTGTTAATTTTCGGATTTTTCACTCTTCCTGACCTTGTTGCCTTACGCAGAGCATAACTAGAGCTACAGATTTCGGATTTTGGTGATCTTGCTGTCCCTAGTAAGATAAGGAAGAGACCAACAATTTCAGGTTTCATAATAATTGTCAAATTAGACCAAAATCAAGGCTAAATTGGGTCCCGAGTACTCTGGCGCGGATCAGTGCTCAGTCCATGATATTCCTTCACTTAAATGGGGCTGACTTACTAATCTTAAGCCCAATTAAGCATATGATACCTTGTTGGAAAGATTATTCAGAGGCCCTTAATTTGGTCTAGGGTTAGGTCAGGATTAATAAGCAAAAATAGCAGTTTACAGCCGCACAAGCCAGAGAGAGACGGAAATTAGAAAACTTTTATAATCATTGCTTTTGGTTTAATATTATTGGGCTTAATTGGGCTTAATTGCAAAACATTGTTAATTTTCAGAATTTTCACTCATCCTGACCTTGTTGCCATGCGCAGAGTATAACTAGAGCTACAGATATCGGATTTTGGTGATCTTGCTATCCCTAGAAAGATAAGGAAGAGACCTACAATGTCAGGTTTCACAAGAATTGTCAAATTAGACCAAAATCAAGGCTAAATTGGGTCTCGAGTTCTCTGGCTCGGATCCGTGCGCAGTCCACGATGTTCCTTCACAAAATGGGTCTAACTTACTCATCTTAAGCCCAATTAAGGCTTATGATACCTTGTTGGAAAGCTTATTCAGAGGCCCTTAATTTGGTCTAGGGTTAGGTCAGGATTAAAAAGCAAAAATAGAAGTTTACAGCCGCATAAGCCAGAGAGAGAAGGAAATTAGACAACTTTTACAATCATTGTTTTTGCTTTTACATTATTGGGCATAATTGCTAAATATTGTTAATTTTTGGGTTTTTCACTCTTCATGACCTTGTTGCCTTGTGCAGAGCTTAACTAGAGCTACAGATATCGGATTTTGATGATCTTGCTGTCCCTAGAAAGATAAGGAAGGGACCTACAATTTCAGGTTCACAAGAATTGTCAAATTATTCCAAAATCAAGCCTAAATTGGGTCCCGAGTTCTCTGGCACGGATCAGTGCGGAGTCCATGATAATCCTTCACTTAAATGGGCCTAACTTACTAATCTTAAGCCCAATTAAGGCATATGATACCTTGTTGGAAAGCTTATTCAGAGGCCCTTAATTCGGTCTAGGGTTATGTCTGGATTAAAAAGCATAAATAGCAGTTTACAGCCGCACAAGCTAGAGAGAGAAGGAAATTAGACAACTTTTACAATCATTGTTTTTGCTTTTACATTATTGGGCTTAATTGGTCTTAATTGCTATTTTTGCTTATTAAAAAGCATAAATAGCAGTTTACTGCCGCACAAACTAGAGAGAGAAGGAAATTAGACAACTTTTACAATCATTGTTTTTGGTTTTACATTATTGGGCTTAATTGCTTAACGTTGTTAATTTTCGGATTTTTCAATCATCCTGACCTTGTTGCCTTGTGCAGAGCAAAACTAGAGCTACAGATATCGGATTTTGAAGTTCTTGCTGTCCCTAGAAAGATAAGGAAGGGACCTACAATTTAGGTTGACAAGAATTGTCAAATTATTCCAAAACCAAGGCTAAATTGGGTCCCGAGTTCTCTGGCGCGGATCAGTGCGCAGTCAATGATATTCCTTCACTTAAATGGGCCTAACTTACTAATCTTAAGCCCAATTAAGGCATATGATACCTTGTTGGAAAGCTTATTCAGAGGCCCTTAATTTGGTCTAGGGGTTAGGTCGGGATTAAAAAGCATAAATAGCAGTTTACAGCCGCACAAGCTAGAGAGAGAAGGAAATTAGACAACTTTTACAATCATTGTTTTTGGTTTTACATTATTGGGCTTAATTGGGCTTAATTGCTAAACATAGTTAATTTTCGGATTTTTCACTCATCCTAGCCTTGTTGCCCTTGCGCAGAGTATAACTAGAGCTACAAATATCGGATTTTGGTGATGTTGCTATCCCTAGAAAGATAAGGAAGAGACCCACAATTTCATATTTCCAAAGAATTATCAAATTAGGCCAAAATCAAGGCTAAATTGGATCCCGAGTTCTCTAGCACGGATCGCTATGCGATCCATGATGTTCCTTCACTTAAATGGGCCTAACTTACTAATCTTAAGCCCAATTAAGGCATATGATACCTTGTTGGAAAGCTTATTCAGAGGCCCTTAATTTGGTCTAGGGTTAGGTCGGGATTAAAAAGCATAAATAGCAGTTTACAGCGGCTCAACCTAGAGAGAGAAGGAAATTTGACAACTTTTACAATCATTGTTTTTGGTTTTACATTATTGGGCTTAATTGGACTTAATTGCTAAACATAGTTAATTTTCGGATTTTTCACTCATCCCAGTCTTGTTGCCATGCGCAGAGTATAACTAGAGCTACAGATATCGGATTTTGGTGATCTTGCTGTCCCTAGAAAGATAAGGAAGAGACCTACAATTTCAGGTTTCACAATAATTGTCAAATTAGACCAAAATCAAGGCTAAATTGGGTCCCGAGTACTCTGGCGTGGATCAGTGCGCAGTCCATGATATTCCTTCACTTAAATGGGCCTAACTTACTAATCTTAAGCCCAATTATTTCATATGATACCTTGTTGGAATGCTTATTCAGAGGCCCTTAAGTTGGTGTAGGGTTAGGTCAGGATTAATAAGAAAAAATAGCAGTTTACAGCCGCAAAAGCCAGAGAGAGACGGAAATTAGACAACTTTTACAATCATTGTTTGCTTTTACATAATTGGGCTTAACTGCTAAACATTGTTAATTTTCGGATTTTTCACTCTTCCTGACCTTGTTGCCTTGCGCAGAACATAAATAGAGCTACAGATTTCAGATTTTGGTGATCTTGCAGTCCCTAGAAAGATAAGGAAGAGACCAACAATTTCAGGTTTCACAATAATTGTCAAATTAGACCAAAATCAAGGCTAAATTGGGTACCGAGTACTCTGGCGCGGATCAGTACGCAGTCCGTGGTGTTCCTTCACTTAAATGGGCCTAACTTACTCATCTTAAGCCCAATTAAGGCATATGATACCTTGTTGGAAAGCTTATTCAGAGGCCCTTAATTGTTCTAGGGTTACGTCAAGATTAATAAGCTTAAATAGAAGTTTACAGCTGCACAAGCCAGAGACAGGCGAAATTTAGACAACTTTTACAATCATTGCTTTTGCTTTTATATTATTGGGCTTAATTGCAAAACATTGTTAATTTTCGGATTTTTCACTCATCCTGACCTTGTTGCCATGCGCAGAGTATAACTAGAGCTACAGATATCGGATTTTGGTGATCTTGCTATCCCTAGAAAGATAAGGAAGAGACCTACAATGTCAGGTTTCACAAGAATTGTCAAATTAGACCAAAATCATGGCTAAATTGGGTCCCGAGTTCTTTGGCTCGGATCAGTGCGCAGTCCATGATGTTCCTTCACTTAAATGGGCCTAACTTACTCATCTTAAGCCCAATTAAGGCATATGATACCTTGCTGGAAAGCTTATTCAGAGGCCCTTAATTTGGTCTAGGGTTAGGTCAGGATTAATAAGCAAAAATAGAAGTTTACAGCCGCACAAGCCAGAGAGAGAAGGAAATTATACAACATTTACAATCATTAATTTTGCTTTTACATTATTGGGCATAATTGCTAAACATTGTTAATTTTCGGATTTTTCACTCTTCATGACCTTGTTGCCTTGTGCAGAGCTTAACTAGAGCTACAGATATCGGATTTTGATGATCTTGCTATCCCTAGAAAGATAAGGAAGGGACCTACAATTTCAGGTTCACAAGAATTGTCAAATTATTCCAAAATCAAGGCTAAATTGGATCCCGAGTTCTCTAGGACGGATCAGGGCGCAGTCCATCGTGTTCCTTCACTTAAATGGGGCTAACTTACTAATCTTAAGCCCAATTAAGGCATAAGATACCTTGTTGGAAAGCCTATTCAGAGGCCTTTAATTTGTTCTAGGGTTACGTCAAGATTAATAAGCATAAATAGCAGTTTATAGCCGCACAAGCCAGAGACAGACTGAAATTAGACAACTTTTACAATCATTACTTTTGCTTTTATGTTATTGGGCTTAATTGCCAAACATTGTTAATTTTCGGATTTTTCACTCATCCCAGTCTTGTTACCATGCGCAGAGTATAACTAGAGCTACAGATATCGAATTTTGGTAATCTTGCTGTCCCTAAAAAGATAAGGAAGAGACCTACAATGTCAGGTTTCACAAGAATTGTCAAATTAGACCAAAATCAAGGCTAAATTGGGTCCAGAGTTCTCTGGCGCGGATCAGTGCGCAGTCAGTG
>JAUPTC010000010.1:3884258-3919258 GCA_030762895.1 Sophora flavescens | reverse complement strand
CTCCCCAATCTATTCCCACCCCATAAAAATAAAATTTGGTGTTTGGGCTTTTTGGGGTGGGGGGGGGGGGGAAAAAAAAAAAAAAGTTACCGCCCCACCACAAAGGGGGAGGGGATTGGACAACTTTTACAATCATTGTTTTTGGTTTTACATTATTGGCATTAATTGGGCTTAATTGCTAAACATTGTTAATTTTCGGATTTTTCTCTCATCTTGACCTTGTTGCCTTGCGCAGAGCATAACTGGAGCTGCAGATATCGGATTTTGGTGATCTTGCAGTCCCTAGAAAGATAAGGAAGAGACCTACAATTTCGGGTTTCACAAGAATTGTCAAATTAGTCCAAAATCAAGGCTAAATTGGGTCCCGAGTACTCTGGCGCGGATCAGTGCTCAGTCCATGATGTTCCTTCACTTAAATGGGCCTAACATACTAATCTTAAGCCCAAGTACATAAAGGACCTAAATGGGCTCTATTAGGATCAAACAAGTCCATTTGGGCTCTATTAGGATCAAATATGAACAACTTAAGGGCCTCTGAATAAGCTTTCCAACAAGGTATCATATGCCTTAATTGGGCTTAAGATGAGTAAGTTGTGCCCATTTAAGTGAAGGAACATCATGGACTGCGCCCTGACCCGCGCCAGAGAACTCGGGACCCAATTTAGCCTTGATTTTGGTCTAATTTTACAATTATTGTGAAGCTGAAATTGTAGGTCCCTTCCTTATCTTTCTAGGGATAGCAAGATCATCAAAATCCGATATCTGTAGCTCTAGTTATGCTCTGCACAAGGCAACAAGGTCAGAAAGAGTGAAACATCCGAAAATTAACAATGTTTAGCAATTAAGCCCAATTAAGCCCAATAATGTAAAACCAAAAACAATGATTGTAAAAGTTGTCTAATTTCCTTCTCTCCCTGGCTTGTACGCCTGTAAACTGATATTTATGCTTATTAATCCTGACCTAACCCTAGACCAAATTAAGGGCCTCTGAAAAAGCTTTCCAACAAGGTATCATATGCCTTAATTGGGCTAAATATGAGTAAGTTAGGCCCATTTAAGTGAAGGAACATCATGGACTGCGCACTGATCCGCGCCAGAGAACTCGGGACCCAATTTAGCCTTGATCTTGGTCTAATTTGACAACTATTGTGAAACCTGAAATTGTTGGTCTCTTCCTTATCTTTCTAGGGACAGCAAGATCATCAAAATCCGATATCTGTAGCTCAAGTTATGCTCTGTGCAAGGCAACATGGTAAGGAAGAGTGAAAAAGCATAAATTAACAATGTTTAGCAATTAAGCCCAATTAAGCCCTATAATATAAAACCAAAAATAATGATTGTAAAAGTTTTCTAATTTTCCTCTCTCTCTAGCTTGTGCGGCTGTAAACTGCTATTTATGATTTTTAATCCCGACCTAACCCTAGACCAAATTAAGAGCCTCTGAATAAGCTTTCCAACAAGGTATCATATGCCTTAATTGGGCTTAAGATTAGTAAGTTAGGCCCATTTAAGTGAAGGAATATCATGGACTGCGCACTGATCCGCGCAAGAGTACTCGGGGCCCAATTTTGCCCTGATTTTGGTCTAATTTGACAATTATTGAGACACCTGAAATTGTTGGTCTCTTCCTTATCTTTCTAGGGACAGCAAGATCACCGAAATCTCAAATCTGTAGCTCTAGTTATGCTCTGCGCAAGGCAACAAGGTCAGGAAGAGTGAAAAATCCGAAAATTAACAATGTTTAGCAATTAAGCCCAATAATGTAAAACCAAAAACAATGATTGTAAAAGTTGTCTAATTTCCTTCTCTCTCTAGATTGTGCGGCTGTAAACTACTATTTATGCTTTTTAATCCCGACTTAACCCTAGACCAAATTAAGGGCCTCTGAATAAGCTTTCCAACAAGGTATCATATGCCTTGATTGGGCTTAAGATTAGCAAGCTAGGCCCATTTAAGTGAAGGAATATCATGGACTATGTACTGATCCGTGCCAGAGAACTCGGCCCCCAATTTAGCTTTGATTTTGGAATAATTTAACAATTCTTGTGAACCTGAAATTGTAGGTCCCTTCCTTATCTTTCTAGGGACAGCAAGATCACCAAAATCCGATATCTGTAGCTCTAGTTATACTCTGCACATGGCAACAAGACTGGGATGAGTGAAAAATCCAAAAATTAACAATGTTTATCAATTAAGCCCAATTAAGCCCAATAATGTATAATCAAAAACAATGATTATAAAAGTTATAAAAAGTCCTTCTCTCTCTAGCTTGTGCGGCTGTAAACTGCTATTTATGCTTTTTAATCCCGACCTAAACCTAGACCAAATTAAGGGCCTCTGAATAAGCTTTCCAACAAGGTATCATATGCCTTAATTGGGATTAAGATTAGTAAGTTAGGCCCATTTAAGTGAAGGAATATCATGGACTGCGCACTGATCCGCGCCAGAGTACTAGGGACCCAATTTAGCCTTGATTTTGGTCTAATTTGACAATTATTGTGAGACCTGAAATTGTTGGTCTCTTCCTTAACTTTCTAGGGACAGCAAGATTACCAAAATCCGATATCTGTAGCTCTAGTTATACTCTGCGGATGGCAACAAGACTGGGATGAGTGAAAAATCCGAAAATTAACTATGTTTAGCAATTTAGTCCAATTAAGCCCAATAATGTAAAACCAAAAACAATGATTGTAAAAGTTGTATAATTTCCTTCTCTCTCTAGTTTGTGCGGCTATAAACTGCTATTTATGCTTTTTAATCCCGACCTAACCCTAGACCAAATTAAGGGCCTCTAAATAAGCTTTCCAATAAGGTATCATATGCCTTAATTGGGCTAAAGATGAGTAAGTTAGGCCCATTTAAGTGAAGGAACATCATGGACTGCACACTGATCCGGGCGAGAGTACTCGGGACCCAATTTAGCCTTGATTTTGGTCTAATTTGACAATTATTGTGAAACCTGAAATTGTTGGTCTCTTCCTTATCTTTCTAGGGACAGCAAGATCACCAAAATCCGAAATCTGTAGCTCTAGATATGCTCTGCGCAAGGCAACAAGGTCAGGATAAGTGAAAAATCCGAAAATTTACAACGTTTATCAATTAAGCCCAATAATGTAAAAGTAAAAACAAAGATTGTAAAAGTTGTCTAATTTCCATCTCTCTCTGGTTTGTGCGGCTGTAAACTGCTATTTATGCTTATTAATCTTGACGCAACCCTACAACAAATTAAGGACCTCCAAATAAGCTTTCCAACAAGGTATCATACGCATTAATTGGGCTTAAGATGAGTAAGTTAGGCCCATTTAAGTGAAGGAACATCATGGACTACACACTGATCCGCGCAAGAGAACTCGGGACCCAATTTAGCCTTGATTTTGGTCTAATTTGACAATTCTTGTGAATCCTGACATTGTAGGTCTCTTCCTTATCTTTTTAGGGACAGCAAGATCACCAAAATTCGATATCTGTAGCTCAAGTTATGTTCTGCACAAGGCAACCAGGTCAGGATGAGTAAAAAATCCAAAAATTTACAATGTTTAGCAATTAAGCCCAATAATATAAAAAGCAAAAATAATGATTTTAAAAGTTGTCTAATTTCCGTCTCTCTCTGGCTTGTGCGGCCGTAAACTGCTATTTATGCTTATTAATGCTGACCTAACCCTAGACCAAATTAAGGGCCTCTGAATAAGCTTTCCAACAAGGTATCATATGCCTTAATTGGGCTTAAGATGAGTAGGTTAGGCCGATTTAAGTGAAGGAACATCATGGACTACGCACTGATCCGCGCCAGAGTACTCGGGACCCAATTTAGCCTTGATTTTGGTCTAATTTGACAATTATTAACCTGAAATTGTTGGTATCTTCCTTATCTTTCTAGGGACAGCAAGATCACCAAAATTCGTTATCTGTAGCTCTAGTTATGCTCTGCTCATGGCAACAAGGTTGGGATGAGTGAAAAATCCGAAAATTAACAATGTTTAGCAATTAAGCCCAATAATGTAAAACCAAAATCAAATTAGGCCAAAATCAAGGCTAAATTGGATCCTGAGTTCTCTAGCACGGATCAGTGCGCAGTCCATGATGTTCCTTCACTTAAATGATGCTAACTTACTAATCTTAAGCCAAATTAAGGCATTTGATACCTTGTTGGAAAGCTTATTCAGAGGCCCTTAATTTGGTCTAGGGTTAGGTTGGTATTAATAAGCATAAATAGTAGTTTACAGCCGCACAAGCCAGAGAGAGTCGGAGTTAGACAACTTTTACAATCATTGTTTTTGCTTTTACATCATTGGGCTTAATTGGGCTTAATTGCTAAACATTGTTAATTTTCGGATTTTTCACTCATCCTGACCTTGTTGTCTTCCACAGAGCATAACTAGAGCTACAGATATCGGATTTTGGTGATTTTGATGTCCCTAGAAATATAAGGAAGAGGCTTACAATTTCAGGTTTCAAAAGAATTTTCAAAATAGGCCCAAATCAAGGCTAAATTGGGTCCCGAGTTCTATCGCGCGGATCGGTCGCGATCCATGATATTCCTTCACCTAAATGGGGCTAACTTACTAATCTTAAGCCCAATTAAGGCATATGATACCTTGTTGGAAAGCTTATTCAGAGGCCCTTAATTTGGTCTAGGGTTAGGTCGGGATTAAAAGGCATAAATAGCAGTTTACAGCCGCACAAGCTAGAGAGAGATGGAAATTAGACAACTTTTACAATCATTGTTTTTGGTTTTACATTATTGGGCTTAATTGGGCTTAATTGCTAAACATTGTTAATTTTCGGATTTTTCACTCTTCCTGACCTTGTTGCCTTGTGCAGAGCATAACTAGAGCTACATATTTCGGATTTTGGTGATCTTGCTATCCCTAGAAAGATAACGAAGAGACCTACAATTTCAGGTTTCACAATAATTGTCAAATTAGATCAAAATCAAGGCTAAATTGGGTCCCGAGTACTTTGGCGCGGTTCAGTGCGCAGTCCATGATATTCCTTCACTTAAATGGGCCTAACTTACAAATCTTAAGCCCAATTAAGGCATATGATACCTTGTTGGAAAGCTTATTCAGAGGCCCTTAATTTGTTCTAGGGTTACGTCAAGATTAATAACCATAAATAGATGTTTACAGCCGCACAAGCAAGAGACAGACGGAAATTAGACAACTTTTACAATCATTGTTTTTGGTTTTACATTATTGGGCTTAATTGGACTTAACTGCTAAACATAGTTAATTTTCGGATTTTTCACTAATCCCAGTCTTGTTGCCAAGCGCAGAGTATAACTAGAGCTACATATATCTGATTTTGGTGATCTTGCTGTCCCTAGAAAGATAAGGAAGAGACCTACAATTTCAGGTTTCCAAGAATTGTCAAATTAGGCCAAAATCAAGGCTAAATTGGGTCCCGAGTTCTCTGGCGCGGATCAGTGCGTTGTCCATGATGTTCCTTCACTTAAATAGGCCTAACTTACTCATCTTAAGCCCAATTAAGGCATATGATACCTTGTTGGAAAGCTTATTCAGAGGCCCTTAATTTGGTCTAGGGTTAGGTCGGGATTAATAAGCATAAATAGCAGTTTCCAGCCGCTAATTTCCAGATCCGATATCTGTAGCTCTAGTTATGCTCTCCGCAAGGCAACATGGTCGGGATAAGTAAAAAATCCGAAAATTAACAATGTTTAGCAATTAAGTCTAATAATGTAAAAGAAAAAACAATGATTGTAAAAGTTGTTTAATTTTTGTCTCTCTATGGCTTGTGCGGCTGTAAACTGCTATTTTTGCTTATTAATCCTGATCTAACCCTATACCAAATTAAGAGCCTCTGAATAAGCTTTCCAACATGGTGTGATGTACCTTAATTAGGCTTAAGATGAGTAAGTTAGGCCCATTTAAGTGAAGGAACAACATGGACTGCGCACTGATCCGCGCGATAGAACTCGGGACCCAATTTAGCCTTGATTTGGGCCTATTTTGACAATTCTTTTGAAACCTGAAATTGTAGGTCTCTTCCTTATCTTTCTAGGGACATCAAAATCACCAAAATCCGATATCTATAGCTCTAGTTATGCTCTGCGCAAGACAACAAGGTCAGGATGAGTGAAAAATCCGAAAATTAACAATGTTTAGCAATTAAGCCCAATAATGTAAAAGCAAAAACAATGATTGTAAAAGTTGTCAAAATCCGACTCTCTCTGGCTTGTGCGGCTGTAAAATGCTATTTATGCTTTTTAATCCTGACCTAACCCTAGACCAAATTATGGGCCTCTGAATAAGCTTTCCAACAAGGTATCATATGCCTTAATTGGGCTTAAGATGATTAAGTTAGGCCCATTTAAGTGAAGGAACATCATGGACTGCGCACTGATCCGCGCCAGAGAACTCGGGACCCAATTTAGCCAAGATTTTGGTCTAATTTGACAATTCTTGTGAAACCTGATATTGTAGGTCTCTTCCTTATCTTTCTTGGGACATCAAAATCACCAAAATCCGATATCTGTAGCTATAGTTATACTCTGCGCAATGCAACAAGGTCGGGATGAGTGAAAAATCCGAAAATTAACAATGTTTAGCAATTAAGCCCTATAATGTAAAACCAAAAACAATGATTATAAAAGTTGTCTAATTTCCTTCTCTCTCTAGCTTGTGCGGCTATAAACTGCTATTTATGCTTTTTAATCCCGACCTAACCCTAGACCAAATTAAGGGCCTCTGAATAAGCTTTCCTACAAGGTGTGATATGCCTTAATTGGGCTTAAGATGAGTAAGTTAGGCCCATTTAAGTGAAGGAACAACATGGACTGCGTACTGATCCGCGTGATAGAACTCGGGACCCAATTTAGCCTTGATTTGGGCCTATTTTGACAATTCTTTTGAAACCTGAAATTGTGGGTCTCTTCCTTATCTTTCTAGGGACAGCAAGATCACCAAAATCTGATATCTGTAGCTCTAGTTATGTTCTACGCAAGACAACATGGTCAGGATGAGTGAAAAATCCGAAAATTAACAATGTTTAGCAATTATGCCCAATAATGTAAAACCAAAAACAATGATTGTAAAAGTTGCCTAATTTCCTTCTATATCTAGCTTGTGCGGCTGTAAACTGCTATTTATGCTTTTTAATCCCGACCTAACCCTAGACCAAATTAAGGGCCTCTGAATAAGCTTTCCAACAAGGTTTCATATGCCTTAATTGGGCTTAAGATTAGTAAGTTAGGCCCATTTAAGTGAAGGAACATCATGTACTGCGCACTGATCCGCGCCAGAGAACTTCGGACCCAATTTAGCCTTGATTTTGGCCTAATTTAACAATTCTAGTGTCACCTTAAATTGTAGGTCTCTTCCTTATCTTTCTAGGGACAGCAAGATCACCAAAATCCGATATCTGTAGCTCTAGTTATACTCTGCGCATGGCAACAAGACTGGGATGAGTGAAAAATCCGAAAATTAACTATGTTTAGCAATTAAGTCCAATTAAGCCCAATAATGTAAAACCAAAAACAATGATTGTAAAAGTTGTCTTCCTTATCTTTCTAGGGACAGCAAGATCACCAAACTCCGAAATTTGTTGCTCTAGTTATGCTCTGCGCAAGGCAAAAGGTCAGGAAGAATGAACAATCCGAAAATTACCGATGCTTAGCAATTAAGCCCAATTAAGCCCAATAATGTAAAACCAAAAATAATGATTGTAAAAGTTGTCTAATTTCCGTCACTCTCTGGCTTGTGTTGCTGTAAACTGCTATTTTTGCTTATTAATCCTGACCTAACCCCAGACCAAATTAAGGGCCTCTAAATAAGCTTTCCAACAAGATATCATATGCCTTAATTGGGCTTAAGATGAGTAAGTTAGGCCCATTTAAGTGAAGGAACATCATGGACTGCGCACAGATCCGCGACAGAGTACTCGGGACCCAATTTAGCCTTGATTTTGGTCTAATTTGACATTTCTTGGGAAACCTGACATTGTAGGTCTCTTCCTTATCTTTCTAGGGACAGCAAGATCACCAAAATCTGATATCTGTAGCTCTAGTTATTCTCTGCGCATGGCAACAAGGTCGGGATGAGTGAAAAATCCGAAAATTAATAATGTTTAGAAATTAAGCCCAATTTAGCCCAATAATGCAAAACCAAAAACAATGATTGTAAAAGTTGTCTAATTTCCTTCTCTCTCTAGCTTGTGCGGCTGTAACTGCTATTTATGCTTTTTAATCCCGACCTAACCCTAGGCCAAATTAAGGGCCTCTGAATAAGCTTTCCAACAAGGTATCATATGCCTTAATTGGGCTTAAGATTAGTAAGTTAGGTCCATTTAAGTGAAGGAACATCATGGACATCGCACTGATCCGTGCTAGAGAACTCGGGATCCAATTTAGCCTTGATTTTGGCCTAATTTGATAATTCTTTGGAAATATGAAATTGTGGGTCTCTTCCTTATCTTTCTAGGGACATCAAGATCACCAAAATCCGATATCTGTTGCTCTAGTTATGTTCTGCGCAAGACAACAAGGTCACGAAGAGTGAAAAATCCGAAAATTAACAATGTTTAGCAATTAAGGCCAATAATGTAAAACCAAAAACAATGATTGTAAAAGTTGTCTAATTTCCTTCTCTCTCTAGCTTGTGCGGCTGTAAACTGCTATTTATGCTTTTTAATCCCGACCTAAAATTAGACCAAATTAAGGGCCTCTGAATAAGCTTTCCTACAAGGTATCATATGCCTTAATTGGGCTTAAGATGAGTAAGTTAGGCCCATTTAAGTGAAGGAATTAACAATGTGTAAGTTTGGCCCATTTAAGTGAAGGAACATCATGGACTGCGCACTGATCCGCTCCAGAGAACTCGGGACACAATTTAGGGAAGATTTTGGCCTAATTTGATAATTCTTTGGAAATATGAAATTGTGGGTCTCTTCCTTATCTTTCTAGGGACAACAAGATCATCAAAATCCGATATCTGTAGCTCTAGTTATGCTCTGTACAAGGCAACAAGGTGAAGAAGAGTGAAATATCCGAAAATTAACAATGTTTAGCAATTATGCCAAATAATGTAAAAGCAAAAACGATGATTGTAAAAGTTGTCTAATTTCCGTCTCTCTCTGGCTTGTGCGGCTGTAAACTGCTATTTTTGCTTATTAATCCAGACCTAACCATAGACCAAATTAAGGGCCTCTGAATAAGCTTTCCAACAAGGTATCAGATGTAGGTCACCTGAAATTGTAGGCCTCTTCCTTATCTTTATAGGGACAGCAAGATCACCAAAATCTGATATCTGTAGCTCTAGTTATACTCTGCGCATGGCAACAAGACTGGGATGAGTGAAAAATCCGAAAATTAACTATGTTTAGCAATTAAGTCCAATTAAGCCCAATAATGTAAAACCAAAAACCATGATTGTAAAGTTGTCTTCCTTATCTTTCTAAGGACAGCAAGATCACCAAAATCTGAAATCTGTAGCTCTAGTTATGCTCTGTGCAAGGCAACAAGGTCAGGAAGAGGGAAAAATCCGAAAATTAACAATGTTTAGCAATTAAGCCCAATTAAGCCCAATAATGTAAAACAAAAAACAATGATTGTAAAAGTTGTCTAATTTCCTTCTCTCTCTAGCTTATGCGGCTGTAAACTGTTATTTATGCTTTTTAATCCCAACCTAACCCTAGACCAAATTAAGGGCCTCTAAATAAGCTTTCCACCAAGGTATCATATGCCTTAAATGGGCTTAAGATTAGTAAGTTAGGCCGATTTAAGTGAAGGAATATCATGGACTGCGCACTGATCCGCGCCAGAGTACTCGGGACCCAATTTAGCCTTGATATTGGTCTAATTTGACAATTATTGTGACACCTGATATTGTTGGTCTCTTCCTTATCTTTCTAGGGACAGCAAGATCACCAAAATCCGAAATCTGAAGCTCTAGTTATGCTCTGCGCAAGGCAATAAGGTCAGCAAGAGTGAAAAATCCGAAAATTAACAATGTTTAGCAGTTAAGACCAATTATGTAAAAGCAAAAAAAATGATTGTAAAAGTTGTCTAATTTCCGTCTCTCTCTGGCTTGTGCGGCTGTAACTGCTATTTTTGTTTATTAATCCTAACCTAACCCTAGACAAATTAAGGGGCTCTGAATAAGATTTCCAACAAGGTATCATATGCCTTAATTGGGCTTAAGATTAGTAAGTTAGGCCGATTTAAGTGAAGGAATATCATGGACCGCGCACTGATCCGCGCCAGAGTACTCGGGACCCAATTTAGCCTTGATTTTGGTCTAATTTGACAATTATTGTGAAACCTGAAATTGTTGGTCTCTTCCTTATCTTTTTAGGGACAGCAAGATCACCAAAATCCGAAATCTGTAGCTCTAGTTATGCTCTGCGCAAGGAAACAAGGTCAGGAAGAGTGAAAAATCCGAAAATTAGCAATGTTTAGCAATTAAGCCCAACGATGTAAAAGCAAAAACAATGATTGTAAAAGTTGTCTAATTTCCATCTCTCTCTGGCTTGTGCGGCTGTAAACTTCTATTTTTGCTTATTAATCCTGACCTAACCCTAGACCAAATTAAGGGCCTCGGAATAAGCTTTCCAAAAAGGTATCATATGCCTTAATTGGGCTTAAGATTAGTAAGTTAGGCCAATTTAAGTGAAGGAATATCATGGACTGCGCACTGATCCGAGCCAGAGTACTCGGGACCCAATTTAGCCTTGATTTGGGCCTAAATTGACAATTCTTGTGTCACCTGAAATTGTAGGTCTCTTCCTTATCTTTCTAGGGACAGCAAGATCACCAAAATCCGATATCTGTAGCTTTAGTTATACTCTGCGCATGGCAACAAGACTGGGATGAGTGAAAAATCCGAAAATTAACTATGTTTAGCAATTAAGCCCAATAATGTAAAACCAAAAACAATCATTGTAAAAGTTGTCAAATTTCCTTCTCTCTCTGGCTTGTGCGGATGTAAACTTCTATTTTTGCTTATTAATCCCGACCTAACCCTAGACCAAATTAAGGGCCTCTGAATAAGCTTTCCAACAAGGTATCATATGCCTTAATTGGGCTTAAGATTAGTAAGTTAGGCCCATTTAAGTGAAGGAACATCATGGACTGCGCACTGATCCGTGCTAGAGAACTCGGGATCCAATTTAGCCTTGATTTTGTCCTAATTTAATGATTCTTTGGAAATATGAAATTGTGGGTCTCTTCCTTATCTTTCTAGGGATATCAAGATCACCAAAATCCGATATATGTAGCTCTAGTTATACTCTGCGCATGGCAACAAGACTGGGATGAGTGAAAAATCCGAAAATTAACTATGTTTAGCAATTAAGCCCAATTAAGCCTAATAATGTAAAACCAAAAACAATGATTGTAAAAGTTGTCTAATTTCCTTCTCTCTCTAGCTTGTGCAGCTGTAAACTGCTATTTATGCTTTTTAATAAGCAAAAATAGCAATTAAGCCCAATAATGTAAAAGCAAAAACAATGATTGTAAAAGTTGTCTAATTTCCTTCTCTCTCTAGCTTGTGCGGTTGTAAACTGCTATTTATGCTTTTTAATCCAGATCTAACCCTAGACCGAATTAAGGGCATCTAAATAAGCTTTCCAACAAGGTATCATATGCCTTAATTGGGCTTAAGATTAGTAAGTTAGACCCATTTAAGTGAAGGAATATCATGGACTGCGTACTGATCCGCGCAAGAGAACTCGGGACCCAATTTAGCCTTGATTTAGGAATAATTTGACAATTATTGTGAACCTGAAATTGTAGGTCCCTTCCTTATCTTTCTAGGGACAGCAAGATCATCAAAACCCGATATCTGTAGCTCTAGTTAAGATCTGCACAAGGCAACAAGGTCATGAAGAGTGAAAAATCCAAAAATTAACAATGTTTGGCAATTATGCCCAATAATGTAAAAGCAAAAACAATGATTGTAAAAGTTGTCTAATTTCCTTCTCTCTCTAGCTTGTGCGGCTGTAAACTGCTATTTATGCTTTTTAATCCCGACCTAACCCTAGACCAAATTAAGGGCCTCTGAATAAGCTTTCCAACAAGGTATCATATGCCTTAATTGGGCTTAAGATGGGAAAGTTAGGCCGATTTAAGTGAAGGAACATCAAGGACTGCGCACGGATCCGAGCCAGAGAACTCGGGACCCAATTTAGCCTTGATTTTGGTCTAATTTGACAATTCTTGTGAAACCTGACATTGTAGGTCTCTTCCTTATCTTTCTAGGGATAGCAAGATCACCAAAATCCGATATCTGTAGCTCTAGTTATACTCTGCGCATGGCAACAAGGTCAGGATGAGTGAAAAATCCGAAAATTAACAATGTTTTGCAATTAAGCCCAATTAAGCCCAATAATATAAAATCAAAAGCAATGATTGTAAAAGTTGTCTAATTTCCGCCTTTCTCTGGCTTGTGTGGCTGTAAACTTCTATTTATGCTTATTAATCTTGACGTAACCCTAGAACAAATTAAGGGCCTCTGAATAAGCTTTCCAACAAGGTATCATATGCCTTAATTGGGCTTAAGATGAGTAAGTTAGGCCCATTTAAGTGAAGGAACACCACCGATCACAAGATCGATCCGCGCCAGAGAACTCTGGACCCAATTTAGCCTTGATTTTGGTCTAATTTGACAATTCTTGTGAAACCTGACATTGTAGGTCTCTTCCTTATCTTTTTAGGGACAGCAAGATTACCAAAATTCGATATCTGTAGATCTAGTTATACTCTGCGCAAGGCAACAAGACTGGGATGAGTGAAAAATCCGAAAATTAACAATGTTTGGCAATTAAGCCCAATAACATAAAAGCAAAAGTAATGATTGTAAAAGTTGTCTAATTTCAGTCTGTCTCTGGCTTGTGCGGCTATAAACTGCTATTTATGCTTATTAATCTTGACGTAACCCTAGAACAAATTAAAGGCCTCTGAAAAGGCTTTCCAACAAGGTATCATATGCCTTAATTGGGCTTAAGATTAGTAAGTTAGCCCCATTTAAGTGAAGGAACACGATGGACTGCGCCCTGATCCGTCCTAGAGAACTCGGGATCCAATTTAGCCTTGATTTTGGAATAATTTGACAATTCTTGTGAACCTGAAATTGTAGGTCCCTTCCTTATCTTTCTAGGGATAGCAAGATCATCAAAATCCGATATCTGTAGCTCTAGTTAAGCTCTGCACAAGGCAACAAGGTCATGAAGAGTGAAAAATCCGAAAATTAACAATGTTTAGCAATTATGCCCAATAATGTAAAAGCACAATTAATGATTGTAAATGTTGTCTAATTTCCTTCTCTCTCTGGCTTGTGCGGCTGTAAACTTCTATTTTTGCTTATTAATCCTGACCTAACCCTAGACCAAATTAAGGGCCTCTGAATAAGCTTTCCAACAAGGTATCATATGCCTTAATTGGGCTTAAGATGAGTAAGTTAGGCCCATTTAAGTGAAGGAACATCATGGACTGCGCACTGATCCGAGCCAGAGAACTCGGGACCCAATTTAGCCATGATTTTGGTCTAATTTGACAATTCTTGTGAAACATGACATTGTAGGTCTCTTCCTTATCTTTCTAGGGATAGCAAGATCACCAAAATCCGATATCTGTAGCTCTAGTTATACTCTGCGCATGGCAACAAGGTCAGGATGAGTGAAAAATCCGAAAATTAACAATGTTTTGCAATTAAGCCCAATAATATAAAAGCAAAAGCAATGATTGTAAAAGTTGTCTAAATTCCGCCTGTCTCTGGCTTGTGCGGCTGTAAACTTCTATTTAAGCTTATTAATCTTGACGTAACACTAGAACAATTAAGGGCCTCTGAATAAGCTTTCCAACAAGGTATCATATGCCTTAATTGGGCTTAAGATGAGTAAGTTAGGCCCATTTAAGTGAAGGAACACCACGGACTGCGCACTGATCCGCGCCAGAGAACTCTGGACCCAATTTAGCCTTGATTTTGGTCTACTTTGACAATTCTTGTGAAACCTGACATTATAGGTCTCTTCCTTATCTTATAGGGACAGCAAGATTACCAAAATTAGATATCTGTAGCTCTAGTTATACTCTGCGCATGGCAACAAGACTGGGATGAGTGAAAAATCCGAAAATTAACAATGTTTAGCAATTAAGCCCAATAACATAAAACCAAAAACAATGATTGTAAAACTTGTCTAATTTCCTTCTCTCTCTGGCTTGTGCGGCTGTAAACTGCTATTTATACTTATTAATCCAGACCTAACCCTAGAACAAATTAAGGGCCTCTGAATAGGCTTTCCAACAAGGTATCAAATGCCTTAATTGGGCTTAAGATTAGTAAGTTAGGCCCATTTAAGTGAAGGAATATCATGGACTGCGCACTGATCCGCGCCAGAGTACTCGGGACCCAATTTAGCCTTGATTTTGGTCTAATTTGACAATTATTGTGAATCCTGAAATTGTTGGTCTCTTCCTTATCTTTCTAGGGACTGCAAGATCACCAAAATCCGAAATCTGTAGCTCTATTTATGTTCTGCGCAAGGCAACAAGGTCAGGAAGAGTGAAAAATCCGAAAATTAACAATGTTTAGCAGTTAAGCCCAATTATGTAAAAGCAAACAATGATTGTAAAAGTTGTCTAATTTCCGTCTCTCTATGGCTTGTGCGGCTGTAAACTCCTATTTTTTCTTATTAATCCTGACCTAACCCTACACCAAATTAAGGGCCTCTGAATAAGCATTCCAACAAGGTATCATATGCCATAATTGGGCTTAAGATTAGTAAGTTAGGCCCATTTAAGTGAAGGAATATCATGGACTGCGCACTGATCCACGCCAGAGTACTCGGGACCCAATTTTGCCTTGATTTTGGTCTAATTTGACAATTATTGTGAAACCTGAAATTGTAGGTCTCTTCCTTATCTTTCTAGGGACAGCAAGATCACCAAAATCCGATATCTGTAGCTCTAGTTATACTCTGCGCATGGCAACAAGACTGGGATGAGTGAAAAATCCGAAAATTAACTATGTTTAGCAATTAAGTCCAATTAAGCCCAATAATGTAAAACCAAAAACAATGATTGTAAAAGTTGTCAAATTTCCTTCTCTCTCTAGGTTGAGCCGCTGTAAACTGCTATTTATGCTTTTTAATCCCGACCTAACCCTAGACCAAATTAAGGGCCTCTGAATAAGCTTTCCAACAAGGTATCATATGCCTTAATTGGGCTTAAGATTAGTAAGTTAGGCCCATTTAAGTGAAGGAACATCATGGACTGCGTACTGATCCGTGCTAGAGAACTCGGGATCCAATTTAGCCTTGATTTTGGCCTAATTTGATAATTCTTTGGAAATATGAAATTGTGGTCTCTTCCTTATCTTTCTAGGGATAGCAACATCACCAAAATCCGATATCTGTAGCTCTAGTTATACTCTGCGCAAGGCAACAAGACTGGGATGAGTGAAAAATCCGAAAATTAACTATGTTTAGCAATTAAGCCCAATTAAGCCCAATAATGTAAAACCAAAAACAATGATTGTAAAAGTTGTCTAATTTCCTTCTCTCTCTAGCTTTTGCGGCTGTAAACTGCTATTTATACTTTTTAATCCCGACCTAACCCCTAGACCAAATTAAGGGCCTCTGAATAAGCTTTCCAACAAGGTATCATATGCCTTAATTGGGCTTAAGATTAGTAAGTTAGGCCCATTTAAGTGAAGGAATATCATTGACTGCGCACTGATCCGTGCCAGAGAACTCGGGACCCAATTTAGCCTTGGTTTTGGAATAATTTGACAATTCTTGTCAACCTAAATTGTAGGTCCCTTCCTTATCTTTCTAGGGACAGCAAGAACTTCAAAATCCGATATCTGTAGCTCTAGTTATGCTCTGCACAAGGCAACAAGGTCAGGATGATTGAAAAATCCGAAAATTAACAACGATAAGCAATTAAGCCCAATAATGTAAAACCAAAAACAATGATTGTAAAAGTTGTCTAATTTCCTTCTCTCTCTAGTTTGTGCGGCAGTAAACTGCTATTTATGCTTTTTAATAAGCAAAAATAGCAATTAAGACCAATTAAGCCCAATAATGTAAAAGCAAAAACAATGATTGTAAAAGTTGTCTAATTTCCTTCTCTCTCTAGCTTGTGCGGCTGTAAACTGCTATTTATGCTTTTTAATCCAGACCTAACCCTAGACCGAATTAAGGGCCTCTGAATAAGCTTTCCAACAAGGTATCATATGCCTTAATTGGGCTTAAGATTAGTAAGTTAGGCCCATTTAAGTGAAGGATTATCATGGACTGCGCACTGATCCGTGCCAGAGAACTCGGGACCCAATTTAGGCTTGATTTTGGAATAATTTGACAATTCTTGTGAACCTGAAATTGTAGGTCCCTTCCTTATCTTTCTAGGGACAGCAAGATCATCAAAATCCGATATCTGTAGCTCTAGTTAAGCTCTGCACAAGGCAACAAGGTCATGAAGAGTGAAAAATCCAAAAATTAACAATATTTAGCAATTATGCCCAATAATGTAAAAGCAAAAACAATGATTGTAAAAGTTGTCTAATTTCCTTCTCTCTCTGGCTTATGCGGCTGTAAACTTCTATTTTTGCTTTTTAATCCTGACCTAACCCTAGACCAAATTAAGGGCCTCTGAATAAGCTTTCCAACAAGATATCATAAGCCTTAATTGGGCTTAAGATGAGTAAGTTAGGCCCATTTTGTGAAGGAACATCGTGGACTGCGCACTGATCCGAGCCAGAGAACTCGAGACCCAATTTAGCCTTGATTTTGGTCTAATTAGACAATTCTTGTGAAACCTGACATTGTAGGTCTCTTCCTTATCTTTCTAGGGATAGCAAGATCACCAAAATCCGATATTTGTAGCTCTAGTTATACTCTGCGCATGGCAACAAATTCAGGATGAGTGAAAATTCTGAAAATTAACAATGTTTTGCAATTAAGCCCAATTAAGCCCAATAATATTAAACCAAAAGCAATGATGGTAAAAGTTGTCTAATTTCCGTCTCTCTCTGGCTTGTGCGGCTGTAAACTGCTATTTTTGCTTATTAATCCTGACCTAACCCTAGACCAAATTAAGGGCCTCTGAATAATCTTTCCAACAAGGTATCATATGCTTAATTGGGCTTAAGATTAGTAAGTCAGCCCCATTTAAGTGAAGGAATATCATGGACTGAGCACTGATCCGCGCCAGAGTACTCGGGACCCAATTTAGCCTTGATTTTGGTCTAATTTGACAATTATTATGAAACCTAAAATTGTTGGTCTCTTCCTTATCTTACTAGGGACAGCAAGATCACCAAAATCCGAAATCTGTAGCTCTAGTTATGCTCTGCGTAAGGCAACAAGGTCAGGAAGAGTGAAAAATCCGAAAATTAACAATGTTTAGCAATTAAGCCCAATGATGTAAAAGCAAAAACAATGATTGTAAAAGTTGTCTAATTTCCAGCTCTCTCTGGCTTGTGCGGCTGTAAACTGCTATTTTTTCTTATTAATCCTGACCTAACCCTAGACCAAATTAAGGGCCTCAGAATAAGCTTTCCAACAAGGTATCATATGCCTTAATTGGGCTTAAGATTAGTAAGTTAGGCCCATTTAAGTGAAGGAATGTCATGGACTGCGCACGGATCCGAGCCAGAGTACTCGGGACCCAATTTAGCCTTGAATTGGGCCTAAATTGACAATTCTCGTGTCACCTGAAATTGTAGGTCTCTTCCTTATCTTTCTAGGGACAGCAAGATCACCAAAATCCGATATCTGTAGCTCTAGTTATACTCTGCGCATGGCAACAAGACTGGGATGAGTGAAAAATCCGAAAATTAACTATGTTTAACAATTAAGTCCAATTAAGCCCAATAATGTAAAACCAAAAACAATGATTGTAAAAGTTGTCAAATTTCCATCTCTCTCTAGCTTGTGCGGCTGTAAAGTGCTATCTATGCTTTTTAATCCCGACCTAACCCTAGACCAAATTAAGGGCCTCTGAATAAGCTTTCCAACAAGGTATGATATGCCTTAATTGGGCTTAAGATTAGTAAGTTAGGCCCATTTAAGTGAAGGAACATCATGGACTGCGCACTGATCCGTGCTAGAGAACTCGAGATCCAATTTTGCCTAGATTTTGGCCTAATTTGATAATTCTTTGGAAATATGAAATTGTGGGTCTCTTCCTAATCTTTCTAGGGATAGCAAGATCACCAAAATCCAATATCTGTAGCTCTAGTTATACTCTGCACATGGCAATAAGACTGGGATGAGTGAAAAACCGAAAATTAACTATGTTTAGCAATTAAGCCCAATTAAGCCCAATAATGTAAAACCAAAAACAATGATTGTAAAAGTTGTCTAATTTCCTTCTCTCTCTAGCTTGTGCGGCTGTAAACTGCTATTTATGCTTTTTAATCCCGACCTAACCCCTGACCAAATTAAGGGCCTCTGAATAAGCTTTCCAACAAGGTATCATATGCCTTAATTGGGTTTAAGATTAGTAAGTTAGGCCCATTTAAGTGAAGGAGTATCATTGACTGCGCACTGATCCGCGCCAGAGAACTCAGGACCAAATTTAGCCTTGGTTTTGGAATAATTTGACAATTCTTGTGAACTTGAAATTGTAGGTCCCTTCCTTATCTTTCTAAGGACAGCAAGAACATCAAAATCCGATATCTGTAGCTCTAGTAATGCTTTGCGCAAGGCAACAAGGTCAGGATGATTGAAAAATTCGAAAATTAACAATGTTTAGCAATTAAGCCCAATAATGTAAAACCAAAAACAATGATTGTAAAAGTTGTCAAATTTCCTTCTCTCTCTAGGTTGAACCGCTGTAAACTGCTATTTATGCTTTTTAATCCCGACCTAACCCTAGACCAAATTAAGGGCCTCTGAATAAGCTTTCCAACAAGGTATCATATGCCTTAATTGGGCTTAAGATTAGTAAGTTAGGCCCATTTAAGTGAAGGAACATCATGGACTGCGCACTGATCCGTGCTAGAGAACTCGGGATCTAATTTAGCCTTGATTTTGGCCTAATTTGATAATTCTTTGGAAATATGAAATTGTGGGTCTCTTCCTTATCTTTCTAGGGATAGCAACATCACCAAAATCCGATATCTGTAGCTCTAGTTATACTCTGCGCAAGGCAACAAGACTGGGATGAGTGAAAAATCCGAAAATTAACTATGTTTAGCAATTAAGCCCAATTAAGCCCAATAATGTAAAACCAAAAACAATGATTGTAAAAGTTGTCTAATTTCCTTCTCTCTCTAGCTTGTGCGGCTGTAAACTGCTATTTATGCTTTTTAATCCCGACCTAACCCCTAGACCAAATTAAGGGCCTCTGAATAAGCTTTCCAACAAGGTATCATATGCCTTAATTGGGCTTAAGATTAGTAAGTTAGGCCCATTTAAGTGAAGGAATATCATTGATCGCAGATCGATCCGTGCCAGAGAACTCGGGACCCAATTTAGCCTTGGTTTTGGAATAATTTGACAATTCTTGTCAACCTAAATTGTAGGTCCCTTCCTTATCTTTCTAGGGACAGTAAGAACTTCAAAATCCGATATCTGTAGCTCTAGTTATGCTCTGCACAAGGCAACAAGGTCAGGATGATTGAAAAATCCGAAAATTAACAACGATAAGCAATTAAGCCCAATAATGTAAAACCAAAAACAATGATTGTAAAAGTTGTCTAATTTCCTTCTCTCTCTAGTTTGTGCGGCAGTAAACTGCTATTTATGCTTTTTAATAAGCAAAAATAGCAATTAAGACCAATTAAGCCCAATAATGTAAAAGCAAAAACAATGATTGTAAAAGTTGTCTAATTTCCTTCTCTCTCTAGCTTGTGCGGCTGTAAACTGCTATTTATGCTTTTTAATCCAGACCTAACCCTAGACCGAATTAAGGGCCTCTGAATAAGCTTTCCAACAAGGTATCATATGCCTTAATTGGGCTTAAGATTAGTAAGTTAGGCCCATTTAAGTGAAGGATTATCATGGACTGCGCACTGATCCGTGCCAGAGAACTCGGGACCCAATTTAGGCTTGATTTTGGAATAACTTGACAATTCTTGTGAACCTGAAATTGTAGGTCCCTTCCTTATCTTTCTAGGGACAGCAAGATCATCAAAATCCGATATCTGTAGCTCTAGTTAAGCTCTGCACAAGGCAACAAGGTCATGAAGAGTGAAAAATCCAAAAATTAACAATATTTAGCAATTATGCCCAATAATGTAAAAGCAAAAACAATGATTGTAAAAGTTGTCTAATTTCCTTCTCTCTCTGGCTTATGCGGCTGTAAACTTCTATTTTTGCTTTTTAATCCTGACCTAACCCTAGACCAAATTAAGGGCCTCTGAATAAGCTTTCCAACAAGGTATCATAAGCCTTAATTGGGCTTAAGATGAGTAAGTTAGGCCCATTTTGTGAAGGAACATCGTGGACTGAGCACTGATCCGCGCCAGAGTACTCGGGACCCAATTTAGCCTTGATTTTGGTCTAATTTGACAATTATTATGAAACCTGAAATTGTTGGTCTCTTCCTTATCTTACTAGGGACAGCAAGATCACCAAAATCCGAAATCTGTAGCTCTAGTTATGCTCTGCGTAAGGCAACAAGGTCAGGAAGAGTGAAAAATCCGAAAATTAACAATGTTTAGCAATTAAGCCCAATGATGTAAAAGCAAAAACAATGATTGTAAAAGTTCTCTAATTTCCAGCTCTCTCTGGCTTGTGCGGCTGTAAACTGCTATTTTTTATTATTAATCCTGACCTAACCCTAGACCAAATTAAGGGCCTCAGAATAAGCTTTCCAACAAGGTATCATATGCCTTAATTGGGCTTAAGATTAGTAAGTTAGGCCCATTTAAGTGAAGGAATGTCATGGACTGCGCACGGATCCGAGCCAGAGTACTCGGGACCCAATTTAGCCTTGATTTGGGCCTAAATTGACAATTCTTGTGTCACCTGAAATTGTAGGTCTCTTCCTTATCTTTCTAGGGACAGCAAGATCACCAAAATCCGATATCTGTAGCTCTAGTTATACTCTGCGCATGGCAACAAGACTGGGATGAGTGAAAAATCCGAAAATTAACTATGTTTAACAATTAAGTCCAATTAAGCCCAATAATGTAAAACCAAAAACAATGATTGTAAAAGTTGTCAAATTTCCATCTCTCTCTAGCTTGTGCGGCTGTAAAGTGCTATCTATGCTTTTTAATCCCGACCTAACCCTAGACCAAATTAAGGGCCTCTGAATAAGCTTTCCAACAAGGTATGATATGCCTTAATTGGGCTTAAGATTAGTAAGTTAGGCCCATTTAAGTGAAGGAACATCATGGATCGCAGATCGATCCGTGCTAGAGAACTCGAGATCCAATTTTGCCTAGATTTTGGCCTAATTTGATAATTCTTTGGAAATATGAAATTGTGGGTCTCTTCTTTATCTTTCTAGGGATAGCAAGATCACCAAAATCCGATATCTCGTAGCTCTAGTTATACTCAGCCCATGGCAACAAGACTGGGATGAGTGAAAAATCGAAAATTAACTATGTTTAGCAATTAAGCCCAATTAAGCCCAATAATGTAAAACCAAAAACAATGATTGTAAAAGTTGTCTAATTTCCTTCTCTCTCTAGCTTGTGCGGCTGTAAACTGCTATTTATGCTTTTTAATCCCGACCTAACCCCTAGACCAAATTAAGGGCCTCTGAATAAGCTTTCCAACAAGGTATCATATGCCTTAATTGGGCTTAAGATTAGTAAGTTAGGCCCATTTAAGTGAAGGAGTATCATTGACTGCGCACTGATCCGCGCCAGAGAACTCAGGACCAAATTTAGCCTTGGTTTTGGAATAATTTGACAATTCTTGTGAACTTGAAATTGTAGGTCCCTTCCTTATCTTTCTAAGGACAGCAAGAACATCAAAATCCGATATCTGTAGCTCTAGTTATGCTTTGCGCAAGGCAACAAGGTCAGGATGATTGAAAAATCCGAAAATTAACAATGTTTAGCAATTAAGCCCAATAATGTAAAACCAAAAACAATTATTGTAAAAGTTGTCTAATTTTATTTCTCTCTCTAGCTTGTGTGGCTGTAAACTGCTATTTATGCTTTTTAATAAGTAAAAATAGCAATTAAGCCCAATAATGTAAAAGCAAAAACAATGATTGTAAAAGTTGTCTAATTTCCTTCTCTCTCTAGCTTGTGCGGCTGTAAACTGCTATTTATGCTTTTTAATCCAGACCTAACCCTAGACCGAATTAAGGGCCTCTGAATAAGCTTTCCTACAAGGTATCATATGCCTTAATTGGGCTTAAGATTAGTAAGTTAGGCCCATTTAAGTGAAGGAACATCATGGACTGCGCACTGATCCGTGCTAGAGAACTCGGGATCCAATTTAGCCTTGATTTTGGCCTAATTTGATAATTCTTTGGAAATATGAAATTGTGGGTCTCTTCCTTATCTTTCTAGGGATAGCAACATCACCAAAATCCGATATCTGTAGCTCTAGTTATACTCTGCGCAAGGCAACAAGACTGGGATGAGTGAAAAATCCGAAAATTAACTATGTTTAGCAATTAAGCCCAATTAAGCCCAATAATGTAAAACCAAAAACAATGATTGTAAAAGTTGTCTAATTTCCTTCTCTCTCTAGCTTGTGCGGCTGTAAACTGCTATTTATGCTTTTTAATCCCGACCTAACCCCTAGACCAAATTAAGGGCCTCTGAATAAGCTTTCCAACAAGGTATCATATGCCTTAATTGGGCTTAAGATTAGTAAGTTAGGCCCATTTAAGTGAAGGAATATCATTGACTGCGCACTGATCCGTGCCAGAGAACTCGGGACCCAATTTAGCCTTGGTTTTGGAATAATTTGACAATTCTTGTCAACCTAAATTGTAGGTCCCTTCCTTATCTTTCTAGGGACAGCAAGAACTTCAAAATCCGATATCTGTAGCTCTAGTTATGCTCTGCACAAGGCAACAAGGTCAGGATGATTGAAAAATCCGAAAATTAACAACGATAAGCAATTAAGCCCAATAATGTAAAACCAAAAACAATGATTGTAAAAGTTGTCTAATTTCCTTCTCTCTCTAGTTTGTGCGGCGATAAGAAATGCTATTTATGCTTTTTAATAAGCAAAAATAGCAATTAAGACCAATTAAGCCCAATAATGTAAAAGCAAAAACAATGATTGTAAAAGTTGTCTAATTTCCTTCTCTCTCTAGCTTGTGCGGCTGTAAACTGCTATTTATGCTTTTTAATCCAGACCTAACCCTAGACCGAATTAAGGGCCTCTGAATAAGCTTTCCAACAAGGTATCATATGCCTTAATTGGGCTTAAGATTAGTAAGTTAGGCCCATTTAAGTGAAGGATTATCATGGATCGCATGACCGATCCGTGCCGAGAACTCGGGACCCAATTTAGGCTTGATTTTGGAATAACTTGACAATTCTTGTGAACCTGAAATTGTAGGTCCCTTCCTTATCTTTCTAGGGACAGCAAGATCATCAAAATCCGATATCCGTAGCTCTAGTTAAGCTCTGCACAAGGCAACAAGGTCATGAAGAGTGAAAAATCCAAAAATTAACAATATTTAGCAATTATGCCCAATAATGTAAAAGCAAAAACAATGATTGTAAAAGTTGTCTAATTTCCTTCTCTCTCTGGCTTATGCGGCTGTAAACTTCTATTTTTGCTTTTTAATCCTGACCTAACCCTAGACCAAATTAAGGGCCTCTGAATAAGCTTTCCAACAAGGTATCATAAGCCTTAATTGGGCTTAAGATGAGTAAGTTAGGCCCATTTTGTGAAGGAACATCGTGGACTGAGCACTGATCCGCGCCAGAGTACTCGGGACCCAATTTAGCCTTGATTTTGGTCTAATTTGACAATTATTATGAAACCTGAAATTGTTGGTCTCTTCCTTATCTTACTAGGGACAGCAAGATCACCAAAATCCGAAATCTGTAGCTCTAGTTATGCTCTGCGTAAGGCAACAAGGTCAGGAAGAGTGAAAAATCCGAAAATTAACAATGTTTAGCAATTAAGCCCAATGATGTAAAAGCAAAAACAATGATTGTAAAAGTTCACTAATTTCCAGCTCTCTCTGGCTTGTGCGGCTGTAAACTGCTATTTTTTCTTATTAATCCTGACCTAACCCTAGACCAAATTAAGGGCCTCAGAATAAGCTTTCCAACAAGGTATCATATGCCTTAATTGGGCTTAAGGTTAGTAAGTTAGGCCCATTTAAGTGAAGGAATGTCATGGACTGCGCACGGATCCGAGCCAGAGTACTCGGGACCCAATTTAGCCTTGATTTGGGCCTAAATTGACAATTCTTGTGTCACCTGAAATTGTAGGTCTCTTTCTTATCTTTCTAGGGACAGCAAGATCACCAAAATCCGATATCTGTAGCTCTAGTTATACTCTGCGCATGGCAACAAGACTGGGATGAGTGAAAAATCCGAAAATTAACTATGTTTAACAATTAAGTCCAATTAAGCCCAATAATGTAAAACCAAAAACAATGATTGTAAAAGTTGTCAAATTTCCATCTCTCTCTAGCTTGTGCGGCTGTAAAGTGCTATCTATGCTTTTTAATCCCGACCTAACCCTAGACCAAATTAAGGGCCTCTGAATAAGCTTTCCAACAAGGTATGATATGCCTTAATTGGGCTTAAGATTAGTAAGTTAGGCCCATTTAAGTGAAGGAACATCATGGACTGCGCACTGATCCGTGCTAGAGAACTCGAGATCCAATTTTGCCTAGATTTTGGCCTAATTTGATAATTCTTTGGAAATATGAAATTGTGGGTCTCTTCTTTATCTTTCTAGGGATAGCAAGATCACCAAAATCCGATATCTGTAGCTCTAGTTATACTCTGCACATGGCAACAAGACTGGGATGAGTGAAAAATCGAAAATTAACTATGTTTAGCAATTAAGCCCAATTAAGCCCAATAATGTAAAACCAAAAACAATGATTGTAAAAGTTGTCTAATTTCCTTCTCTCTCTAGCTTGTGCGGCTGTAAACTGCTATTTATGCTTTTTAATCCCGACCTAACCCCTAGACCAAATTAAGGGCCTCTGAATAAGCTTTCCAACAAGGTATCATATGCCTTAATTGGGCTTAAGATTAGTAAGTTAGGCCCATTTAAGTGAAGGAGTATCATTGACTGCGCACTGATCCGCGCCAGAGAACTCAGGACCAAGTTTAGCCTTGGTTTTGGAATAATTTGACAATTCTTGTGAACTTGAAATTGTAGGTCCCTTCCTTATCTTTCTAAGGACAGCAAGAACATCAAAATCCGATATCTGTAGCTCTAGTTATGCTTTGCGCAAGGCAACAAGGTCAGGATGATTGAAAAATCCGAAAATTAACAATGTTTAGCAATTAAGCCCAATAATGTAAAACCAAAAACAATTATTGTAAAAGTAGTCTAATTTTATTTCTCTCTCTAGCTTGTGCGGCTGTAAACTGCTATTTATGCTTTTTAATAAGTAAAAATAGCAATTAAGCCCAATAATGTAAAAGCAAAAGCAATGATTGTAAAAGTTGTCTAATTTCCGCCTGTCTCTGGCTTGTGCGGCTGTAAACTTCTATTTATGCTTATTAATCTTGACGTAACCCTAGAACAAATTAAGGGCCTCTGAATAAGCTTTCCAACAAGGTATCATATGCCTTAATTGGGCTTAAGATGTGTAAGTTAGGCCCATTTAAGTGAAGGAACATCACGGACTGCGCACTGATCCGTGCCAGAGAACTCTGGACCCAATTTAGCCTTGATTTTGGTCTAATTTGACAATTCTTGTGACACTTGACATTGTAGGTCTCTTCCTTATCTTTTTAGGGACAGCAAGATCACCAAAATTCGATATATGTAGCTCTAGTTATACTCTGCGCATGGCATCAAGACTGGGATGAGTGAAAAATCCGAAAATTAACAATGTTTAGCAATTAAGCCCAATTAAGCCCAATAATGTAAAACCAAAAACAATGATTGTAAAACTTGTCTAATTTCCTTCTCTCTCTAGCTTGTGCGGTTGTAAACTGCTATTTATGCTTTTTAATCCTGACCTAACCCTAGACCAAATTAAGGGCCTCTGAATAAGCTTTCCAACAAGGTATCATATGCCTTAATTGGGCTTAAGATTAGTTAGGCCCATTTAAGTGAAGGAATATCATGGACTGCGCACTGATCCACGCCAGAGAACTCGGGACCCAATTTAGCCTTGATTTTGATCTAATTTGACAATTCTTGTGAAACCTGACATTGTAGGTCTCTTCCTTATCTTTCTAGAGACAGCAAGATCATCAAAATCCGATATCTATAGCTCTAGTTATGCTCTGCACAAGGCAACAAGGTCAGGAAGAGTGAAAAATCCGAAAATTGACAATGTTTTGTAATTATGCCCAATTAAGCCCAATAATGTAAAACCAAAATCAATGATTATAAAAGTTGTCTAATTTCCTTCTCTCTCTAGCTTGTGCGGTTCTAAACTACTATTTATGCTTTTTAATCCCGACCTAACCCTAGACCAAATTAAGGGCCTCTGAATAAGCTTTCCAACAAGGTATCATATGCCTTAATTGGGCTTAAGATTAGTTAGGCCCATTTAAGTGAAGGAATATCATGGACAGCGCATTGATCCGCGCCAGAGAACTCGGGACCCAATTTAGCCTTGATTTTGGAATAATTTGACAATTCTTGTGCACCTGAAATTGTAGGTCCCTTCCTTATCTTTCTAGGGACAGCAAGATCATCAAAATCCGATATCGGTAGCTCTAGTTATGCTCTGCACAAGGCAACAAGCTAGAGAGAGAAGGAAATTAGACAACTTTTACAATCATTGTTTTTGGTTTTACATTATTGGGCTTAATTGCGCTTAATTGCTAAACATTGTTAATTTTCGAATTTTTCACTCATCGCGAACTTGTTGCCTTGGGCAGAGCATAACTAGACCTACAGATTTCGGATTTTGGTGATCTTGCTGTCCCTAGAAAGATAAGGAAGGGACCAACAATTTCAGGTTTCACAAGAATTGTCAAATTAGACCAAAATCAAGGCTAAATTGGGTCCCGAGTACTCTGGCGTGGATCAGTGCGCAGTTCATGATATTCCTTCACTTAAATGGGCCTAACTTACTCATTTAAGCCCAATTAAGGCATATGATACCTTGTTGGAAAGCTTATTCAGAGGCCCTTAATTTAGTCTGGGGTCAGGTTAGGATAAGGTCGGGACCCAATTTAGCCTTGATTTTGGCCTAAATTGACAATTCTTGTGTCACCTGAAATTGTAGGTCTCTTCCTTATCTTTCTAGGGACAGCAAGATCACCAAAATCCGATATCTGTAGCTCAAGTTATACTCTGCGCATGGCAACAAGACTGGGATCCTTGTAGAGCCCAAATGGACTAGTTTGATCCTAATAGAGCCAAATGGACTTGTTTGATCCTAGTGGAGCCCAAATGGACTTTTTAGGTCATATAGGACCGAATTGGGCCAATTTGTACGTCTTTGGTCCTAACGGAGCCCAAATGGATTTGTTTGATCCTAATAGAGCCCCAATGGACTTGTTTGATCCAAATAGAGCCCATATGGACTTGTTTGGTCAATTTGTACTTCTTTGGTCCTTTTGGAGACCAAATGGACTTGTTTGATCCTAATAGAGCCAAAATGCACTTTTTAGGTCATATAGGACCTAACTGTGCCAATTTGTACTTCTTTGGTCCTATTGGAGCCCAAATGGACTTGTTTGATCCTAATAGAGCCCAAATGGACTTTTTAGGTCATATAGGACCTAACTGGGCCAATTTGTACTTCTTTGGTCCAAATGGAGCCCAAACGGACTTGTTTGTCCCTAATAGAGCCCAACTAGACATTTTAGGTCATAAAGGACCTAACTGTGCCAATTTGTACTTCTTTGGTCCTAATGGAGCCCAAATGGACTTGTTTCATCCTAATAGAGCCAAAATGGACTTTTTGGGTCATATAGGACCTAACAGGGTCAATTTGTACATCTTTGGTCCTAATAGAGCCCAAATGGACTTGTTTGATCCTAATAGAGCCCAAATGGACTTTTTAGGTCATAAAGGACTTAACTGTGCCAATTTTTACTTCTTTGGTCCTAATGGAGCCCAAATGGACTTGTTTGATCCTAATAGAGCCCAAATGGACTTTTTAGGTCATATAGGACCTAACTGGGCCAATTTGTACTTCTTTGGTCCTATTGGAGCCCAAATGGACTTGTTTTATCCTAATAGAGCCAAATTTGTACTCATTATGGAGCTACAAATATCGGATTTTGGTGATCTTGCTGTCCATAGAAAGATAAGGAAGAGACCTACAATTTCAGGTGACACAAGAATTATCAATTTAGGCCAAAATCAAGGCTAAATTGGATCCCGACCTTATCCTGACCTAACCCTAGACCAAATTAAGGGCCTCTGAATAAGCTTTCCAACAAGGCCTGAATTTGATCTACGGTTAGGTCAGGATTAATAGTCATAAATAGTAGTTTACAGCCGCACAAGCCAGAGAGAGACGGAAATTAGACAACTTTTACAATCATTGTTTTTGCCCCAAATGGACGTTTTAGGTCATATAGGACCTAACTGGGCCCATTTGTACTTCTTTGGTCCTATTGGAGCCCAAATGGACTTGTTTGATCCTAATATAGCCCAAATGGACTTTTTAGGTCATATAGGACCTAAGCCCAAATGGACTTGTGTGATCCTAATAGAGCCCAAATGGACTTTTTAGGTCATATAGGACCTAACTGGGCCAATTTGTAATTCTTTGGTCCTAATGGAGCCCAAATGGACCTGTTTGATCCTAATAGAGCCCAAATGGACTTTTTAGGTCATATAGGACCTAACAGGGCCAATTTGTACTTCTTTGGTCCTATTGGAGCCAAAATGGACTTGTTTGATCCTAATAGAGCCCAAATGGACTTTTTAGGTCATATAGGACCTAACTGGGCCAATTTGTACTTCTTTGGTCCTAATGGAGCCCAAATGGACTTGTTTAATCCTAGTAGAGCCCAAATGGACTTGTTTGATCCTAATAGAGCCCAAATGGACTTGTTTGATCCTAGTAGAGCCCAAATGGACTTGTTTGATCCTAATAGAGCCCAAATGGACTTTTTAGGTCATATAGGACCTAACTGGGCCAATTTGTACTTCTTTGGTCCTAATGGAGCCCAAATGGACCTGTGTGATCCTAATAGAGCCCAAATGGACTGTTTAGGTCATATAGGACCTAACTGGGCCAATTTGTACTTCTTTGGTCCTATTGGAGCCCAAATGGACTTGTTTGATCCTAATAGAGCCCAAATGGACTTTTTAGGTCATATAGGACCTAACTGGGCCAATTTGTACTTCTTTGGTCCTAATGGAGCCCAAATGGACTTGTTTGACCCTAATAGAGCCCAGATGGACTTTTTAGGTCATATAGGACCTAACTGGGCCAATTTGTACTTCTTTGGTCCCAATTAGAGCCCAAATAGACTTGTTTGATCCTCATAGAACCCAAACGGACTTTTTAGGTCAAATAGGACCTAACTGGGCCAATTTGTACTTCTTTGGGCCTAATGGAGCCCAAATGGACTTGTTTGATCCTAATAGAGCACAAATGGACTTTTTAGGTCATATAGGACCGAATTGGGCCAATTTGTACGTCTTTGGTCCTAACGGAGCCCAAATGGATTTGTTTGATCCTAATAGAGCCCCAATGGACTTGTTTGATCCAAATAGAGCCCATATGGACTTGTTTGGTCAATTTGTACTTCTTTGGTCCTTTTGGAGACCAAATGGACTTGTTTGATCCTAATAGAGCCAAAATGCACTTTTTAGGTCATATAGGACCTAACTGTGCCAATTTGTACTTCTTTGGTCCTATTGGAGCCCAAATGGACTTGTTTGATCCTAATAGAGCCCAAATGGACTTTTTAGGTCATATAGGACCTAACTGGGCCAATTTGTACTTCTTTGGTCCAAATGGAGCCCAAACGGACTTGTTTGTCCCTAATAGAGCCCAACTAGACATTTTAGGTCATAAAGGACCTAACTGTGCCAATTTGTACTTCTTTGGTCCTAATGGAGCCCAAATGGACTTGTTTCATCCTAATAGAGCCAAAATGGACTTTTTGGGTCATATAGGACCTAACTGGGTCAATTTGTACATCTTTGGTCCTAATTGAGCCCAAATGGACTTGTTTGATCCTAATAGAGCCCAAATGGACTTTTTATGTCATAAAGGACTTAATCGTGCCAATTTTTACTTCTTTGGTCCTAATGGAGCCCAAATGGACTTGTTTGATCCTAATAGAGCCCAAATGGACTTTTTAGGTCATATAGGACCTAACTCGGGCCAATTTGTACTTCTTTGGTCCTATTGGAGCCCAAATGGACTTGTTTTATCCTAATAGAGCCAAATTTGTACTCATTATGGAGCTACAAATATCGGATTTTGGTGATCTTGCTGTCCATAGAAAGATAAGGAAGAGACCTACAATTTCAGGTGACACAAGAATTATCAATTTAGGCCAAAATCAAGGCTAAATTGGATCCCGACCTTATCCTGACCTAACCCTAGACCAAATTAAGGGCCTCTGAATAAGCTTTCCAACAAGGCCTGAATTTGATCTACGGTTAGGTCAGGATTAATAGTCATAAATAGTAGTTTACAGCCGCACAAGCCAGAGAGAGACGGAAATTAGACAACTTTTACAATCATTGTTTTTGCCCCAAATGGACGTTTTAGGTCATATAGGACCTAACTGGGCCCATTTGTACTTCTTTGGTCCTATTGGAGCCCAAATGGACTTGTTTGATCATAATATAGCCCAAATGGACTTTTTAGGTCATATAGGACCTAAGCCCAAATGGACTTGTGTGATCCTAATAGAGCCCAAATGGACTTTTTAGGTCATATAGGACCTAACTGGGCCAATTTGTAATTCTTTGGTCCTAATGGAGCCCAAATGGACCTGTTTGATCCTAATAGAGCCCAAATGGACTTTTTAGGTCATATAGGACCTAACAGGGCCAATTTGTACTTCTTTGGTCCTATTGGAGCCAAAATGGACTTGTTTGATCCTAATAGAGCCCAAATGGACTTTTTAGGTCATATAGGACCTAACTGGGCCAATTTGTACTTCTTTGGTCCTAATGGAGCCCAAATGGACTTGTTTAATCCTAGTAGAGCCCAAATGGACTTGTTTGATCCTAATAGAGCCCAAATGGACTTGTTTGATCCTAGTAGAGCCCAAATGGACTTGTTTGATCCTAATAGAGCCCAAATGGACTTTTTAGGTCATATAGGACCTAACTGGGCCAATTTGTACTTCTTTGGTCCTAATGGAGCCCAAATGGACCTGTGTGATCCTAATAGAGCCCAAATGGACTGTTTAGGTCATATAGGACCTAACTGGGCCAATTTGTACTTCTTTGGTCCTATTGGAGCCCAAATGGACTTGTTTGATCCTAATAGAGCCCAAATGGACTTTTTAGGTCATATAGGACCTAACTGGGCCAATTTGTACTTCTTTGGTCCTAATGGAGCCCAAATGGACTTGTTTGACCCTAATAGAGCCCAGATGGACTTTTTAGGTCATATAGGACCTAACTGGGCCAATTTGTACTTCTTTGGTCCCAATTAGAGCCCAAATGGACTTGTTTGATCCTCATAGAACCCAAACGGACTTTTTAGGTCAAATAGGACCTAACTGGGCCAATTTGTACTTCTTTGGGCCTAATGGAGCCCAAATGGACTTGTTTGATCCTAATAGAGCACAAATGGACTTTTTAGGTCATATAGGACCTAATTGGGCCAATTTGTACTTCTTTGGTCCTAATGGAGCCCAAATGGACTTGTTTGATCCTAGTAGAGCCCAAATGGACTTGTTAGGTCATAAAGGACCTAACTGGGTCAATTTGTACTTCTTTGGTCCTAATGGAGCCCAAATGGACCTGTTTGATCCTAATAGAGCCCAAATGGACTGTTTAGGTCATATAGGACCTAACTGGGTCAATTTGTACTTCTTTGGTCCTAATGGAGCCCAAATGGACCTGTGTGATCCTAATAGAGCCCAAATGGACTTTTTAGGTCATATAGGACCTAACTGGGCCAATTTGTACTTCTTTGGTCCTATTGGAGCCCAAATGGACTTGTTTGATCCTAATAGAGCCCAAATGGACTTTTTAGGTCATATAGGACCTAACTGGGCCAATTTGTAATTCTTTGGTCCTAATGGAGCCCAAATGGACTTGTTTGACCCTAATAGAGCCCAAATGGACTGTTTAGGTCATATAGGACCTAACTGGGCCAATTTGTACTTCTTTGGTCCCAATTAGAGCCCAAATGGACTTGTTTGATCCTCATAGAACCCAAACGGACTTTTTAGGTCAAATAGGACCTAACTGGGCCAATTTGTACTTCTTTGGGCCTAATGGAGCCCAAATGGACTTGTTTGATCCTAATAGAGCACAAATGGACTTTTTAGGTCATATAGGACCTAATTGGGCCAATTTGTACTTCTTTGGTCCTAATGGAGCCCAAATGGACTTGTTTGATCCTAGTAGAGCCCAAATGGACTTGTTAGGTCATAAAGGACCTAACTGGGTCAATTTGTACTTCTTTGGTCCTAATGGAGTCCAAATGGACCTGTTTGATCCTAATAGAGCCCAAATGGACTTTTTAGGTCATAAAGGACCTAACTGGGCCAATTTGTACTTCTTTGATCCTAGTAGGGCCCAAATGGACTTGTTTGATCCTAATAAAGCCCAAATGGACTTTTTAGGTCATAAAGGACCTAACTGGGCCAATTTGTACTTCTTTGGTCCTAATGGAGCCCAAATGGACCTGTTTGATCCTAATAGAGCCCAAATGGACTTTTTAGGTCATATAGGACCTAATTGGGCCAATTTGTACTTTTTTGGTCCTAATGGAGCCCAAATGGACCTGTTTGATCCTAATAGACCCCAAATGGACTTTTTAGGTCATATAGGACCTAACTGGGCCAATTTGTACTTCTTTGATCCTATTGGAGCCCAAATGGACCTGTTTGATCCTAATAGAGCCGAAATGGACTTTTTAGGTCATATAGGACTTAACTGGGCCAATTTATACTTCTTTGGTCCTAATGGAGCCCAAATGGACTTGTTTGACCCTAATAGAACCCAAATGGACTTTTTAGGTCATATAGGACCTAACTGGGCCAATTTGTACTTCTTTGGCCCAATTAGAGCCCAAATGGACTTGTTTGATCCTAATAGAGCCCAAATGGACGTTTTAGGTCAAATAGGACCTAACTGGGCCAATTTGTACTTCTTTGGTCCTACTGGAGCCCAAATGGACTTGTTTGATCCTAATAGAGCACAAATGGACTTTTTAGGTCAAATAGGACCTAACTGGGCCAATATGTACTTCTTTGGTCCAAATGGAGCGAAAATGGACTTCTTGGATCCTAATAGAGCCCAAAGGACCTAATTGGGCCAATTGCCCCGTACGGCCCAATTTTAATTCTTTGGTCCTAATGGAGCCCAAACGGACTTGTTTGAACCTAATAGAACCCAAATGGACTTGTTTGATCCTAATAGAGCCCAAATGGACTTGTGTGATCCTAGTAGAGCCCTAATGGACTTGTTTGATCCTGATTTGGCCCAAATGGACTTGTTTGATCCTAATAAAGCTCAAATGGAATTTTTAGGTCATATAGGACCTAACTGGGCCAATTTGAACTTCTTTGGTCCTATTGGAGCCCAAATAGACTTGTTTGATCCTAATAGAGCCAAAATCCACTTTTAGGTCATATAGGACCTAATTGGGCCAATTTGTACTTCTTTGGTCCTATTGGAGCCCAAATGGACTTGTTTGATCCTAATAGAGCCCAAATGGACTTTTTAGGTCATTTAGGACCTAACTGGGCCAATTTGTACTTTTTTTATCCTAATAGATCCCAACTGGACTTGTGTGATCCTAATAGAGCCCAAATGGACTTTTTAGGTCATATAGGACCTAACAGGGCCAATTTGTACTTCTTTGGTCCTATTGGAGCCCAAATGGACTTGTTTGATCCTAATAGAGCCCAAATGGACTTTTTAGGTCATATAGGACCTAACTGGGCCAATTTTTACTTCTTTGGTCCCATTGGAGCTCAAATGGACTTGTTTGATCCTAATAGAGCCAAAATGCACTTTTTAGGTCATATAGGACCTAACTGGGCCAATTTGTCCTTCTTCGGTCCTACTGGAGCCCACATGGACTTGTTTGATCCTAATAGAGCCCAAATGGACTTGTTAGGTCATAAAGGACCTAACTGTGCCAATTTGTACTTCTTTGGTCCTATTGAAGCCCAAATGGACTTGTTTGATCCTAATAGAACCCAAATGGACTTTTTCGGTCATATAGGACCTAACTGGGCCAATTTGTACTTCTTTGGTCCTAATGGAGCCCAAATGGACTTGTTTGATCCTAGTAGAGCGCATATGGACTTGTTAGGTCATAAAGGACCTAACTGGGCCAAAGGACATGTTTGATCATATAGGACCTAACTGGGCCAATTTGTACTTCTTTGGTCCTAATCGGGCCCAAATGGACCTGTTTGATCCTAATAGTGCCCAAATGGACTTTTTAGGCCATATAGGACCTAACTGGGCCAATTTGTACTTCTTTGGTCCTATTGGAGCCCAAATGGACTTGTTTATTCCTAATAGAACCCAAATGGACTTTTTAGGTCGTATAGGACCTAACTGGGACAATTTGTACTTCTTTGGTCCTATTGGAGCCCAAATGGACTTGTTTATTCCTAATAGAGCCCAAATGGACTTTTTAGGTCGTATAGGACCTAACTGGGACAATTTGTACTTCTTTGGTCCAAATGGAGCCCAAATGGACTTGTTTGACCCTAATAGAGCCCAAATGGACTTGATAGGTCATATAGGACCTAACTGGGCCAATTTGTACTTCTTTGGTCCTAATGGAGCCCAAATGGACTTGTTTGATCCTAGTAGACCCCAAATGGACTTGT
>JAUPTC010000010.1:3838790-3883758 GCA_030762895.1 Sophora flavescens | reverse complement strand
GCAATTAAGACCAATTAAGCCCAATAATGTAAAAGCAAAAACAATGATTGTAAAAGTTGTCTAATTTCCTTCTCTCTCTAGCTTGTGCGGCTGTAAACAGCTATTTATGCTTTTTAATCCAGACCTAACCCTAGACCGAATTAAGGGCCTCTCGAATAAGCTTTCCAACAAGGTATCATATGCCTTAATTGGGCTTAAGATTAGTAAGTTAGGCCCATTTAAGTGAAGGATTATCATGGGCTCGCGACCGATCCGGTGCCGAGAACTCGGGACCCAATTTGAAGCCTTGATTTTGGAATAATTTGACAATTCTTGTGAACCTGAAATTGTAGGTCCCTTCCTTATCTTTCTAGGGACAGCAAGATCATCAAAATCCGATATCTGTAGCTCTAGTTAAGCTCTGCACAAGGCAACAAGGTCATGAAGAGTGAAAAATCCAAAAATTAACAATATTTAGCAATTATGCCCAATAATGTAAAAGCAAAAACAATGATTGTAAAAGTTGTCTAATTTCCTTCTCTCTCTGGCTTATGCGGCTGTAAACTTCTATTTTTGCTTTTTAATCCGACCTAACCCTAGACCAAATTAAGGGCCTCTGAATAAGCTTTCCAACAAGGTATCATAAGCCTTAATTGGGCTTAAGATGAGTAAGTTAGGCCCATTTTGTGAAGGAACATCGTGGACTGCGCACTGATCCGAGCCAGAGAACTCGAGACCCAATTTAGCCTTGATTTTGGTCTAATTTGACAATTCTTGTGAAACCTGACATTGTAGGTCTCTTCCTTATCTTTCTAGGGATAGCAAGATCACCAAAATCCGATATTTGTAGCTCTAGTTATACTCTGCGCATGGCAACAAAGTCAGGATGAGTGAAAATTCTGAAAATTAACAATGTTTTGCAATTAAGCCCAATCTCATGCCCCAATATTAAACCAAAAGCAATGATTGTAACAGTTGTCTAATTTCCGTCTCTCTCTGGCTTGTGCGGCTGTAAACTGCTCTTTTTGCTTATTAATCCTGACCTAACCCTAGACCAAATTAAGGGCCTCTGAATAATCTTTCCAACAAGGTATCATATGCTTAATTGGGCTTAAGATTAGTAAGTCGCCCCCATTTAAGTGAAGGAATATCATGGGATGAAGCGCTCCCCTAGTTCTCGGGACCCAATTTAGCCTTGATTTTGGTCTAATTTGACAATTATTATGAAAACCAAATTGTTGGTCTCTTCCTTATCTTACAAGGGACAGCAAGATCACCAAAATCCGAAATACTGTAGCTCTAGTTATGCTCTGCGTAAGGCAACAAGGTCGGGAAGAGTGAAAAATCCGAAAATTAACAATGTTTAGCAATTAAGCCCAATGATGTAAAAGCAAAAACAATGATTGTAAAAGTTGTCTAATTTCCAGCTCTCTCCGGCTTGTGCGGCTGTAAACTGCTATTTTTTCTTATTAATCCTGACCTAACCCTAGACCAAATTAAGGGCCGAGAATAAGCTTTCCAACAAGGTATCATATGCCTTAATTGGGCTTAAGATTAGTAAGTTAGGCCCATTTAAGTGAAGGAATGTCATGGATCGGGCACGGATCCGAGCCGAGTACTGGGACCCAATTTAGCCTTGAATTGGGCCTAAATTGACAATTCTTGTGTCACCTGAAATTGTAGGTCTCTTCCTTATCTTTCTAGGGAACGAAGATCACCAAAATCCAATATTCGTAGCTCTGTTTACCCGCATGGCAACAAGACCGGGATGAGTGAAAAATCGAAAATTAACTATGTTTAACAATTAAGTCCAATTAACCCAATGATAGTAAAACCAAAAACAATGATTGTAAAAGTTGTCAAATTTCCATCTCTCTCTAGCTTGTGCGGCTGTAAAGTGCTATCTATGCTTTTTAATCCCGACCTAACCCTAGACCAAATTAAGGGCCTCTGAATAAGCTTTCCAACAAGGTATGATATGCCTTAATTGGGCTTAAGATTAGTAAGTTAGGCCCATTTAAGTGAAGGAAGATCATGGATGCGCATGATGATCCGGTGCTAGAGAACTCGAGATCCAATTTTGCCTAGATTTTGGCCTAATTTGATAATTCTTTGGAAATATGAAATTGTGGGTCTCTTCCTAATCTTTCTAGGGATAGCAAGATCACCAAAATCCAATATCTGTAGCTCTAGTTATACTCTGCACATGGCAACAAGACTGGGATGAGTGAAAAACCGAAAATTAACTATGTTTAGCAATTAAGCCCAATTAAGCCCAATAATGTAAAACCAAAAACAATGATTGTAAAAGTTGTCTAATTTCCTTCTCTCTCTAGCTTGTGCGGCTGTAAACTGCTATTTATGCTTTTTAATCCCGACCTAACCCCTAGACCAAATTAAGGGCCTCTGAATAAGCTTTCCAACAAGGTATCATATGCCTTAATTGGGCTTAAGATTAGTAAGTTAGGCCCATTTAAGTGAAGGAGTATCATTGACTGCGCACTGATCCGCGCCAGAGAACTCAGGACCAAATTTAGCCTTGGTTTTGGAATAATTTGACAATTCTTGTGAACTTGAAATTGTAGGTCCCTTTCTTATCTTTCTAAGGACAGCAAGAACATCAAAATCCGATATCTGTAGCTCTAGTAATGCTTTGCGCAAGGCAACAAGGTCAGGATGATTGAAAAATCCGAAAATTAACAATGTTTAGCAATTAAGCCCAATAATGTAAAACCAAAAACAATGATTGAAAAAGTTGTCAAATTTCCTTCTCTCTCTAGGTTGAACCGCTGTAAACTGCTATTTATGCTTTTTAATCCCGACCTAACCCTAGACCAAATTAAGGGCCTCTGAATAAGCTTTCCAACAAGGTATCATATGCCTTAATTGGGCTTAAGATTAGTAAGTTAGGCCAATTTAAGTGAAGGAACATCATGGATCGCGTGACGATCCGTGCTAGATACCTCGGGATCCAATTTAGCCTTGATTTTGGCCTAATTTGATAATTCTTTGGAAATATGAAATTGTGGGTCTCTTCATTATCTTTCTAGGGATAGCAACATCACCAAAATCCGATATCCGTAGCTCTAGTTATACTCTGCGTAAGGGCAACAAGACTGGGATGAGTGAAAAATCCAAAATTAACTATGTTTAGCAATTAAGCCCAATTAAGCCCAATAATGTAAAACCAAAAACAATGATTGTAAAAGTTGTCTAATTTCCTTCTCTCTCTAGCTTGTGCGGCTGTAAACTGCTATTTATGCTTTTAATCCCGACCTAACCCCTAGACCAAATTAAGGGCCTCTGAATAAGCTTTCCAACAAGGTATCATATGCCTTAATTGGGCTTAAGATTAGTAAGTTAGGCCCATTTAAGTGAAGGAATATCATTGACTGCGCACTGATCCGTGCCAGAGAACTCGGGACCCAATTTAGCCTTGGTTTTGGAATAATTTGACAATTCTTGTCAACCTAAATTGTAGGTCCCTTCCTTATCTTTCTAGGGACAGCAAGAACTTCAAAATCCGATATCTGTAGCTCTAGTTATGCTCGCACAAGGCAACAAGGTCGGGATGATTGAAAAATCCGAAAATTAACAACGATAAGCAATTAAGCCCAATAATGTAAAACCAAAAACAATGATTGTAAAAGTTGTCTAATTTCCTTCTCTCTCTAGTTTGTGCGGTGAAACTGCTATTTATGCTTTTTAATAAGCAAAAATAGCAATTAAGACCAATTAAGCCCAATAATGTAAAAGCAAAAACAATGATTGTAAAAGTTGTCTAATTTCCTTCTCTCTCTAGCTTGTGCGGCTGTAAACTGCTATTTATGGTTTTTAATCCAGACCTAACCCTAGACCGAATTAAGGGCCTCTGAATAAGCTTTCCAACAAGGTATCATATGCCTTAATTGGGCTTAAGATTAGTAAGTTAGGCCCATTTAAGTGAAGGATTATCATGGATCATGATCGATCCGTGCCAGAGAACTCGAGACCCAATTTAGCCTTGATTTTGGAATAATTTGACAATTCTTGTGAACCTGAAATTGTAGGTCCCTTCCTTATCTTTCTAGGGACAGCAAGATCATCAAAATCCGATATCTGTAGCTCTAGTTAACCTCTGCACAAGGCAACAAGGTCATGAAGAGTGAAAAATCCAAAAATTAACAATATTTAGCAATTATGCCCAATAATGTAAAAGCAAAAACAATGATTGTAAAAGTTGTCTAATTTCCTTCTCTCTCTGGCTTATGCGGCTGTAAACTTCTATTTTTGCTTTTTAATCCTGACCTAACCCTAGACCAAATTAAGGGCCTCTGAATAAGCTTTCCAACAAGGTATCATAAGCCTTAATTGGGCTTAAGATGAGTAAGTTAGGCCCATTTTGTGAAGGAACATCGTGGGTGAGCAGCGATCCGCGCCGTACTCGGGACCCAATTTAGCCTTGATTTTGGTCTAATTTGACAATTATTATGAAACCTGAAATTGTTGGTCTCTTCCTTATCTTACTAGGGACAGCAAGATCACCAAAATCCGAAATCTGTAGCTCTAGTTATGCTCTGCGTAAGGCAACAAGGTCGGGAGAAGAGTGAAAAATCCGAAAATTAACAATGTTTAGCAATTAAGCCCAATGATTTAAAAGCAAAAACAATGATTGTAAAAGTTCTCTAATTTCCAGCTCTCTCTGGCTTGTGCGGCTGTAAACTGCTATTTTTTCTTATTAATCCTGACCTAACCCTAGACCAAATTAAGGGCCTCGAATAAGCTTTCCAACAAGGTATCATATGCCTTAATTGGGCTTAAGATTAGTAAGTTAGGCCCATTTAAGTGAAGGAATGTCATGGACTGCGCACGGATCCGAGCCAGAGTGCTCGGGACCCAATTTAGCCTTGATTTGGGCCTAAATTGACAATTCTTGTGTCACCTGAAATTGTAGGTCTCTTCCTTATCTTTCTAGGGACAGCAAGATCACCAAAATCCGATATCTGTAGCTCTAGTTATACTCTGCGCATGGCAACAAGACTGGGATGAGTGAAAAATCCGAAAATTAACTATGTTTAACAATTAAGTCCAATTAAGCCCAATAATGTAAAACCAAAAACAATGATTGTAAAAGTTGTCAAATTTCCATCTCTCTCTAGCTTGTGCGGCTGTAAAGTGCTATCTATGCTTTTTAATCCCGACCTAACCCTAGACCAAATTAAGGGCTTACGAATAAGCTTTCCAACAAGGTATGATATGCCTTAATTGGGCTTAAGATTAGTAAGTTAGGCCCATTTAAGTGAAGGAACATCATGGATCTGCGCCTGATCCGGTGCTAGAGAACTCGAGATCCAATTTTGCCTAGATTTTGGCCTAATTTGATAATTCTTTGGAAATATGAAATTGTGGGTCTCTTCTTTATCTTTCTAGGGATAGCAAGATCACCAAAATCCGATATCTGTAGCTCTAGTTATAGGCTGATCATGGCGACAAGACTGGGATGAGTGAAAAATCGAAAATTAACTATGTTTAGCAATTAAGCCCAATTAAGCCCAATAATGTAAAACCAAAAACAATGATTGTAAAAGTTGTCTAATTTCCTTCTCTCTCTAGCTTGTGCGGCTGTAAACTGCTATTTATGCTTTTTAATCCCGACCTAACCCCTAGACCAAATTAAGGGCCTCTGAATAAGCTTTCCAACAAGGTATCATATGCCTTAATTGGGCTTAAGATTAGTAAGTTAGGCCCATTTAAGTGAAGGAGTATCATTGACTGCGCACTGATCCGCGCCAGAGAACTCAGGACCAAATTTAGCCTTGGTTTTGGAATAATTTGACAATTCTTGTGAACTTGAAATTGTAGGTCCCTTCCTTATCTTTCTAAGGACAGCAAGAACATCAAAATCCGATATCTGTAGCTCTAGTTATGCTGTGGGCAAGGCAACAAGGTCAGGATGATTGAAAAATCCGAAAATTAACAATGTTTAGCAATTAAGCCCAATAATGTAAAACCAAAAACAATTATTGTAAAAGTTGTCTAATTTTATTTCTCTCTCTAGCTTGTGCGGCTGTAAACTGCTATTTATGCTTTTTAATCCAGACCTAACCCTAGACCGAATTAAGGGCCTCTGAATAAGCTTTCGAACAAGATATCATATGCCTTAATTGGGCTTAAGATGTGTAAGTTAGGCCCAATTAAGTGAAGGAACATCATGGGATCGCACACCGATCCGAGCAGATGGGATCCTTGTAGAGCCCAAATGGACTAGTTTGATCCTCATAGAGCCAAATGGACTTGTTTGATCCTAGTGGAGCCCAAATGGACTTTTTAGGTCATATAGGACCGAATTGGGCCAATTTGTACGTCTTTGGTCCTAACGGAGCCCAAATGGATTTGTTTGATCCTAATAGAGCCCCAATGGACTTGTTTGATCCAAATAGAGCCCATATGGACTTGTTTGGTCAATTTGTACTTCTTTGGTCCTATTGGAGACCAATTGGACTTGTTTGATCCTAATAGAGCCATAATGTAATTTTTATGTAATATAGGTCCTATCTGTGCCAATTTGTACTTCTTTGGTCCTATTGGAGCCCAAATGGACTTGTTTGATCCTAATAGAGCCCAAATGGACTTTTTAGGTCATATAGGACCTAACTGGGCCAATTTGTACTTCTTTGGTCCAAATGGAGCCCAAACGGACTTGTTTGTCCCTAATAGAGCCCAACTAGACATTTTAGGTCATAAAGGACCTAACTGTGCCAATTTGTACTTCTTTGGTCCTAATGGAGCCCAAATGGACTTGTTTCATCCTAATAGAGCCAAAATGGACTTTTTGGGTCATATAGGACCTAACAGGGTCAATTTGTACATCTTTGGTCCTAATAGAGCCCAAATGGACTTGTTTGATCCTAATAGAGCCCAAATGGACTTTTTAGGTCATAAAGGACTTAACTGTGCCAATTTTTACTTCTTTGGTCCTAATGGAGCCCAAATGGACTTGTTTGATCCTAATAGAGCCCAAATGGACTTTTTAGGTCATATAGGACCTAACTGGGCCAATTTGTACTTCTTTGGTCCTATTGGAGCCCAAATGGACTTGTTTTATCCTAATAGAGCCAAATTTGTACTCATTATGGAGCTACAAATATCGGATTTTGGTGATCTTGCTGTCCATAGAAAGATAGGGAAGAGACCTACAATTTCAGGTGACACAAGAATTATCAATTTAGGCCAAAATCAAGGCTAAATTGGATCCCGACCTTATCCTGACCTAACCCTAGACCAAATTAAGGGCCTCTGAATAAGCTTTCCAACAAGGCCTGAATTTGATCTACGGTTAGGTCAGGATTAATAGTCATAAATAGTAGTTTACAGCCGCACAAGCCAGAGAGACGGAAATTAGACAACTTTTACAATCATTGTTTTTGCCCCAAATGGACGTTTTAGGTCATATAGGACCTAACTGGGCCCATTTGTACTTCTTTGGTCCTATTGGAGCCCAAATGGACTTGTTTGATCCTAATATAGCCCAAATGGACTTTTTAGGTCATATAGGACCTAAGCCCAAATGGACATGTGTGATCCTAATAGAGCCCAAATGGACTTTTTAGGTCATATAGGACCTAACTGGGCCAATTTGTAATTCTTTGGTCCTAATGGAGCCCAAATGGACCTGTTTGATCCTAATAGAGCCCAAATGGACTTTTTAGGTCATATAGGACCTAACAGGGCCAATTTGTACTTCTTTGGTCCTATTGGAGCCAAAATGGACTTGTTTGATCCTAATAGAGATCAAATGGACTTTTTAGGTCATATAGGACCTAACTGGGCCAATTTGTACTTCTTTGGTCCTAATGGAGCCCAAATGGACTTGTTTAATCCTAGTAGAGCCCAAATGGACTTGTTTGATCCTAATAGAGCCCAAATGGACTTGTTTGATCCTAGTAGAGCCCAAATGGACTTGTTTGATCCTAATAGAGCCCAAATGGACTTTTTAGGTCATATAGGACCTAACTGGGCCAATTTGTACTTCTTTGGTCCTAATGGAGCCCAAATGGACTTGTTTGATCCTAATAAAGCCCAAACGGACTTTTTAGGTCATAAAGGACCTAACTGGGCCAATTTGTACTTCTTTGGTCCTAATGGTGCCCAAATGGACCTGTTTGATCCTAATAGAGCCCAAATGGACTTTTTTAGGTCATATAGGACCTAATCTGGGCCAATTTGTACTTCTTTGGTCCTAATGGAGCCCAAATGGACTTGTTTGACCCTAATAGAGCCCAGATGGACTTTTTAGGTCATATAGGACCTAATCGGGCCAATTTGTACTTCTTTGGTCCCAATTAGAGCCCAAATGGACTTGTTTGATCCTCATAGAACCCAAACGGACTTTTTAGGTCAAATAGGACCTAACTGGGCCAATTTGTACTTCTTTGGGCCTAATGGAGCCCAAATGGACTTGTTTGATCCTAATAGAGCACAAATGGACTTTTTAGGTCATATAGGACCTAATTGGGCCAATTTGTACTTCTTTGGTCCTAATGGAGCCCAAATGGACTTGTTTGATCCTAGTAGAGCCCAAATGGACTTGTTAGGTCATAAAGGACCTAACTGGGTCAATTTGTACTTCTTTGGTCCTAATGGAGTCCAAATGGACCTGTTTGATCCTAATAGAACCCAAATGGACTGTTTAGGTCATATAGGACCTAACTGGGCCAATTTGTACTTCTTTGGTCCTAACGGAGCCCAAATGGACCTGTGTGATCCTAATAGAGCCCAAATGGACTTTTTAGGTCATATAGGACCTAACTGGGCCAATTTGTACTTCTTTGGTCCTATTGGAGCCCAAATGGACTTGTTTGATCCTAATAGAGCCCAAATGGACTTTTTAGGTCATATAGGACCTAACTGGGCCAATTTGTAATTCTTTGGTCCTAATGGAGCCCAAATGGACTTGTTTGACCCTAATAGAGCCCAAATGGACTGTTTAGGTCATATAGGACCTAACTGGGCCAATTTGTACTTCTTTGGTCCCAATTAGATCCCAAATGGAGTTGTTTGATCCTCATAGAACCCAAACGGACTTTTTAGGTCAAATAGGACCTAACTGGGTCAATTTGTACTTCTTTGGTCCTATTGGAGCCCAAATGGACTTGTTTGATCCTAATAGAGCCCAAATGGACTTTTTAGGTCATATAGGACCTAACTGGGCCAATTTGTACTTCTTTGGTCCTAATGGAGCCCAAATGGACTTGTTTGACCCTAATAGAGCCCAGATGGACTTTTTAGGTCATATAGGACCTAACTGGGCCAATTTGTACTTCTTTGGTCCCAATTAGAGCCCAAATGGACTTGTTTGATCCTCATAGAACCCAAACGGACTTTTTAGGTCAAATAGGACCTAACTGGGCCAATTTGTACTTCTTTGGGCCTAATGGAGCCCAAATGGACTTGTTTGATCCTAATAGAGCACAAATGGACTTTTTAGGTCATATAGGACCTAATTGGGCCAATTTGTACTTCTTTGGTCCTAATGGAGCCCAAATGGACTTGTTTGATCCTAGTAGAGCCCAAATGGACTTGTTAGGTCATAAAGGACCTAACTGGGTCAATTTGTACTTCTTTGGTCCTAATGGAGCCCAAATGGACCTGTTTGATCCTAATAGAACCCAAATGGACTGTTTAGGTCATATAGGACCTAACTGGGCCAATTTGTACTTCTTTGGTCCTAATGGAGCCCAAATGGACCTGTGTGATCCTAATAGAGCCCAAATGGACTTTTTAGGTCATATAGGACCTAACTGGGCCAATTTGTACTTCTTTGGTCCTATTGGAGCCCAAATGGACTTGTTTGATCCTAATAGAGCCCAAATGGACTTTTTAGGTCATATAGGACCTAACTGGGCCAATTTGTAATTCTTTGGTCCTAATGGAGCCCAAATGGACTTGTTTGACCCTAATAGAGCCCAAATGGACTGTTTAGGTCATATAGGACCTAACTGGGCCTATTTGTCCTTCTTTGGTCCCAATTAGAGCCCAAATGGAGTTGTTTGATCCTCATAGTACCCAAACGGACTTTTTAGGTCAAATAGGACCTAATCGGGCCAATTTGTACTTCTTTGGTCCTATTGGAGCCGAACTGGACTTGTTTGATCCTAATAGAGCACAAATGGACTTTTTAGGTCATATAGGACCTAATTGGGCCAATTTGTACTTCTTTGGTCCTAATGGAGCCCAAATGGACTTGTTTGATCCTAGTAGAGCCCAAATGGACTTGTTAGGTCATAAAGGACCTAAGCTGGGTCAATTTGTACTTCTTTGGTCCTAATGGAGTCCAAATGGACCTGTTTGATCCTAATAGAGCCCAAATGGACTTTTTAGGTCATAAAGGACCTAATGGGCCAATTTGTACTTCTTTGATCCTAGTAGGGCCCAAATGGACTTGTTTGATCCTAATAAAGCCCAAACGGACTTTTTAGGTCATAAAGGACCTAATCGGGCCAATTTGTACTTCTTTGGTCCTAATGGAGCCCAAATGGACCTGTTTGATCCTAATAGAGCCCAAATGGACTTTTTAGGTCATATAGGACCTAATTGGGCCAATTTGTACTTTTTTGGTCCTAATGGAGCCCAAATGGACCTGTTTGATCCTAATAGACCCCAAATGGACTTTTTAGGTCATATAGGACCTAACTGGGCCAATTTGTACTTCTTTGATCCTATTGGAGCCCAAATGGACCTGTTTGATCCTAATAGAGCCCAAATGGACTTTTTAGGTCATATAGGACTTAACTGGGCCAATTTATACTTCTTTGGTCCTAATGGAGCCCAAATGGACTTGTTTGACCCTAATAGAACCCAAATGGACTTTTTAGGTCATATAGGACCTAACTGTGCCAATTTGTACTTCTTTGGCCCAATTAGAGCCCAAATGGACTTGTTTGATCCTAATAGAGCCCAAATGGACGTTTTAGGTCAAATAGGACCTAACTGGGCCAATTTGTACTTCTTTGGTCCTACTGGGCCCAAATGGACTTGTTTGATCCTAATAGAGCACAAATGGACTTTTTAGGTCAAATAGGACCTAACTGGGCCAATATGTACTTCTTTGGTCCAAATGGAGCCAAAATGGACTTCTTTGATCCTAATAGAGCCCAAAGGACCTAATTGGGCCAATTGCCCCGAACGGCCCAATTTTAATTCTTTGGTCCTAATGGAGCCCAAACGGACTTGTTTGAACCTAATAGAACCCAAATGGACTTGTTTGATCCTAATAGAGCCCAAATGGACTTGTGTGATCCTAGTAGAGCCCTAATGGACTTGTTTGATCCGATTGGGCCCAAATGGACTTGTTTGATCCAAATAAAGCTCAAATGGAATTTTTAGGTCATATAGGACCTAACTGGGCCAATTTGAACTTCTTTGGTCCTATTGGAGCCCAAATAGACTTGTTTGATCCTAATAGAGCCAAAATCCACTTTTAGGTCATATAGGACCTAATTGGGCCAATTTGTACTTCTTTGGTCCTATTGGAGCCCAAATGGACTTGTTTGATCCTAATAGAGCCCAAATGGACTTTTTAGGTCATTTAGGACCTAACTGGGCCAATTTGTACTTTTTTTATCCTAATAGATCCCAACTGGACTTGTGTGATCCTAATAGAGCCCAAATGGACTTTTTAGGTCATATAGGACCTAACAGGGCCAATTTGTACTTCTTTGGTCCTATTGGAGCCCAAATGGACTTGTTTGATCCTAATAGAGCCCAAATGGACTTTTTAGGTCATATAGGACCTAATCGGGCCAATTTTTACTTCTTTGGTCCCATTGGAGCTCAAATGGACTTGTTTGATCCTAATAGAGCCAAAATGCACTTTTTAGGTCATATAGGACCTAACTGGGCCAATTTGTCCTTCTTCGGTCCTACTGGAGCCCACATGGACTTGTTTGATCCTAATAGAGCCCAAATGGACTTGTTAGGTCATAAAGGACCTAACTGTGCCAATTTGTACTTCTTTGGTCCTATTGGAGCCCAAATGGACTTGTTTGATCCTAATAGAACCCAAATGGACTTTTTCGGTCATATAGGACCTAACTGGGCCAATTTGTACTTCTTTGGTCCTAATGGAGCCCAAATGGACTTGTTTGATCCTAGTAGAGCGCAAATGGACTTGTTAGGTCATAAAGGACCTAACTGGGCCAAAGGACATGTTTGATCATATAGGACCTAACTGGGCCAATTTGTACTTCTTTGGTCCTAATCGGGCCCAAATGGACCTGTTTGATCCTAATAGAGCCCAAATGGACTTTTTAGGCCATATAGGACCTAACTGGGCCAATTTGTACTTCTTTGGTCCTATTGGAGCCCAAATGGACTTGTTTATTCCTAATAAAACCCAAATGGACTTTTTAGGTCGTATAGGACCTAACTGGGACAATTTGTACTTCTTTGGTCCTATTGGAGCCCAAATGGACTTGTTTATTCCTAATAGAGCCCAAATGGACTTTTTAGGTCGTATAGGACCTAACTGGGACAATTTGTACTTCTTTGGTCCAAATGGAGCCCAAATGGACTTGTTTGACCCTAATAGAGCCCAAATGGACTTGATAGGTCATATAGGACCTAACTGGGCCAATTTGTACTTCTTTGGTCCTAATGGAGCCCAAATGGACTTGTTTGATCCTAGTAGACCCCAAATGGACTTGTTAGGGCATAAAGGACCAAACTGGGTCAATTTGTACTTCTTTGATCCTAATGGAGCCCAAATGGACTTGTTTGATCCTAATAGAGCACAAATGGATTTTTTAGTTCAAATAGGACCTAACTGGGCCAATTTGTACTTTCTATGTTCCTAATGGAGACCAAATGGACTCATTTGATCCTAATAGAGCCCAAACGAACTATTTAGGACCTTACTCGGGCCAATTGCCACGAACGGCCCAATTGTAATTCTTTGTTCCTAATGGAGTCCAAATGGACTTGTTTGGACCTAATAGAGCCCAAATGGACTTGTTTGATCATAATAGAGCCCAAATGGACTTGTGTGATCCTAGTAGAGCCCAAATGGACTTGTTTGATCCTAATAGAGCCCAAATGGACTTCTTTGATCCTAGTGGAGCCCAATTGGACTTTTTAGGTCATATAGGACCTAATTGGAACAATTTGTACTTCTTTGGTCCTATTGCAGCCCAAATGGACTTGTGTGATCCTAATAGAGCCCAAATGGACTTTTTAGGTCATATAGGACCTAACTGGGTCAATTTGTACTTCTTTGGTCCTAATGGAGCCCAAATGGACATGTTTGATCCTAATAGAGCCCAAATGGACTTTTTAGGTCATATAGGACCTAATCAGGCGAATTTGTACTTCTTTGGTCCTATTGGAGCCCAAATGGACCTGTTTGATCCTAATAGAGCTCAAATGGACTTTTTAGGTCAAATAGGACCAAACTGGGTCAATATGTACTTCTTTGGTCCTAATGGAGCCAAAATGGACTTCTTGGATCCTAATAGAACCAAATTAACTATTTAGGACCTAATCTGGGCCAATTGCCCCGAACGGCCCAATTGTAATTCTTTGGTCCTAATGGAGCCCAAATGGACTTGTTTGAACCTAATAGAACCCAAATGGACTTGTTTGATCCTAATAGAGCCCAAATGGAGTTGTGTGATCCTAGTAGAGCCCAAATGGACTTTTTTGATCCTAATAGGGCCCAAATGGACTTGTTCGATCCTAATAGGGCCCAAATAGACTTGTTTGATCCTAATAGAGCGAAAATGTACTTTTCAGGTCATATAGGACCTAACTGGGTCAATTTGTACTTCTTTGGTCCTATTGGAGCCCAAATGGACTTGTTTGATTCTAATAGAGCACAAATGGACTTTTTAAGTCAAATAGGACCTAACTGGTTCAATATGTACTTCTTTGGTCCTAATGGAGCCAAAATGGACTTCTTGGATCCTAATAGAACCAAATTAACTATTTAGGACCTAACTGGGCCAATTGCCCCGAACGGCCCAATTGTAATTCTTTGGTCCTAATGGAGCCCAAATGGACTTGTTTGAACCTAATAGTACCCAAATGGACTTGTTTGATCCTAATAGAGCCCAAATGGAGTTGTGTGATCCTAGTAGAGCCCAAATGGACTTTTTTGATCCTAATAGGGCCCAAATGGACTTGTTCGATCCTAATAGGGCTCAAATAGACTTGTTTGATCCTAATAGAGCGAAAATGTACTTTTCAGGTCATATAGGACCTAACTGGGTCAATTTGTACTTCTTTGGTCCTATTGGAGCCCAAATGGACTTGTTTGATCGTAATAGAGCCCAAATGGACTTTTTAGGTCATATAGGACCTAACTGGGCCAATTTGTACTTTTTTGGTCCTAATAGAGCCCAAATGGACTTGTTTGATCCTAATAGAGCCCAAATGGACGTTTTAGGTCATATAGGACCTAACAGGGCCAATTTGTACTTCTTTGGTCCTATTGGAGCACAAATGGACTTGTTTGATCCTAATAGAGCCCAAATGGACTTTTTAGGTCATATCGGCCTAACTGGGCCAATTTGTACTTCTTTGGTCCTATTGGAGCCCAAATGGACTTGTTTGATCCTAATAGAGCCAAAATGCACTTTTTAGGTCATATAGGACCTAACTGGGCCAATTTGTCCTTCTTCGGTCCTACTGGAGCCCACATGGACTTGTTTGATCCTAATAGAGCCCAAATGGACTTGTTAGGTCATAAAGGACCTAACTGGGCTAATTTGTACTTCTTTGGTCCTGTTGGAGCCCAAATGGACTTGTTTGATCCTAATAGAGCCCAAATGGACTTTTTCGGTCATATAGGACCTAACTGGGCCAATTTGTACTTCTTTGGTCCTAATGGAGCCCAAATGGACTTGTTTGATCCTAGTAGAGCGCAAATGGACTTGTTAGGTCATAAAGGACCTAACTGGGCCAAAGGACATGTTTGATCATATAGGACCTAACTGGGCCAATTTGTACTTCTTTGGTCCTAATCGGGCCCAAATGGACCTGTTTGATCCTAATAGAGCCCAAATGGACTTTTTAGGCCATATAGGACCTAACTGGGCCAATTTGTACTTCTTTGGTCCTATTGGAGCCCAAATGGACTTGTTTATTCCTAATAGAGCCCAAATGGACTTTTTAGGTCGTATAGGACCTAACTGGGACAATTTGTACTTCTTTGGTCCTAATGGAGCCCAAATGGACTTGTTTGACCCTAATAGAGCCCAAATGGACTTGTTAGGTCATATAGGACCTAACTGGGCCAATTTGTACTTCTTTGGTCCTAATGGAGCCCAAATGGACTTGTTTGATCCTAGTAGACCCCAAATGGACTTGTTAGGTCATAAAGGACCAAACTGGGTCAATTTGTACTTCTTTGGTCCTAATGGAGCCCAAATGGACTTGTTTGATCCTAATAGAACACAAATGGATTTTTTAGTTCAAATAGGACCGAACTGGGCCAATTTGTACTTTTTATGTTCCTAATGGAGACCAAATGGACTCATTTGATCCTAATAGAACCCAAATGAACTATTTAGGACCTAACTGGGCCAATTGCCACGAACGGCCCAATTGTAATTCTTTGTTCGTAATGGAGTCCAAATGGACTTGTTTGAACCTAATAGAGCCCAAATGGACTTGTTTGATCCTAGTAGAGCCCAAATGGACTTGTGTGATCCTAGTAGAGCCCAAATGGACTTGTTTGATCCTAATAGAGCCCAAATGGACTTCTTTGATCCTAGTGGAGCCCAAATGGACTTTTTAGGTCATATAGGACCTAATTGGAACAATTTGTACTTCTTTGGTCCTAATGCAGCCCAAATGGACTTGTGTGATCCTAATAGAGCCCAAATGGACTTTTTAGGTCATATAGGACCTAACTGGGCCAATTTGTACTTCTTTGGTCCTAATGGAGCCCAAATGGACATGTTTGATCCTAATAGAGCCCAAATGGACTTTTTAGGTCATATAGGACCTAACTGGGCGAATTTGTACTTCTTTGGCCCTATTGGAGCCCAAATGGACCTGTTTGATCCTAATAGAGCCCAAATGGACTTTTTAGGTCATATAGGACCTAACTGGGCCAATTTGTACTTCTTTGGTCCCAATTAGAGCCCAAATGGACTTGTTTGATCCTAATAGATCCCAAATGGACTTTTTAGGTCAAATAGGACCTAATTGGGCCAATTTGTACTTCTTTGGTCCTACTGGAGCCCAAATGGACTTGTTTGATCCTAATAGAGCACAAATGGACTTTTTAAGTCAAATAGGACCTAACTGTGTCAATATGTACTTCTTTGGTCCAAATGGAGCCAAAATGGACTTCTTGGATCCTAATAGAACCAAATTAACTATTTAGGACCTAACTGGGCCAATTGCCCCGAACGGCCCAATTGTAATTCTTTGGTTCTAATGGAGCCCAAATGGACTTGTTTGAACCTAATAGAACCCAAATGGACGTGTTTGATCCTAATAGAGCCCAAATGGACTTGTGTGATCCTAGTAGAGCCCAAATGGACTTTTTTGATCCTAATAGGGCCCAAATGGACTTGTTCGATCCTAATAGGGCCCAAATAGACTTGTTTGATCCTAATAGAGCTCAAATGGACTTGTTAGGTCATAAAGGACCTAACTGTACCAATTTGTACTTCTTTGGTCCTGTTGGAGCCCAAATGGACTTGTTTGATCCTAATAGAGCCCAAATGGACTTTTTCGGTCATATAGGACCTAACTGGGCCAATTTGTACTTCTTTGGTCCTATTGGAGCCCAAATGGACTTGTTTATTCCTAATAGAGCCCAAATGGACTTTTTAGGTCGTATGGGACCTAACTGGGACAATTTGTACTTCTTTGGTCCTAAAGGAGCCCAAATGGACTTGTTTGACCCTAATAGAGCCCAAATGGACATGTTAGGTCATATAGGACCTAACTGGGCCAATTTGTACTTCTTTGGTCCTAATGGAGCCCAAATGGACTTGTTTGATCCTAGTAGACCCCAAATGGACTTGTTAGGTCATAAAGGACCAAATCGGGTCAATTTGTACTTCTTTGGTCCTAATGGAGCCCAAATGGATTTGTTTGATCCTAATAGAGCACAAATGGATTTTTTAGGTCATATAGGACCTAACTGGGCCAATTTGTAATTCTTTGGTCCTAATGGAGCCCAAATGGACTCATTTGATCCTAATACAGCCCAAATGAACTATTTAGGACCTAACTGGGCCAATTGCCACGAACGGCCCAATTGTAATTCTTTGTTCCTAATGGAGTCCAAATGGACTTGTTTGAACCTAATAGAGCCCAAATGGACTTGTTTGATCCTAGTAGAGCCCAAATGGACTTGTGTGATCCTAGTAGAGCCCAAATGGACTTGTTTGATCCTAATAGAGCCCAAATGGACTTCTTTGATCCTAGTGGTGCCCAAATGGACTTTTTAGGTCATATAGGACCTAATTGGAACAATTTGTACTTCTTTGGTCCTAATGCAGCCCAAATGGACTTGTGTGATCCTAATAGAGCCCAAATGGACTTTTTAGGTCATATAGGACCTAACTGGGCCAATTTGTACTTCTTTGGTCCTAATGGAGCCCAAATGGACATGTTTGATCCTAATAGAGCCCAAATGGACTTTTTAGGTCATATAGGACCTAACTGGGCGAATTTGTACTTCTTTGGCCCTATTGGAACCCAAATGGACCTGTTTGATCCTAATAGAGCCCAAATGGACTTTTTAGGTCATATAGGACCTAACTGGGCCAATTTGTACTTCTTTGGTCCCAATTAGAGCCCAAATGGACTTGTTTGATCCTAATAGAGCCCAAATGGACTTTTTAGGTCAAATAGGACCTAACTGGGTCAATTTGTACTTCTTTGGTCGTACTGGAGCCCAAATGGACTTGTTTGATCCTAATAGAGTACAAATGGACTTTTTAGGTCAAATAGGACCTAACTGGGTCAATATGTACTTCTTTGGTCCTAATGGAGTAAAGAAGTACAAATTGGCCCAGTTAGGATCAAACAAGTCCATTTGGGAGATTAGGAATTGTTTGATCCTATGACCTAACAAGTCCATTTGGGCTCTATTAGGACCAAAGAAGTATAAATTGGCCCAGTTAGGTCCTATTTGACCTAAAAAGTCCATTTGCGCTCTATTAGGATTTAACAAGTCCATTTGGGCTCCAATAGGACCAAAGAAGTACAAATTGGCCCAATTAGGTCCTATATGACGTAAAAAGTGCATTTTGGCTCTATTAGGATCAAACAAGTCCATTTGGGCTCCAATAGGACCAAAGAAGTACAAATTGGCCCAGTTAGGTCCTTTATGACCTAACAAGTCCATTTGGGCTCTACTAGGATCAAACAAGTCCATTTGGGCTCCATTAGGACGAAAGAAGTACAAATCGGCCCAGTTAGGTCCTTTATGACCTAACAAGTCCATTTGAGCTCTATTAGGATCAAACAAGTCCATTTGTGCTCCATTAGGACCAAAGAAGTACAAATTGGCCCAGTTAGGTCCTTTATGACCTAACAAGTCCATTTGGGCTCTATTAGGATCAAACAAGTCCATTTGGGCTCTATTAGGGTCAAACAAGTCCATTTGGGCTCCATTAGGACCAAAGAAGTACAAATTGGCCCAGTTAGGTCCTATATGACCTAAAAAGTCCATTTGGGATCTATTAGGATCAAACAAGTCCATTTGGGCTCCAGTAGGACCAAAGAAGTACAAATTGGTCCAGTTAGGTACAATATGACCTAAAAAGTCCATTTGGGCTCTATTGGGGTCAAACAAGTCAATTTGGGCTCCAATACGACCAAAGAATTACAAATTGGCCCAGTTAGGTCCCATATGACCTAATATGTCCAGTTAGGTCCTATATGACCTAAAAAGTCCATTTGGGCTCTATCGGGTCAAACAAGGCCATTTGGGCTCTATTAGAACCAAAGAAGTACAAATTGCCCCAGTTAGGTCCTATATGACCTAAAAAGTCCATTTGGGCTCTATTAGGATCAAACAAGTCCATTTGGGCTCCAATAGGTTCAAAGAAGTACAAATTGACCCAGTTAGGTCCTATTTGACCTATAAAGTCCATTTGTGCTCTATTAGGATCAAACAAGTCCATTTGGGCTCCAATAGGACCAAAGAAGTACAAATTGGCCCAGTTAGGTCCTATATGATTTAAAAAGTGCATTTTGGCTCTATTAGGATCAAACAAGTCCATTTAGGCTCCAATAGGACCAAAGAAGTACAAATTGGCCCAGTTAGGTCCTTTATGACCTAACAAGTCCATTTGGGCTCTACTAGGATCAAATAAGTCAATTTCGGCTCCATTATGACCAAAGAAGTACAAATTGGCCCAGTTAGGTCCTATATGTCCTAAAAAGTCCATTTGGGCTCTATTAGGATCAAACAAGTCCATTTGGGCTCCAATAGAACCAAAGAAGTTCAAATTGGCACAGTTAGATCCTATATGACCTAAAAAGTGCATTTTGGCTCTATTAGGATCAAACAAGTCCATTTGAGCTCCAATAGGACCAAAGAAGTACAAATTGGCCCAGTTAGGTCCTATATGAACTAAAAAGTCCTTTTGGGCTCTATTGGGATCAAACAAGTACATTTGGGCTCCAATACGACCAAAGATGTACAAATTGGCCCAGTTAGGTCCTATATGACCTAAAAAGTGCATTTTGGCTCTATTAGGATCAAACAAGTGCATTTGGGCTCCATTAGGACCAAAGAAATACAAATTGGCCCAGTTAGGTCCTTTATGACCTAACAAGTCCATAAGGGCTCTATTAGGATCAAACAAGTCCATTGGGGCTCTATTAGGATCAAACAAGTACATTTGGCCTCCATTAGGACCAAAGAAGTACAAATTGGCCCACTTAGGTCCTATATGACCTAAAAAGTTAATTTTGGCTCTATTAGGATCAAACAAGTCCATATGGGCTCCAATAGGACCAAAGATGTAGAAATTGGCCCAGTTAGGTCCTATATGACCTAAAAAGTCCATTTGGGCTCCACTAGGATCAAACAAGTCCATTTGGGCTCTATTAGGATCAAACAAGTCCAATTGGGCAATATTAGGATCAAACAGGTCCATTTGGGCTCCATTAGGACCAAAGAAGTACAAATCGGCCCAGTTAGGTCCTATATGACCTTAAAAGTCCATTTGGGCTCTATTAGGGTCAAACAAGTCCATTTGGGCTCCATTAGGACCAAAGATGTACAAATTGGCCCAGTTAGGTCCTTTATGACCTAACAAGTCCATTTGGGCTCTACTAGGATCACACAAGTCCATTTGGGCTCTATTAGGATCAAACAAGTCCATTTGGGCTCCATTAGGACCAAAGAAGTACAAAATGGCACAGTTAGGTCCTTTATGACATAAAATGTCCAGTTGGGCTCTATTAGGGTCAAACAAGTCCATTTGGGCTCCATTAGCACCAAAGAAGTACAAATTTGCCCAGTTAGGTCCTATATGACCTAAAAAGTCCATTTGGGCTCTATTAGGGTCAAACAAGTCCATTTGGGCTCCATTAGGACCAAAGAAGTACAAATTGGCCCAGTTAGGTCCTTTATGACCTAACAAGTCCATTTGGGCTCAACTAGGATCAAACAAGTCCATTTGGGCTCCATTAGGATCAAACAAGTCCATTTGGGCTCTATTAGGACTTGTTTGATCCTATGACCTAACAAGTCCATTTTGGCTCTATTAGGACCAAAGAAGTACAAATTGGCCCAGTTGGGTCCTATATGACCTAAAAAGTCCATTTGGATTAGGATCAAACAAGTCCATTTGGGCTCCATTAGCACCAAAGAAGTACAAATTGGCCCAGTTAGGTCCTATATGACCTAAAAAGTCCATTTGGGCTCTATTAGGATCCCACAAGTCCATTTGGGATCCAATAGGACCAAAGAAGTACAAGTTGGCCCAGTTACAAATTCCAAAATCAAGGCTAAATTGGGTCCCGAGTTCTCTGGAGCGGATCAGTGCGCAGTCCATGATATTCCTTCACTTAAATGGGCCTAACTTACTAATCTTAAGCCCAATTAAGGCATATGATACCTTGTTGGAAAGCTTACTCAGAGGCCCTTAATTGGGTCTAGGGTTAGGTCAGGATTAATAAGCAAAAATAGCAGTTTACAGCCGCACAAGCCAGGGAGAGATGGAAATTAGACAACTTTTACAATCATTGTTTTTGCTTTTAGAGCCCAAATGGACTTGGTTGATCCTAATAGAGCCCCAATGGACTTGTTTGATCCTAATAGAGCCCATATTGACTTGTTAGGTCATAAAGGACCTAACTGGGCCAATTTGTACTTCTTTGGTCCTAATGGAGCCCAAATGGACCTGTTTGATCCTAATAGAGCCCAAATGGACTTTTTTGGTCATAAAGGACCTAACTGGGCCAATTTGTACTTCTTTGGTCCTAATGGAGCCCAAATGGACCTGTTTGATCCTAATAGAGCCCAAATGGACTTTTTAGGTCATAAAGAACCTAACTGGGCCAATTTGTACTTCTTTGGTCGTATTGGAGCCCAAATGGACTAGTTTGATCCTAATAGAGCCCAAATTGACTTTTTGGACCTAATTGGGCCAATTGCCCCGAACGGCCCAATTGTAATTCTTTGGTCCTAATGTAGCCCAAATGGACTTGTTTGAACCTAATAGAGTTCGAATGGACTTTTTAGGTCATATAGGACCTAATTGGGCCAATTTTTACTTCTTTGGTCCTATTGGAGCCAAAATGGACTTGTTTGAGCCCAATTAAGGCCAAAATGCACTTTTTAGGTCATATAGGACCTAACTGGGCCAATTTGTACTTTTATGGTCCTATTGGAGCCCAAATGGACTTGTATGATCCTAATAGAGCCCAAATGGACTTTTTAGGTCATATAGGACCTAACTGGGCCAATTTGTACTTCTTTGGTCCTAATGGAGCCCAAATGGACTTGTTTGACCCAAATGGACTTTTTAGGTCATATAGGACCTAACTGGGCCAATTTGTACTTCTTGGTCCAATTGGAGCCCAAATAGACTTGTTTGATCCTAATAGAGACAAAATGGACTTTTTGGGCAATATAGGACCTAACTGGGGCAATTTTTACATCTTTGGTCCTAATAGAGCCAAAATGGACTTGTTTGATCCTAATAGACCCCAATTGCACTTTTTAGGTCATATAGGACCTAACTGGGCCAATTTGTACTTCTTTGGTCCTAATAGAGACCAAATGGACTTGTTTGATCCTAATAGAGCCCAAATGGACTTGTTAGGTCATAAAGGACCTAATTGTGCCAATTTGTACTTCTTTGGTCCTATTGGAGCCCAAATGGACTTGTTTGATCCTAATAGAGCCCAAATGGACTTTTTAGGACCTAATAGAGCCCAAATGGACTTGTTTGATCCTAATAGAGCCCAGATGGATTTGTGTGATCCTAGTAGAGCCCAAATGGACTTGTTTGATCCTAATAGAGCCCAAATGGACTTGTTTGATCCTAATAGAGCCCAAATGGACTTTTTGGACCTAATTGGGCCAATTGCCCTGAATGGCCCAATTATAATTCTTTGGTCCTAATGGAGCTCAAATGGACTTGTTTGATCCTAATAGAGCCCAACTAGACATTTTAGGTCATATAGGACCTAACTGGGCCAATTTGTACTTCTTTGGTCCTATTGGAGCCCAAATAGACTAGTTTGATCCTAATAGTTCCTTCACTTAAATGGGCCTAACTTACTCATCTTAAGCCCAATTATGGCGTATGATTCCTTGTTGGAAAGCTTATTCATAGGCCCTTAATTTGGTCTACCGTTAGGTCAGAATTAATATGCATCAATAGCAGTTTACGGCAGCATAAACCAGATAGAGACGGAAGTTAGACAACTTTTACAATCATTGTTTTTTCTTTTACATTATAGGGCTTAATTGGGCTTAATTGCTAAACATTGTTGATTTGGGCCACTCCGATATCTGTAGCACTATTAGGGTCAAACAAGTCCATTTGGGCTCCATTAGGACCAAAGAAGTACAAATTGGCCCAGTTAGGTCCTATATGACCTAAAAAGTCCATTTGGAATCTATTAGGATCAAACAAGTCCATTGGGGCTCTATTAGGATCAAACAACTTCTTTTGGGCTCCATTAGGACCAAAGAAGTACAAATTGGCCCAGTTAGGTCCTTTATGACCTAACAAGTCCATATGGGCTCTATTAGGTTCAAACAAGTCCATTGGGGCTCTATTAGGATCAAACAAGTCCATTTGGGCTCCATTAGGGCCAAAGAAGTACAAATTGGCCCAATTAGGTCCTATATGGCCTAAAAAGTCCATTTGGGCTCCACTAGGACCTAAAAAGTCCATTTGGGCTCTATCAGGATCAAACAGGTCCATTTGGGCTCCATTAGAACCAAAGTAGTACAAATTGGCCCAGTTAGGTCCTTTATGACCTAACAAGTCCATATGGGCTCTATTAGGATCAAACAAGTCCATTGGGGCTCTATTAGGATCAAACAAGTCCATTTGTGCTCCATTAGGACCAAAGAAGTACAAATTGGCCCAATTAGGTCCTATATGACCTAAAAAGTCCATTTGGGCTCCACTAGGATCAAACAAGTCCATTTGGGCTCTATTAGGATCAAACAAGTCCATTTGGGCTCTACTAGGATCACACAAGTTCATTTGGGCTATATTAGGATCAAACAAGTCCATTTGGGCTCTATTAGGTTCAAACAAGTCCATTTGGGATCCATTAGGACCAAAGAATTACAATTGGGACGTTCGGGGCAATTGGCCCAATTAGGTCCTAAATAGTTCATTAGGGCTCTATTAGGATCAAAGAAGTCCATTTTGGCTCCATTAGGACCAAAGAAGTACAAATTGGCCCAGTTAGGTCCTATTTGACCTAAAAACCCAATTTGTGCTCTATAAGGATCGAACAAGTCCATTTGGGCTCCATTAGGACAAAAAAAGTACAAATTAGCCCAGTTAGGTCCTATATGACCTAACAAGTCCATTTGGGCTCTATTAGGATCAAACTAGTCCATTTGGGCTCTATTAGGGTCAAAGAAGTACAAATTGGCCCATTTAGGTCCTATATGACCTAAAAAGTGCATTTTGGCTCTATTGGGATCAAACAATTCCATTTGGGCTCCAATAGGACCAAAGAATTACAAATTGGCCCTGTTAGGTCCTTTATGACCTAACAAGTCCATTTGGGCTCCATTAGGACCAAAGAAGTACAAATTGGCCCAGTTAGGTCCTATATGACCTAAAAAGTCCATTTGGGCTCTATTAGGATCAAACAAGTCCATTTGGGCTCCAATAGGACCAAAGAAGTACAAATTGGCCCAGTTAGGTCCTTTATGACCTAACAAGTCCATTTGGGCTATATTAGGATCAAACAAGTCCATTTGGGCTCTGTTAGGGTCAAACAAGTCCATTTGGGCTCCATTAGGACCAAAGAAGTACAAATTGGCCCAGTTAGGTCCTATATGACCAAAAAAGTCCATTTGGGCTCTATTACGATCAAACAAGTCCATTTGGGCTCCAACAGGACCAAAGAAGTACAAATTGGCCCAGTTTGGTCCTATATGACCTAAAAAGTCCAGTTGGGCTCTATTAGGATCAAACAAGTCAATTTGGGCTCCAATAGGACCAAAGAAGAACAAATTGGCCCAGTTAGGTCCTATATGACCTAAAAAGTCCATTTGGGCTCTATTAGGATCAAACAGGTCCATTTGGGCTCCATTAGGACCAAAGAAGTACAAATTGGCCCAGTTAGGTCTTTTATGACCTAACAAGTCCATTTGGGCTCTACCAAGCAAGTCCATTTGGGCTCCATTAGGACCAAAGAAATACAAATTGGCCCAGTTAGGTCATGTATGACCTAAAAAGTCCATTTGGGCTCTATTAGGATCAAACAAGTCCATTTGGGCTCCAATTGGACCAAAGAAGTACAAATTGACCCAGTTAGGTCCTACATGACCTAAAAAGTCCATTTGGGCTCTATTAGGATCAAACAGGTCCATTTGGGCTCCATTTGGACCAAAGAAGTACAAATTGGCCCAGTTAGGTCCTATATGACCTAAAAAGTCCATTTGGGCTCTATTAGGATCAAACAAGTCCATTTAGGCTCCAATTGGACCAAAGAAGTACAAATTGGCCCAGTTAGGTCCTACACGACCTAAAAAGTCCATTTGGGCTCTATTAGGATCAAACAGGTCCATTTGGGCTCCATTTGGACCTAAGAAGTACAAATTGGCCCAGTTAGTTCCTTTATGACCTAAAAGGTCCATTTGGGCTCTATTAGGATCAAACAAGTCCAATTAGGCTCCAACAGGACCAAAGAAGTACAAATTGGCCCAGTTAGGTCCTTTATGGCCTAAAAAGTCCATTTGGGCTCTATTAGGATCAAACAGGTCCATTTGGGCTCCAATAGGACCAAAGAAGTTTAAATTGGCCCAGTTAGGTCCTATATTACCTAAAAAGTCCATTTGGGTTCTATTAGAATCAAACAAGTCCATTTGGGCTCCATTAGGATCAAAGAAGTACAAATTGGCCCAGTTAGGTCTTTTATGACCTAACAAGTCCATTTGGGCTATATCAAGCAAGTCCATTTGGGCTCCATTAGGACCAAAGAATTACAAATAGGCCCAGTTAGGTCCCATATGACCTAAAAAATCCATTTGGGCTCTATTAGTATCAAACAAGTCCATTTGGGCTCCAATAGGACCATAGAAGAGCAAATTGACCCAGTTAGGTCCTTTATGACCTAACAAGTCCATTTGGGCTCTATTATGATCAAACAAGTCCATTTGGGCTCTATTAGGGTCAAACAAGTCCATTTGGGCTCCATTAGGACCCAAGAAGTACAAATTGGCCCAGTTAGGTCCTATATGACCTAAAAAGTCCATTTGGGCTCTATTAGGATCAAACAGGTCCATTTGGGCTCCAATAGGACCAAAGAAGTTCAAATTGGCCCAGTTTGGTCCTATATTACCTAAAAAGTCCATTTGGGTTCTATTAGGATCAAACAAGTCCATTTGGGCTCCATTAGGACCAAAGAGGTACAAATTGGCCCAGTTAGGTCTTTTATGACCTAACAAGTCCATTTGGGCTCTACCAAGCAAGTCCATTTGGGCTCCATTAGGATCAAAGAAGTACAAATTGGCCCAGTTAGGTCCTATATGACCTAAAAAGTCCATTTGGGCTCTATTAGGATCAAACAAGTCCATTTGGGCTCCAATAGGACCAAAGAGGAAATTGACCCAGTTAGGTCCTTTATGACCTAACAAGTCCATTTGGGCTCTATTATGATCAAACAAGTCCATTTGGGCTCTATTAGGGTCAAACAAGTCCATTTGGGCTCCATTAGGACCCAAGAAGTACAAATTGGCCCAGTTAGGTCCTATATGACCTAAAAAGTCCATTTGGGCTCTATTAGGATCAAAAAAGTCCATTTGGGCTCCAATTGGACCAAAGAAGTACAAATTGACCCAGTTAGGTCCTACATGACCTAAAATGTCCATTTGGGCTCTGTTAGGATCAAACAGGTCCATTTGGGCTCCATTCGGACCAAAGAAGTGCAAATTCACCCAGTTAGGTCCTATATGACCTAAAAAGTCCATTTGGGCTCTATTAGGATCAAACAAGTCCAATTAGGCTCCAATAGGACCAAAGAAGTACAAATTGACCCAGTTAGGTCCTTTATGACCTAAAAAGTCCATTTGGGTTATATTAGGATCAAACAGGTCCATTTGGGCTCCAATAGGACCAAAGAAGTTAAAATTGGCCCAGTTAGGTCCTATATGACCTAAAAAGTCCATTTGGGTTCTATTAGGGTCAAACAAGTCCATTTGGGCTCCATTAGGACCAAAGAAGTACAAATTGGCCCAGTTAGGTCCTTTATGACCTAACACGTCCATTTGGGCTCTACTATGATCAAACAGGTCCATTTGGGCTCCATTAGGACCAAAGAAGTACAAATTGGCCCAGTTAAGTCCTTTATGACCTAACCAGTCCATTTGGGCTCTACTAGGATCAAGTAAGTCCATTTCCGCACCATTAGGACCAAAGAAGTACAAATTGGCCCAGTTAGGTCCTATATGACCTAAAAAGTCCATTTGGGCACTATTAGAATCAAACAAGTCCATTGGGGCTCCAATAGGACCAAAGAAGTACAAATTGGCCCAGTTAGGTTCTATATGACCTAAAAAGTCCATTTCGGCTCTATTAGGATCAAACAAGTCCTTTGGGGCTCCAATAGGACCAAAGAAGTACAAATTGGCCCAGTTAGGTCCTATATGACCTAAAAAGTCCATTTAGGCTCTATTTGGATAAAACAGGTCCATTTGGGCTCCATTAGGACCAAAGAAGTACAAATTGGCCCAGTTAGGTCCTTTATGACCTAACAAGTCCATTTGGGCTCTATTATCATCAAACAAGTCCATTTGGGCTCTATTAGGGTCAAACAAGTCCATTTGGGCTCCATTAGGACCCAAGAAGTACAAATTGGCCCAGTTAGGTCCTTTATGGCCTAAAAAGTCCATTTGGGCTCTATTAGGATCAAACAGGTCCATTTGGGCTCCAATAGGACCAAACAAGTTCAAATTGGCCCAGTTAGGTCCTATATTACCTAAAAAGTCCATTTGGGTTCTATTAGGATCAAACAAGTCCATTTGGGCTCCATTAGGACCAAAGAAGTACAAATTGGCCCAGTTAGGTCTTTTATGACCTAACAAGTCCATTTGGGCTCTACCAAGCAAGTCCATTTGGGCTCCATTAGGACCAAAGAAGTACAAAATGGCCCAGTTAGGTCCTATATGACCTAAAAAGTCCATTTGGGCTCTATTAGGATCAAACAAGTCCATTTGGGCTCCAATAGGACCAAAGAAGAGCAAATTGACCCAGTTAGGTCCTTTATGACCTAACAAGTCCATTTGGGCTCTATTATGATCAAACAAGTCCATTTGGGCTCTATTAGGGTCAAACAAGTCCATTTGGGCTCCATTAGGACCCAAGAAGTACAAATTGGCCCAGTTAGGTCCTATATGACCTAAAAAGTCCATTTGGGCTCTATTAGGATCAAAAAAGTCCATTTGGGCTCCAATTGGACCAAAGAACTACAAATTGACCCAGTTAGGTCCTACATGACCTAAAATGTCCATTTGGGCTCTGTTAGGATCAAACAGGTCCATTTGGGCTCCATTCGGACCAAAGAAGTACAAATTCACCCAGTTAGGTCCTATATGACCTAAAAAGTCCATTTGGGCTCTATTAGGATCAAATAAGTCCAATTAGGCTCCAATTGGACCAAAGAAGTACAAATTGACCCAGTTAGGCCCTTTATGACCTAAAAAGTCCATTTGGGCTCTATTAGGATCAAACAGGTCCATTTGGGCTCCAATAGGACCAAAGAAGTTAAAATTGGCCCAGTTAGGTCCTATATGACCTAAAAAGTCCATTTGGGTTCTATTAGGGTCAAACAAGTCCATTTGGGCTCCATTAGGACCAAAGAATTACAAATTGGCCCAGTTAGGTCCTTTATGACCTAACACGTCCATTTGGGCTCTACTAGGATCAAACAGGTCCATTTGGGCTCCATTAGGACCAAAGAAGTACAAATTGGCCCAGTTAGGTCCTTTATGACCTAACCAGTCCATTTGGGCTCTACTAGGATCAAGCAAGTCCATTTCGGCACCATTAGGACCAAAGAAGTACAAATTGGCCCAGTTAGGTCCTATATGACCTAAAAAGTCCATTTGGGCACTATTAGAATCAAACAAGTCCATTGGGGCTCCAATTGGACCAAAGAAGTACAAATTGGCCCAGTTAGGTTCTATATGACCTAAAAAGTCCATTTGGGCTCTATTAGGATCAAACAGGTCCATTGGGGCTCCAATAGGACCAAAGAAGTACAAATTGGCCCAGTTAGGTCCTATATGACCTAAAAAGTCCATTTGGGCTCTATTTGGATAAAACAGGTCCATTTGGGCTCCATTAGGACCAAAGAAGTACAAATTGGCCCAGTTAGGTCCTTTATGACCTAACAAGTCCATTTGGGCTCTACAAGGATCAAACACGTCCATTTGGGCTCCATTAGGACCAAAGAAGTACAAATTGGCCCAGTTAGGTCCTTTATGACCTAACAAGTCCATTTGGACTGTACTAGGATCAAGCAAGTCCATTTGGGCTCCATTAGGACCAAAGAAGTACAAATTGGCCCAGTTAGGACCTATATGACCTAAAAAGTCCATTTGGGCTCTATTAGGATCAAACAAGTCCATTTGGGCTCCAATTGGACCAAAGAAGTACAAATTGGCCCAGTTAGGTCCTTTATGACCTAACAAGTCCATTTGGGCTCTATTAGGATCAAACAAGTCCATTTGGGCTCTATTTGGGTCAAACAAGTCCATTTGGGTTCCATTAGGACCAAAGAAGTACAAATTGGCCCGGTTAGGTCCTATATGACCTAAAAAGTGCATTTGGGCGCTATTAGGATCAAACAAGTCCATTTGGGCTCCAATAGGACCAAAGAAGTATAAATTGACCCAGTTAGGTCCTATATGACCTAAAAAGTCCATTTGGGCTCTATTAGGATCAAACAGGTCCATTTGGGCTCCATTAGGACCAAAGAAGTACAAATTGGCCCAGTTAGGTCCTATATGACCTAAAAAGTCCATTTGGGCTCTATTAGGATAAAACATGTCCAATTGGGCTACAATAGGTCCAAAGAAGTAAAAATTGGCCCAGTTAGGTCCTTTATGACCTAAAAAGTCCATTTGGGCTCTATTAGGATCAAACAGGTCCATTTGGGCTCCATTAGGACCAAAGAAGTACAAATTGGCCCAGTTAGGTCCTTTATGACCTAACAAGTCCATTTGGGCTCTATTAGGATCAAACAAGTCCATTTGGGCTCTATTAGCGTCAAACAAGTCCATTAGGGCTCTATTAGGGTCAAACAAGTCCATTTGGGCTCCATTAGGACCAAAGAAGTACAAATTGACCCGGTTAGGTCCTATATGACCTAAAATTCCATTTGCGCGCTATTAGGATCAAACAAGTCCATTTGGGCTCCAATAGTACCAAAGAAGTACAAATTGACCCGGTTAGGTCCTATATGACCTAAAAAGTCCACTTGGGCTCTATTAGGAACAAACAGGTCCATTTGGGCTCCATTAGGACCAAAGAAGTACAAATTGACCTAGTTAGGTCCTATATGATCTAAAAAGTCCATTTGGGCTCTATTAGGATAAAACAAGTCCAATTGGGCTCCAATATTACCAAAGAAGTACAAATTGGCCCAGTTAGGTCCTTTATGACCTAAAAAGTCCATTTGGGCTCTATTAGGATCAAACAGGTCCATTTGGGCTCCAATTGGACGAAAGAAGTACAAATTGGCCCAGTTAGCTCCTTTATTACCTAACAAGTCCATTTGGGCTCTATTAGGATCAAACAGGTCCATTTGGGCTCAATTAGGATCAAAGAAGTACAAATTGGCCCGGTTAGGTCCTTTATGACCTAACAAGTCCATTTGGGCTCTATTAGGATCAAACAAGTCCATTTGGGCTCCAATTGGACCAAAGAAGTACAAATTGGCCCAGTTAGGTCCTTTATGACCTAACAAGTCCATTTGGGCTCTATTAGGATCAAACAAGTCCATTTGGGCTCTATTTGCGTCAAACAAGTCCATTTGGGTTCCATTAGGACCAAAGAAGTACAAATTGGCCCAGTTAGGTCCTTTATGACCTAACAAGTCCATTTGGGCTCTAATAGGATCAAGCAAGTCCATTTGGGCTCCATTAGGACCAAAGAAGTACAAATTGGCCCAGTTAGGTCCTTTATGACCTAACAAGTCCATTTGGGCTCTATTAGGATCAAACAAGTCCATTTGGGCTCTATTAGATTCAAACAAGTCCATTTGGGCTCCGTTAGGACCGAAGAAGTACAAATTGGCCCAGTTAGATCCTAAATGACCAAAAAGTCCATTTGGGCGCTATTAGGATCAAACAAGTCCATTTGGCTCCAATAGGACCAAAGAGGTACAAATTGACCCAGTTCGGGCCTATCTGACCAAAAAAGTCCATATGGTCTATATTAGGATCAAACAAGGCCCTTTGGGCTCCATTAGGACCAAAGAACTACAAATTGGCCCCGTTAGGTCCTATGTGACCTAAAAAGTCCATTTGGGCCTATTAGATCAAACAGGTCCATTGGGGCTCCAATAGACCAAAGAAGTACAAATTGGCCCATTAGGTCCTATATTACCTAAATAGTCCATTTGGGCTCTATTAGATCAAACAGTCCATTGGGGCTCCAATAGACCAAGAAGTACAAATTGGCCCATTAGGTCCTATATGACCTAAAAAGTCCATTTGGGCTCTATTAGGATCAAACAGTCCATTTGGGCTCCATTAGGACCAAAGAAGTACAAATTGGCCGTTAGGTCTTATGACCTAACAAGTCTATTTGGGCTCTACTAGGATCAAACATGTCCATTTGGGCTCCATTAGGACCAAAGAAGTACAAATTGGCCAGTTAGGTCCTATATGACCTAAAAAGTCCATTTGGGCTCTATTAGATCAAACAAGTCCATTTGGGCTCCAATAGGACCAAAAAGTACAAATTGACCCAGTTAGGTCCTATATGACCTAAAAAGTCCATTTGGGCTCTATTAGGATCAAACAGTCCATTTGGCCTCCACTAGACCAAGAAGTACAAATTGGCCCCGTTAGGTCCTTTATGACCTAACAAGTCCATTTGGGCTCTATTAGGATCAAACAGTCCATTTGGGCTCCATTAGGACCAAGAAGTACAAATTGGTCCAGTTAGGTCCTTTATGACCTAACAAGTCCATTTGGGCTGTACTAGGATCAAGCAAGTCCATTTGGGCTCCATAGGGACCAAAGAAGTACAAATTGGCCCAGTTAGGTCCTTTATGACCTAACAAGTCCATTTGGGCTCTACTAGGATCAAACAGGTCCATTTGGGCTCCATTAGGACCAAATAAGTACAAATTGGCCCAGTTAGGTCCTTTTTGACCTAACAAGTCCATTTGGGCTCTACTAGGATCAAGCAAGTCCATTTGGGCTCCATTATGACCAAAGAAGTACAAATTGGCCCAGTTAGGTCCTTTTTGACCTAACAAGTCCATTTGGGCTCTATTAGGATCAAACAAGTCCATTTGGGCTCTAGGTCAAAGTCCATTTGGTCTCCATTAGGACCAAAGAAGTACAAATTGGCCTAGTTAGGTCCTATATGACCTAAAAAGTCCATTTGGGCACTATTAGGATCAAACAAGTCCATTTGGGCTCCAATAGGACCAAAGAAGTACAAATTGGCCCAGTTAGGTCCTAAATGACCTAAAAAGTCCATTTGGGCTCTATTAGGATCAAACAGGTCCATTGGGGCTCCAATAGGACCAAAGAAGTACAAATTGGCCCAGTTAGGTCCTATATGACCTAAAAAGTCCATTTGGGCTCTATTAGGATCAAACAGTCCATTTGGGCTTCATTAGGACCAAGAAGTACAACTTGACCCAGCTAGGTCCTATATGACCAAACAAGTCCATTTGGGCTCTACTTGGCTCAAACATGTCCATTTGGGCTCCATTTGGACCAAAGAAGTACAAATTGGCCCAGTTAGGTCCTTTATGACCTAACAAGTCCATTTGGGCTCTACCTGGATCAAACATGTCCATTTGGGCTCCATTTGGACCAAAGAAGTACAAATTGGCCCATTAGGTCCTTTATGACCTAACAAGTCCATTTGGGCTCTATTAGGTAAAACAAGTCCATTTGGGCTCCATTAGGACCAAAGAAGTACAAATTGGCCCGGTTAGGTCCTATATGACCGAAAAAGTCCATTTGGGCGCTATTAGGATCAAACACGTCCATTTGGGGCCCAGTAGGACCAAAGAAGTACAAATTGGCCCGTTAGGTCCTATATGACCTAAAAAGTCCATTTGGGCTCTATTAGGATCAAACAAGTCCATTTGGGCTCCATTAGGACCAAAGAACTACAAATTGGCCCGTTAGGTCCTATATGACCTAAAAAGTCCATTTGGGCACTATTAGGATCAAACAGGTCCATTTGGGCTCCAATAGGACCAAGAAGTACAAATTGGCCCATTAGGTCCTATATGACCTAAAAAGTCCATTTGGGCTTTATCGGATCAAACAGTCCATTGGGGCTCCAATAGGACCAAAGAAGTACAAATTGGCCCAGTTAGGTCCTATATGACCTAAAAAGTCCATTTGGGCTCTATTAGGATCAAACAGGTCCATTTGGGCTCCATTAGGACCAAAGAAGTACAAATTGGCCCAGTTAGGTCCTTTATGACCTAACAAGTCTATTTGGGCTCCACTAGGATCAAACATGTCCATTTGGGCTCCATTAGGACCAAAGAAGTACAAATTGGCCCAGTTAGGTCCTTTATGACCTAACAAGTCTTTTTGGGCTCCACTAGGATCAAACAAGTCCATTGGGGCTCCAATAGGACCAAAGAAGTACAAATTGGCCCAGTTAGGTCCTATATGACCTAAAAAGTCCATTTGGGCTCTATTAGGATCAAACAGGTCCATTGGGGCTCCAATAGGACCAAAGAAGTACAAATTGGCCCAGTTAGGTCCTATATGACATAAAAAGTCCATTTGGGCTCTATTAGGATCGAACAGGTCCATTTGGGCTCCATTAGGATCAAAGAAGTACAAATTGGCCCAGTTAGGTCCGTTATGACCTAACAAGTCTATTTGGGCTCCACTAGGATCAAACATGTCCATTTGGGCTCCATAGGGACGAAAGAAGTACAAATTGGCCCTGTTATGTCCTTTATGACCTAACAAGTCCATTTGGGCTCTACTAGGATCAAACAGGTCCATTTGGGCTCCATTAGGACCAAAGAAGTACAAATTGGCCCAGTTAGGTCCTTTATGACCTAACAAGTCCATTTGGGCTCTACTAGGATCAAGCAAGTCCATTTGGGCTCCATTAGGACCAAAGAAGTACAAATTGGCCTAGTTTGGTCCTATATGACCTAAAAAGTCCATTTGGGCACTATTATGATCAAACATGTCCATTTGGGCTCCATTAGGACCAAAGAAGTACAAATTGGCCCAGTTAGTTCCTATATGACCTAAAAAGTCCATTTGGCCTCTATTAGGATCGAACAGGTCCATTTGGGCTCCATTAGAACCAAAGAAGTACAAATTGGCCCAGTTAGGCCCTTTATGACCTAACAAGTCTATTTGGGCTCCACTAAGATCAAACAAGTCCATTGGGGCTCCAATAGGACCAAAGAAGTACAAATTGGCCCAGTTAGGTCCTATATGACCTAAAAAGTCCATTTGGGCTCTATCAGGATCAAACAGGTCCATTGGGGCTCCAATAGGACCAAAGAAGTACAAATTGGCCCAGTTAGGTCCTAAATGACCTCACAAGTCCATTTGGGCTCTACTAGGATCAAGCAAGTCCATTTGGGCTCCATTAGGACCAAAGAAGTACAAATTGGCCCAGTTAGGTCCTTTATGACCTAACAAGTCTATTTGGGCTCCACTAAGATCAAACAAGTCCATTGGGGCTCCAATAGGACCAAAGAAGTACAAATTGGCCCAGTTAGGTCCTATATGACCTAAAAAGTCCATTTGGGCTCTATCAGGATCAAACAGGTCCATTGGGGCTCCAATAGGACCAAAGAAGTACAAATTGGCCCAGTTAGGTCCTATATGACCTAAAAAGTCCATTTGGGCTCTATTAGGATCGAACAGGTCCATTTGGGCTCCATTAGGACCAAAGATGTACAAATTGGCCCAGTTAGGTCCTTTATGACCTAACAAGTCTATTTGGGCTCCACTAGGATCAAACATGCCCATTTGGGCTCCATTAGGACCAAAGAAGTACAAATTGGCCCAGTTAGGTCCTATATGACCTAAAAAGTCCATTTGGGCTCTATTAGGATCAAACAAGTCCATTTGGGCTCCAATAGGACCAAAGAAGTACAAATTGACCCAGTTAGGTCCTATATGACCGAAAAAGTCCATTTGGGCTCTATTAGGATCAAACAGGTCCATTTTGCCTCCAATAGGACCAAAGAAGTACAAATTGGCCCAGTTAGGTCCTTTATGACCTAACAAGTCCATTTGGGCTCTACTAGGATCAAACAGGTCCATTTGTGCTCCATTAGGACCAAAGAAGTACAAATTGGTCCAGTTAGGTCCTTTATCACCTAACAAGTCCATTTGGGCTGTACTAGGATCAAGCAAGTCCATTTGGGCTCCATAGGGACCAAAGAAGTACAAATTGGCCCAGTTAGGTCCTTTATGACCTAACAAGTCCATTTGGGCTCTATTAGGATCAAACAAGTCCATTTGGGCTCCAATAGGACCAAAGAAGTACAAATTGACCCAGTTAGGTCCTATATTACCGAAAAAGTCCATTTGGGCTCTATTAGGATCAAACAGGTCCACCAAAGAAGAACAAATTGGCCCAGTTAGGTCCTATATGACCTAAAAAGTCCATTTGGGCTCTATTAGGATCGAACAGGTCCATTTGGGCTCCATTAGGACCAAAGAAGTACAAATTGGCCCAGTTAGGTCCTTTATGACCTAACAAGTCTATTTGGGCTCCACTAGGATCAAACAAGTCCATTGGGGCTCCAATAGGACCAAAGAAGTACAAATTGGCCCAGTTACGTCCTATATGACCTAAAAAGTCCATTTGGGTTCCATTAGGACCAAAGAAGTACAAATTGGCCCAGTTAGGTCCTTTATGACCTAACAAGTCCATTTGGGCTCTACTAGGATCAAGCAAGTCCATTTGGGCTCCATTAGGACCAAAGAAGTACAAATTGCCCCAGTTAGGTCCTTTTTGACCTAACAAGTCCATTTGGGCTCTATTAGGATCAAACAAGTCCATTTGGCCATTGTAAAGTCATTTGGGCTCCATTAGACCAAGAAGTACAAATTGGCCCGTTAGGTCCTATAGGACCTAACAAGTCCATTTGGGCACCATTAGGATCAAACACGTGCATTGGGGCTGCTATAGGACCAAAGAAGTACAAATTGGCCCAGTTAGGTCCTAAATGACCTAAAAAGTCCATTTGGGCTCTATTAGGATCTATCATGTCCATTTGGGCTCCATTAGGACCAAAGAAGTACAAATTGGCCCAGTTAGGTCCTTTATGACCTAACAAGTCTATTTGGGCTCCACTAGGATCAAACAAGTCCATTGGGGCTCCAATAGGACCAAGAAGTACAAATTGGCCCGTTAGGTCCTATATGACCTAAAAAGTCCATTTGGGCTCTATCAGATCAAACAGGTCCATTGGGGCTCCAATAGGACCAAAGAAGTACAAATTGGCCCAGTTAGGTCTATATGACCTAAAAAGTCTATTTGGGCTCTATTAGGATCAAACAGTCCATTTGGGCTCCATTAGGACCAAAGAAGTACAAATTGGCCATTAGGTCCTTTATGACCTAACAAGTCTATTTGGGCTCCACTAGGATCAAACATGTCCATTTGGGCTCCATTAGGACCAAAGAAGTACAAATTGGCCAGTTAGGTCCTATATGACCTAAAAAGTCCATTTGGGCTCTATTAGGATCAAACAAGTCCATTTGGGCTCCAATAGGACCAAAGAAGTACAAATTGACCCGTTAGGTCCTATATGACCTAAAAAGTCCATTTGGGCTCTATTAGGATCAAACAGGTCCATTTGCCTCCAATAGGACCAAAGAAGTACAAATTGGCCCAGTTAGGTCCTTTATGACCTAACAAGTCCATTTGGGCTCTACTAGGATCAAACAGTCCATTTGTGCTCCATTAGGACCAAAGAAGTACAAATTGGTCCAGTTAGGTCCTTTATGACCTAACAAGTCCATTTGGGCTCTACTAGGATCAAGCAAGTCCATTTGGGCTCCATAGACCAAAGAAGTACAAATTGGCCCAGTTAGGTCCTATATGACCTAACAAGTCCATTTGGGCTCTACTAGGATCAAACAGTCCATTTGGGCTCCATTAGGACCAAAGAAGTACAAATTGGCCCATTAGGTCCTTTATGACCTAAAAGTCCATTTGGGCTCTACTAGGATCAAACAAGTCCATTTCTCCATTAGACCAAGAAGTACAAATTGGCCCAGTTAGGTCCTTTTGACCTAAAAGTCCATTTGGGCTCTATTAGGGTCAAACAAGTCCATTTGGTCTCCATTAGGACCAAAGAAGTACAAATTGGCCCAGTTAGGTCCTATATGACCTAAAAAGTCCATTTGGGCACTATTAGTATCAAACAAGTCCATTTGGGCTCCAATAGGACCAAAGAAGTACAAATTGACCAAGTTAGGTCCTATATGACCGTAAAAGTCCATTTGGGCTCTATTAGGATCAAACAGGTCCATTTTGCCTCCAATAGGACCAAAGAAGTACAAATTGGCCCAGTTAGGTCCTTTATGACCTAACAAGTCCATTTGGGATCTACTAGGATCAAACAGGTCCATTTGTGCTCCATTAGGACCAAAGAAGTACAAATTGGTCCAGTTAGGTCCTTTATGACCTAACAAGTCCATTTGGGCTGTACTAGGATCAAGCAAGTCCATTTGGGCTCCATAGGGACCAAAGAAGTACAAATTGGCCCAGTTAGGTCCTTTATGACCTAACAAGTCCATTTGGGGTCTACTAGGATCCAACAGGTCGATTTGGGCTCCATTAGGACCAAAGAAGTACAAATTGGCCTAGTTAGGTCCTATATGACCTAAAAAGTCCATTTGGGCACTATTAGGATCAAACAAGTCCATTGGGGCTCCAATAGGACCAAAGAAGTACAAATTGGCCCAGTTAGGTCCTAAATGACCTAAAAAGTCCATTTGGGCTCTATTAGGATCAAACAGGTCCATTGGGCTCCAAAGACAAAGAAAAATTGGCCCAGTTAGGTCCTATATGACCTAAAAAGTTCATTTGGGCTCTATTAGGATCGAACAGGTCCATTTGGGCTCCATTAGGACCAAAGAAGTACAAATTGGCCCAGTTGGGTCCTTTATGACCTAACAAGTCCATTTGGGCTCTACTAGGATCAAACAGGTCCATTTGGGCTCCATTAGGACCAAAGAAGTACAAATTGGCCCAGTTAGGTCCTTTATGACCTAACAAGTCCATTTGGGCTCTACTAGGATCAAGCAAGTCCATTTGGGCTCCATTAGGACCAAAGAAGTACAAATTGGCCCAGTTAGGTCCTTTATGACCTAACAAGTCCATTTGGGCTCTATTAGGATCAAACACCTCCATTTGGGCTCTATTAGGGTCAAACAAGTCCATTTGGGCTCCATTAGCACCGAAGAAGTACAAATTGGCCAGTTAGGTCCTATATGACCAAAAGAGTCCATTTGGGCGCTATTAGGATCAAACAAGTCCATTTGGGCTCCAGTAGGACCAAAGAAGTACAAATTGGCCCAGTTAGGTCCTATATGACCTAAAAAGTCCATTTGGGCTCTATTAGGATCGAACAGGTCCATTTGGGCTCCATTAGGACCAAAGAAGTACAAATTGGCCCAGTTAGGTCCTTTATGACCTAACAAGTCTATTTGGGCTCCACTAGGATCAAACAAGTCCATTGGGGCTCCAATAGGACCAAAGAAGTACAAATTGGCCCAGTTAGGTCCTATATGACCTAAAAAGTCCATTTGGGCTCTATTAGGATCAAACAGGTCCATTGGGGCTCCAATAGGACCAAAGAAGTACAAATTGGCCCAGTTAGGTCCTATATGACCTAAAAAGTCCATTTGGGCTCTATTAGGATCGAACAGGTCCATTTGGGCTCCATTAGTACCAAAGAAGTACAAATTGGCCCAGTTAGGTCCGTTATGACCTAACAAGTCTATTTGGGCTCCACTAGGTTCAAACATGTCCATTTGGGCTCCATTAGGACCAAAGAAGTACAAATTGGCCCAGTTAGGTCCTATATGACCTAAAAAGTCCATTTGGGCTCTATTAGGATCAAACAAGTCCATTTGGGCTCCAATAGGACCAAAGAAGTACAAATTGACCAAGTTAGGTCCTATATGACCGAAAAAGTCCATTTGGGCTCTATTAGGATCAAACAGGTCCATTTTGCCTCCAATAGGACCAAAGAAGTACAAATTGGCCCAGTTAGGTCCTTTATGACCTAACAAGTCCATTTGGGCTCTACTAGGATCAAACAGGTCCATTTGTGCTCCATTAGGACCAAAGAAGTACAAATTGGTCCAGTTAGGTCCTTTATGACCTAACAAGTCCATTTGGGCTGTACTAGGATCAAGCAAGTCCATTTGGGCTCCATAGGGACCAAAGAAGTACAAATTGGCCCAGTTAGGTCCTTTATGACCTAACAAGTCCATTTGGGCTCTACTAGGATCCAACAGGTCCATTTGGGCTCCATTAGGACCAAAGAAGTACAAATTGGCCCAGTTAGGTCCTTTATGACCTAACAAGTCCATTTGGGCTCTACTAGGATCAAGCAAGTCCATTTGGGCTCCATTAGGACCAAAGAAGTACAAATTGGCCTAGTTAGGTCCTATATGACCTAAAAAGTCCATTTGGGCACTATTAGGATCAAACAAGTCCATTGGGGCTCCAATAGGACCAAAGAAGTACAAATTGGCCCAGTTAGGTCCTAAATGACCTAAAAAGTCCATTTGGGCTCTATTAGGATCAAACAGGTCCATTGGGGCTCCAATAGCACCAAAGAAGTACAAATTGGCCCAGTTAGGTCCTATATGACCTAAAAAGTCCATTTGGGCTCTATTAGGATCAAGCAAGTCCATTTGGGCTCCATTAGGACCAAAGAAGTACAAATTGGCCCAGTTTGGTCCTTTATGACCTAACAAGTCCATTTGGGCTCTACCTTGATCAAACATGTCCATTTGGGCTCCATTAGGACCAAAGAAGTACAAATTGGCCCAGTTAGGTCCTTTATGACCTAACAAGTCCATTTGGGCTCTACTAGGATCAAGCAAGTCCATTTGGGCTCCATTAGGACCAAAGAAGTACAAATTGGCCCAGTTAGGTCCTTTATGACCTAACAAGTCCATTTGGGCTCTATTAGATCAAACAATCATTTATGGTAACAGTCCATTTGGGCTCATTAGGACCAAGAAGTACAAATTGGCGGTCCTATATGACCAAAAAGTCCATTTGGGCGCTATTAGGATCAAACAAGTCCATTTGGGCTCCAGTAGGACCAAAGAAGTACAAATTGGCCCAGTTAGGTCCTATATGACCTAAAAAGTCCATTTGGGCTCTATTAGGATCAACAGTCCATTTGGGCTCCATTAGGACCAAAGAAGTACAAATTGGCCCGTTAGGTCCTTTATCACCTAAAAACAATCTTTGCGCTCCACTAGGATCAAACATGTCCATTTGGGCTCCATTAGGACCAAAGAAGTACAAATTGGCCCAGTTAGGTCCTATATGACCTAAAAAGTCCATTTGGGCTCTATCAGGATCAAACAGGTCCATTGGGGCTCCAATAGGACCAAAGAAGTACAAATTGGCCCAGTTAGTCCTATATGACCTAAAAAGTCCCTTTTGGGCTCTATTAGGATCGAACAGGTCCATTTGGGCTCCATTAGGACCAAAGAAGTACAAATTGTCCCAGTTAGGTCCTTTATGACCTAACAAGTCCATTTGGGCTCTACTAGGATCAAACAGGTCCATTTGGGCTCCATTAGGACCAAAGAAGTACAAATTGGTCCAGTTAGGTCCTTTATGACCTAACAAGTCCATTTGGGCTGTACTAGGATCAAGCAAGTCCATTTGGGCTCCATAGGGACCAAGAAGTAAAATTGGCCCGTTTGGTCCTTTATGACCTAACAAGTCCATTTGGGCTCTACTAGGATCAAACAGTCCATTTGGGCTCCATTAGACCAAAGAAGTAAAAATTGGCCCATTAGGTCCTTTATGACCTAACAAGTCCATTTGGGCTCTACTAGGATCAAACAAGTCCATTTAGGCTCCATTAGGACCAAGAAGTACAAATTGCCCATTAGGTCCTTTGACCTAACAAGTCCATTTGGGCTCTACTAGGATCAAACAGGTCCATTTGGGCTCCATTAGGACCAAGAAGTACAAATTGGTCCAGTTAGGTCCTTTATGACCTAACAAGTCCATTTGGGCTCTATTAGGATCAAACAAGTCCATTTGGGCTCCATAGGACCAAGAAGTACAAATTGGCCCATTAGGTCCTTTATGACCTAAAAGTCCATTTGGGCTCTATTAGGATCAAACAGTCCATTTGGGCTCCATTAGACCAAAGAAGTACAAATTGGCCCAGTTAGGTCCTTTATGACCTAAAAAGTCCATTTGGGCTCTATTAGGATCAAACAAGTCCATTTGGGCTCCATTAGACCAAGAAGTACAAATTGGCCCATTAGGTCCTTTGACCTAAAAGTCCATTTGGGCTCTATTAGGATCAAAATCCATTTGGGCTCTATTAGGTCAAACAAGTCCATTTGGGCTCCATTAGACCAAGAAGTACAAATTGGCCCGTTAGGTCCTATATGACCAAAAAGTCCATTTGGGCTCTATTAGGATCAAACAAGTCCATTTGGGCTCCAATAGACCAAAGAAGTACAAATTGGCCCATTAGGTCCTATATGACCTAAAAAGTCCATTTGGGCTCTATTAGGATCGAATAGGTCCATTTGGGCTCCATTAGGACCAAAGAAGTACAAATTGACCCATTAGGTCCTTTATGACCTAACAAGTCTATTTGGGCTCTACTAGGATCAAACAAGTCCATTGGGGCTCCAATAGGACCAAGAAGTACAAATTGGCCCAGTTAGGTCTATATGACCTAAAAAGTCATTTGGGCTCTATTAGGATCAAACAGGTCCATTGGGCTCCAATAGGACCAAAGAAGTACAAATTGGCCCAGTTAGGTCCTATATGACCTAAAAAGTCCATTTGGGCTCTATTAGGATCGAACAGGTCCATTTGGGCTCCATTAGGACCAAAGAAGTACAAATTGGCCCAGTTAGGTCCTATATGACCTAACAAGTCTATTTGGGCTCCACTAGGATCAAACATGTCCATTTGGGCTCCATTAGGACCAAAGAAGTACAAATTGGCCCAGTTAGGTCCTATATGACCTAAAAAGTCCATTTGGGCTCTATTAGGATCAAACAAGTCCATTTGGGCTCCAATAGGACCAAAGAAGTACAAATTGACCAAGTTAGGTCCTATATGACCTAAAAGTCCATTTGGGCTCTATTAGGATCAAACAGGTCCATTTTGCCTCCAATAGGACCAAAGAAGTACAAATTGGCCCAGTTAGGTCCTTTATGACCTAACAAGTCCATTTGGGATCTACTAGGATCAAACAGGTCCATTTGTGCTCCATTAGGACCAAAGAAGTACAAATTGGTCCAGTTAGGTCCTTTATGACCTAACAAGTCCATTTGGGCTGTACTAGGATCAAGCAAGTCCATTTGGGCTCCATAGGGACCAAAGAAGTACAAATTGGCCCAGTTAGGTCCTTTATGACCTAACAAGTCCATTTGGGGTCTACTAGGATCCAACAGGTCGATTTGGGCTCCATTAGGACCAAAGAAGTACAAATTGGCCTAGTTAGGTCCTATATGACCTAAAAAGTCCATTTGGGCACTATTAGGATCAAACAAGTCCATTGGGGCTCCAATAGGACCAAAGAAGTACAAATTGGCCCAGTTAGGTCCTAAATGACCTAAAAAGTCCATTTGGGCTCTATTAGGATCAAACAGGTCCATTGGGGCTCCAATAGCACCAAAGAAGTACAAATTGGCCCAGTTAGGTCCTATATGACCTAAAAAGTCCATTTGGGCTCTATTAGGATCAAACAGGTCCATTTGGGCTTCATTAGGACCAAAGAAGTACAAATTGGCCCAGTTTGGTCCTTTATGACCTAACAAGTCCATTTGGGCTCTACCATGATCAAACATGTCCATTTGGGCTCCATTAGGACCAAAGAAGTACAAATTGGCCCAGTTAGGTCCTTTATGACCTAACAAGTCCATTTGGGCTCTACTAGGATCAAACAAGTCCATTTGGGCTCCATTAGGACCAAAGAAGTACAAATTGGCCAGTTAGGTCCTTTATGACCTAACAAGTCCATTTGGGCTCTATTAGGATCAAACAACCATTTAGGTCAAACAAGTCCATTTGGGCTACATTAGGACCAAGAAGTACAAATTGGCCCGTTAGGTCCTATATGACCAAAAAAGTCCATTTGGGCGCTATTAGGATCAAACAAGTCCATTTGGGCTCCAGTAGGACCAAGAAGTACAAATTGGCGCAGTTTGGTCCTATATGACCTAAAAAGTCCATTTGGGCTCTATTAGGATCGAACAGTCCATTTGGGCTCCATTAGGACCAAAGAAGTACAAATTGGCCCAGTTAGGTCCTTTATGACCTAACAAGAATATTTGGGCTCCACTAGGATCAAACAAGTCCATTTGGGCTCCATAGGACCAAAGAAGTACAAATTGGCCCAGTTAGGTCTATATGACCTAAAAAGTCCATTTGGGCTCTATTGGATCAAACAGTCCATTTGGGCTCCAATAGGACCAAAGAAGTACAAATTGGCCCATTAGGTCCTATATGACCTAAAAAGTCCATTTGGGCTCTATTAGGATCAAACAGTCCATTTTGCCTCCAATAGACCAAAGAAGTACAAATTGGCCCATTAGGTCCTTTATGACCTAACAAGTCCATTTGGGCTCTACTAGGATCAAACAGTCCATTTGGGCTCCATTAGGACCAAAGAAGTACAAATTGGTCCATTAGGTCCTTTATGACCTAAAAGTCCATTTGGGCTGTACTAGGATCAAACAAGTCCATTTGGGCTCCATAGGGACCAAAGAAGTACAAATTGGCCCAGTTTGGTCCTTTATGACCTAACAAGTCCATTTGGGCTCTACTAGGATCAAACAGTCCATTTGGGCTCCATTAGGACCAAAGAAGTAAAATTGGCCGTAGGTCCTTTATGACCTAACAAGTCCATTTGGGCTCTACTAGGATCAAGCAAGTCCATTTGGGCTCCATTAGGACCAAGAAGTACAAATTGCCCATTAGGTCCTTTTGACCTAACAAGTCCATTTGGGCTCTACTAGGATCAAACAGGTCCATTTGGGCTCCATTAGGACCAAGAAGTACAAATTTGTCCATTAGGTCCTTTATGACCTAACAAGTCCATTTGGGCTGTACTAGGATCAAACAAGTCCATTTGGGCTCCATAGGACCAAAGAAGTACAAATTGGCCCATTAGGTCCTTTATGACCTAAAAGTCCATTTTGGCTCTACTAGGATCAAACAGTTCCATTTGGGCTCCATTAGGACCAAAGAAGTACAAATTGGCCCAGTTAGGTCCTTTATGACCTAACAAGTCCATTTGGGCTCTACTAGGATCAAGCAAGTCCATTTGGGCTCCATTAGGACCAAAGAAGTACAAATTGGCCCAGTTAGGTCCTTTTTGACCTAACAAGTCCATTTGGGCTCTATTAGATCAAAAAACATTTGGCTCTATTAGTCAACAGTCCATTTGGGCTCCATTAGGACCGAAGAAGTACAAATTGGCCCGGTTAGGTCCTATATGACCAAAAAAGTCCATTTGGGCGCTATTAGGATCAAACAAGTCCATTTGGGCTCCAGTAGGACCAAAGAAGTACAAATTGGCCCAGTTAGGTCCTATATGACCTAAAAAGTCCATTTGGGCTCTATTAGGATCAAGCAAGTCCATTTGGGCTCCATAGGGACCAAAGAAGTACAAATTGGCCTAGTTAGGTCCTATATGACCTAAAAAGTCCATTTGGACACTATTAGGATCAAACAAGTCCATTGGGGCTCCAATAGGACCAAAGAAGTACAAATTGGCCCAGTTAGGTCCTAAATGACCTAAAAAGTCCATTTGGGCTCTATTAGGATCAAATAGGTCCATTGGGGCTCCAATAGGACCAAAGAAGTACAAATTGGCCCAGTTAGGTCCTATA
>JAUPTC010000010.1:3816747-3838290 GCA_030762895.1 Sophora flavescens | reverse complement strand
AATGGATTTGTTTGATCCTAATAGAGCCCAAATGGACTTGTTAGGTCATAAAGGACCTAACTGGGCCAATTTGTACTTCTTTGGTCCTAATGGAGCCCAAATGGACTTGCTTGATCCAAGTAGAGCCCAAATGGACTTGTTAGGTCATAAAGGACCTAACTGGGCCAATTTGTACTTCTTTGGTCCTAATGGAGCCCAAATGGACATGTTTGATCCTAGTGGAGCCCAAATAGACTTGTTAGGTCATAAAGGACCTAACTGGGCCAATTTTTACTTGTTTGGTCCTAATGGAGCCCAAATGGACCTGTTCGATCCTAATAGAGCCCAAATGGACTTTTTAGGTCATATAGGACCTAACTGGGCCAATTTGTACTTCTTTGGTCCTAATGGAGCCCAAATGGACCTGTTTGATCCTAATAGAGCCCAAATGGACTTTTTAGGTCATATAGGACCTAACTGGGCCAATTTGTACTTCTTTGGTCCTACTGGAGCCCAAATGGACTTGTTTGATCCTAATAGCGCCCAAATGGACTTTTTTGGTCATATAGGACCTATCCGGGCCAATTTGTACTTCTTCGGTCCTAATGGAGCCCAAATGGACTTGTTTGACCCAAATAGAGACCAAATGGATTTGTTCGATCCTAATAGAGCCCAAATGGACTTTTTAGGTCATATAGGACCTAACTGGGCCAATTTGTACTTCTTTGGTCCTAATGGAGCCCAAATGGACTTGCTTGATCCTAGTAGAGCCCAAATGGACTTGTTAGGTCATAAAGGACCTAACTGGGCCAATTTGTACTTCTTTGGTCCTAATGTAGCCCAAATGGACATGTTTGATCCTAGTGGAGCCCAAATAGACTTGTTAGGTCATAAAGGACCTAACTGGGGCAATTTTTACTTCTTTGGTCCTAATGGAGCCCAAATGGACTTGCTTGATCCTAGTAGAGCCCAAATGGACTTGTTAGGTCATAAAGGACCTAACTGGGCCAATTTGTACTTCTTTGGTCCTAATGGAGCCCAAATGGACCTGTTTGATCCTAGTAGAGCCCAAATGGACTTGTTAGGTCATAAAGGACCTAACTGGGCCAATTTGTACTTCTTTGGTCCCTATGGAGCCCAAATGGACTTGCTTGATCCTAGTACAGCCCAAATGGACTTGTTAGGTCATTTAGGACCTAACTGGGCCAATTTGTACTTCTTTGGTCCTATTGGAGCCCAAATGGACTTGTTTGATCCTAATAGAGCCCAAATGGACTTTTTAGGTCATATAGGACCTAACTGGGCCAATTTGTACTTCTTCGGTCCTAATGGAGCCCAAATGGGCATGTTTGATCCTAGTGGAGCCCAAATAGACTTGTTAGGTCATATAGGACCTAACTGGGCCAATTTGTACTTCTTTGGTCCTAATGGAGCCCAAATGGACCTGTTCGATCCTAATAGAGCCCAAATGGACTTTTTAGGTCATATAGGACCTAATCGGCAATTTGTACTTCTTTGGTCCTATTGGAGCCCCAATGGACATGTTTGATCCGATAGACCCCAAATGGACTTTTTAGGTCATATAGACGAATCGGGCCAATTTGTACTTCTTTGGTCCTATTGGAGCCCCAATGGACTTGTTTGATCCTAGTGGAGCCCAAATAGACTTGTTAGGTCATAAAGGACCTAACTGGGCCAATTTGTACTTCTTTGGTCCTATCGGAGCCCAATTGGACTTGTTCGATCCTAATAGAGACCAAATGGACTTTTTAGGTCATATAGGACCTAACTGGGCCAATTTGTACTTCTTTGGTCCTACTGGAGCCCAAATGGACTTGTTTGATCCTAATAGCGCCCAAATGGACTTTTTTGGTCATATAGGACCTAACCGGGCCAATTTGTACTTCTTTGGTCCTAATAGAGCCCAAATGGACTAGTTAGGTCATAAAGGACCTAACTGGGCCAATTTGTACTTCTTTGGTCCTAATGGAGCCCAAATGGACTTGCTTGATCCTAGTAGAGCCCAAATGGACTTGTGAGGTCATAAAGGACCTAACTGGGCCAATTTGTACTTCTTTGGTCCTAATGGAGCCCAAATGGACATGTTTGATCCAGGTAGAGCCCAAATGGACTTGTTAGGTCATAAAGGACCTAACTGGGCCAATTTGTACTTCTTTGGTCCTAATGAAGCCCAAATGGACCTGTTTGATCCTAATAGAGCCCAAATGGACTTTTTAGGTCATATAGGACCTAACTGGGCCAATTTGTACTTCTTTGGTCCTATTGGAGCCCCAATGGACCTGTTTGATCCTAATAGAGCCCAAATGGACTTTTTAGGTCATTTAGGACCTAACTGGGTCAATTTGTACTTCTTTGGTCCTATTGGAGCCCAAATGGACTTGTTTGATCCTAATAGAGCCCAAATGGACTTTTTAGGTCATATAGGACCTAACTGGGCCAATTTGTACTTCTTTAGTCCTAATGGAGCCCAAATGGACTTGTTTGATCCTAGTGGAGCCAAAATAGACTTGTTAGGTCATAAAGGACCTAACTGGGCCAATTTGTACATCTTTGGTCCTAATGGAGCCCAAATGGACCTGTTCTATCCTAATAGAGCCCAAATGGACTTTTTAGGTCATATAGGACCTAACTGGGCCAATTTGTACTTCTTTGGTCATATTGGAGCCCCAATGGACTGTTTGATCCTAATAGAGCCCAAATGGACTTTTTAGGTCATATAGGACCTAACGGGCCAATTTGTACTTCTTTGGTCCTATTGGAGCCCCAATGGACTTGTTTGATCCTAGTGGAGCCCAAATAGACTTGTTAGGTCATAAAGGACCTAACTGGGCCAATTTGTACTTCTTTGGTCCTAATGGAGCCCAAATGGACCTGTTCGATCCTAATAGAGACCAAATGGACTTTTTAGGTCATATAGGACCTAACTGGGCCAATTTGTACTTCTTTGGTCCTACTGGAGCCCAAATGGACTTGTTTGATCCTAATAGCGCCCAAATGGACTTTTTTGGTCATATAGGACCTAACCGGGCCAATTTGTACTTCTTCGGTCCTAATGTAGCCCAAATGGACTTGTTTGACCCTAATAGAGCCCAAATGGATTTGTTTGATCCTAATAGAGCCCAAATGGACTTGTTAGGTCATAAAGGACCTAACTGGGCCAATTTGTACTTCTTTGTTCCTAATGGAGCCCAAATGGACTTGCTTGATCCTAGTAGAGCCCAAATGGACTTGTTAGGTCATAAAGGACCTAACTGGGCCAATTTGTACTTCTTTGGTCCTAATGGAGCCCAAATGGACATGTTTGATCAAGGTAGAGACCAAAATGACATGTTAGGTCATAAACGACCAAATCGGGCCAATTTGTACTTCTTTGGTCTTAATGGAGCCAAAATGGACTGTTTGATCCTAATAGAGCCCAAATGGACTTTTTTTCATATAGGACCTAACTGGCCAATTTGTACTTCTTTGGTCCTATTGGAGCCCAAATGGACTGTTTGATCGTAATAGAGCACAAATGTACTTTTTATGTCATTTAGGACCTAACTGGGACAATTTGTACTTCTTTGTTCCTAATAGAGCCCAAATGGACTTGTTTGATCCTAGTGGAGCCTAAATGGACTTTTAGGTCATATAGGACCTAACTGGGCCAATTTGTACTTTGGTCCTAATGGAGCCCAAATGGACTTGTTTGATCCTAGTAGAGCCCAAATGGACTTGTTAGGTCATAAAGGACCTAATGGGCCAATTTGTACTTCTTTGGTCCTAATGGAGCCCAAATGGACTTGTTTGATCCTAGTAGAGCCCAAATGGACTTGTTAGGTCATAAAGGACCTAACTGGGCCAATTTGTACTTCTTGGTCCTAATGGAGCCCAAATGGACATTTTTGATCCTAGTGGAGCCCAAATAGACTTGTTAGGTCATAAAGGACCTAACTGGGCAATTTTACTTCTTTGGTCCTAATGGAGCCCAAATGGACTTGCTTGATCCTAATAGAGCCCAAATGGACTTTTAGGTCATAAAGGACCTAATCGGGCCAATTTGTACTTCATTGGTCCTATTGGAGCCCAAATGGACTTGTTTGATCCTAATAGAGCCCAAATGGACTTTTTAGGTCATATAGGACCTAACTTGGCCAATTTGTACTTCTTTGGTCCTATTGGAGCCCAAATGGACTTGTTTGATCCGAATAGAGCCCAAATGGACTTGTTAGGTCATATAGGACCTAACTGGGCCAATTTGTACTTCTTTGGTCCTATTGGAGCCCAAATGGACATGTTTGATCCTAGTGGAGCCCAAATAGACTTGTTAGGTCATATAGACCTAACTCGGGCCAATTTGTACTTCTTTGGTCCTAATGGAGCCCAAATGGACTGTTCGATCCTAATAGAGCCCAAATGGACTTTTTAGGTCATATAGGACCTAATCTGGGCCAATTTGTACTTCTTTGGTCCTATTGGAGCCCAAATGGACTTGTTTGATCCTAATTGAGCCCAAATGGACTTTTTAGGTCATATAGGACCTAATCGGGCCAATTTGTACTTCTTTGGCCTATTGGAGCCCCAATGGACTTGTTTGATCCTAGTGGAGCCCAAATAGACTTGTTAGGTCATATAGGACCTAATTGGGTCAATTTGAGCTTCTTTGGTCCTAATGGAGCCCAAATGGACTTGTTCGATCCTAATAGAGCCCAAATGTAATTTTTGGGTAATATAGGACCTAACTGGGCCAATTTGTACTTCTTTGGTTGATCCTAGTAGAGCCCAAATGAACTTGTTTGATCCTAATAGAGCCCAAATAGACTTGTTTGGTCATATAGGACCTAATCCAATTTGTACTTCTTCGGTCCTAATGGAGCCCAAATGGACTTGTTTGACCCTAATAGAGCCCAAATGGATTTGTTTGATCCTAATAGAGCCCAAATGGACTAGTTAGGTCATAAAGGACCTAACTGGGCCAATTTGTACTTCTTTGGTCCTAATGGAGCCCAAATGGACTTGCTTGATCCTAGTAGAGCCCAAATGGACTTGTTAGGTCATAAAGGACCTAACTGGGCCAATTTGTACTTCTTTGGTCCTAATGGAGCCCAAATGGACATGTTTGATCCAGGTAGAGCCCAAATGGACTTGTTAGGTCATAAAGGACCTAACTGGGCCAATTTGTACTTCTTTGGTCCTAATGAAGCCCAAATGGACCTGTTTGATCCTAATAGAGCCCAAATGGACTTTTTAGGTCATATAGGACCTAACTGGGCCAATTTGTACTTCTTTGGTCCTATTGGAGCCCCAATGGACCTGTTTGATCCTAATAGAGCCCAAATGGACTTTTTAGGTCATTTAGGACCTAACTGGGCCAATTTGTACTTCTTTGGTCCTATTGGAGCCCCAATGGACATGTTTGATCCTAATAGTGCCTAAATGGACTTTTTAGGTCATATAGGACCTAACTGGGCCAATTTGTACTTCTTTGGTCCTAATGGAGACCAAATGGACTTGTTTGACCCTAATAGAGAGCTCCTAATAGAGCCCAAATGGACTTGTTAGGTCAAAAAGCACCTAACTGGGCCAATTTGTACTTCTTTGGTCCTAATGAAGCCCAAATGGACCTGTTTGATCCTAATAGAGCCCAAATGGACTTTTTAGGTCATATAGGACCAAACTGGGCCAATTTGTACTTCTTTGGTCCTATTGGAGCCCCAATGGACCTGTTTGATCCTAATAAAGCCCAAATGGACTTTTTAGGTCATTTAGGACCTAACTGGGCCAATTTGTACTTCTCTGGTCCTATTGGAGCCCCAATGGACTTGTTTGATCCTAATAGTGCCCAAATGGACTTTTTAGGTCATATAGGACCTAACTAGGCCAATTTGTACTTCTTTGGTCCTAATGGAGCCCAAATGGACTTGCTTGATCCTAGTAGAGCCCAAATGGACTTGTTAGGTCATAAAGGACCTAACTGGGCCAATTTGTACTTCTTTGGTCCTAATGGAGCCCAAATGGACCTGTTGGATCCTAGTAGAGCCCAAATGGACTTGTTAGGTCATAAAGGACCTAACTGGGCCAATTTGTACTTCTTTGGTCCCTATGGAGCCCAAATGGACTTGCTTGATCCTAGTACAGCCCAAATGGACTTGTTAGGTCATAAAGGACCTAACTGGACCAATTTGTACTTCTTTGGTCCTAATGGAGCACAAATGGACCTGTTTGATCCTAGTAGAGCCCAAATGGACTTGTTAGGTCATAAATGACCTAACTGAGCCAATTTGTACTTCTTTGGTCCTATTGGAGGCAAAATGGACCTGTTTGATCCTAATAGAGCCCAAATGGACTTTTTCGGTCATATAGGACCTAACTTGGTCAATTTGTACTTCTTTGGTCCTATTGGAGCCCAAATGGACTTGTTTGATCCTAATAGAACCCAAATGGACTTTTTAGGTCATATAGGACCTAACTGGGCCAATTTGTACTTCTTTGGTCCTAATGGAGCCCAAATGGACATGTTTGAACCTAGTGGAGCCCAAATAGACTTGTTAGGTCATAATAACCCAGTCGCCAATTTGTACTTCTTTGGTCCTAATGGAGCCCAAATGGACCTGTTCGATCCTAATAGAGCCCAAATGGACTTTTTAGGTCATATAGGACCTAACTGGGCCAATTTGTACTTCTTTGGTCCTATTGGAGCCACAATTGACCTGTTTGATCCTAATAGAGCCCAAATGGACTTTTTAGGTCATATAGGACCTAACTGGGCCAATTTGTACTTCTTTGGTCCTATTGGAGCCCCAATGGACTTGTTTGATCCTAGTGGAGCCCAAATAGACTTGTTAGGTCATAAAGGACCTAACTGGGCCAATTTGTACTTCTTTGGTCCTAATGGAGCCCAAATGGACCTGTTCGATCCTAATAGAGCCCAAATGGACTTGTTAGGTCATAAAGGACCTAACTGGGCCAATTTGTACTTCTTTGGTCCCTATGGAGCCCAAATGGACTTGCTTGATCCTAGTACAGCCCAAATGGACTTGTTAGGTCATAAAGGACCTAACTGGACCAATTTGTACTTCTTTGGTCCTAATGGAGCACAAATGGACCTGTTTGATCCTAGTAGAGCCCAAATGGACTTGTTAGGTCATAAAGGACCTAACTGGGCCAATTTGTACTTCTTTGGTCCTATTGGAGGCAAAATGGACTGTTTGATCCTAATAGAGCCCAAATGGACTTTTTTCGGTCATATAGGACCTAATCGGGTCAATTTGTACTTCTTTGGTCCTATTGGAGCCCAAATGGACTTGTTTGATCCTAATAGAGCCCAAATGGACTTTTTAGGTCATATAGGACCCAATCGGGCCAATTTGTACTTCTTCGCTCCTAATCGAGCCCAAATGGACATGTTTGATCCTAGTGGAGCCCAAATAGACTTGTTAGGTCATAAAGGACCTAATCGGGCCAATTTGTACTTCTTTGGTCCTAATGGAGCCCAAATGGACCTGTTCGATCCTAATAGAGCCCAAATGGACTTTTTAGGTCATATAGGACCTAATGGGCCAATTTGTACTTCTTTGGTCCTATTGGAGCCCAAATGGACTTGTTTGATCCTAGATAGAGCCCAAATGGACTTTTTTGGTCATATAGGGCGAATCGGGCCAATTTGTACTTCTTTGGTCCTATTGGAGCCCCAATGGACTTGTTTGATCCTAGTGGAGCCCAAATAGACTTGTTAGGTCATAAAGGACCTAACTGGGCCAATTTGTACTTCTTTGGTCCTAATGGAGCCCAAATGGACCTGTTCGATCCTAATAGAGCCCAAATGGACTTTTTAGGTCATATAGGACCTAACTGGGCCAATTTGTACTTCTTTGGTCCTATTGGAGCCCCAATGGACCTGTTTGATCCTAATAGAGCCCAAATGGACGTTTTAGGTCATTTTGGACCTAACTGGGCCAATTTGTACTTCTTTGGTCCTATTGGAGCCCCAATGAAATTGTTGGATCCTAATAGTGCCCAAATGGACTTTTTAGGTCATATAGGACCTAACTGGGCCAATTTGTACTTCTTTGGTCCTAATGGAGACCAAATGGACTTGTTTGACCCTAATAGAGCCCAAATGGACTTGTTTGATCCTAATAGAGCCCAAATGGACTTGTTAGGTCAAAAAGGACCTAACTGGGGCAATTTGTACTTCTTTGGTCCTAATGGAGCCCAAATGGACTTGCTTGATCCTAGTAGAGCCCAAATGGACTTGTTAGGTCATAAAGGACCTAACTGGGCCAATTTGTACTTCTTTGGTCCTAATGGAGCCCAAATGGACCTGTTTGATCCTAGTAGAGCCCAAATGGACTTGTTAGGTCATAAAGGACCAAACTGGGCCAATTTGTACTTCTTTGGTCCCTATGGAGCCCAAATGGACTTGCTTGATCCTAGTACAGCCCAAATGGACTTGTTAGGTCATAAAGGACCTAACTGGACCAATTTGTACTTCTTTGGTCCTAATGGAGCACAAATGGACCTGTTTGATCCTAGTAGAGCCCAAATGGACTTCTTAGGTCATAAAGGACCTAACTGGGCCAATTTGTACTTCTTTGGTCCTCTTGGAGGCAAAATGGACCTGTTTGATCTTAATAGAGCCCAAATGGACTTTTTCGGTCATATAGGACCTAACTGGGTCAATTTGTACTTCTTTGGTCCTATTGGAGCCCAAATGGACTTGTTTGATCCTAATAGAGCCCAAATGGACTTTTTAGGTCATATAGGACCTAACTGGGCCAATTTGTACTTCTTTGGTCCTAATGGAGCCCAAATGGACATGTTTGATCCTAGTGGAGCCCAAATAGACTTGTTAGGTCATAAAGGACCTAACTGGGCCAATTTGTACATCTTTGGTCCTAATGGAGCCCAAATGGACCTGTTCGATCCTAATAGAGCCCAAATGGACTTTTTAGGTCATATAGGACCTAACTGGGCCAATTTGTACATCTTTGGTCCTAATGGAGCCCAAATGGACCTGTTCGATCCTAATAGAGCCCAAATGGACTTTTTAGGTCATATAGGACCTAACTGGGCCAATTTGTACTTCTTTGGTCCTATTGGAGCCCCAATGGACTTGTTTGATCCTAGTGGAGCCCAAATAGACTTGTTAGGTCATAAAGGACCTAACTGGGCCAATTTGTACTTCTTTGGTCCTAATGGAGCCCAAATGGACCTGTTCGAACCTAATAGAGCCCAAATGGACTTTTTAGGTCATATAGGACCTAACTGGGCCAATTTGTACTTCTTTGGTCCTACTGGAGCCCAAATGGACTTGTTTGATCCTAATAGCGCCCAAATGGACTTTTTTGGTCATATATGACCTAACCGGGCCAATTTGTACTTCTTCGGTCCTAATGTAGCCCAAATGGACTTGTTTGACCCTAATAGAGCCGAAATGGATTTGTTTGATCCTAATAGAGCCCATATGGACTAGTTAGGTCATAAAGGACCTAACTGGGCCAATTTGTACTTCTTTGGTCCTAATGGAGCCCTAATGGACTTGTTTGATCCTAATAGAGCCCATATGGACCAGTTAGGTCATAAAGGACCTAACTGGGCCAATTTGTACTTCTTTGGTCCTAAAGGAGCCCAAATGGACCTGTTTGTTCCTAATAGCGCCCAAATGGACTTTTTAGGTCATATAGGACCTAACTGGGCCAATTTGTACTTCTTTGGTCCTAATGGAGCCCAAATGGACTTCCTTGATTCTAGTAGAGCCCAAATGGACTTGTTAGGTCATAAAGGACCTAACTAGGCCAATTTGTACTTCTTTGGTCCTAATGGAGCCCAAATGGACCTGTTTGATCCTAGTAGAGCCCAAATGGACTTGTTAGGTCATAAAGGACCTAACTGGGCCAATTTGTACTTCTTTGGTCCTAATGGAGCCCAAATGGACCTGCTTGATCCTAGTAGAGCCCAAATGGACTTGTTAGGTCATAAAGGACCTAACTGGGCCAATTTGTACTTCTTTGGTCCTAATGGAGCCCAAATGGACATGTTTGATCAAGGTAGAGCCCAAATGGACTTGTTAGGTCATAAAGGACCAAACTGGGCCAATTTGAACTTCTTTGGTCCTAATGAAGCCCAAATGGACCTGTTTGATCCTAATAGAGCCCAAATGGACTTTTTAGGTCATATAGGACCTAACTGGGCCAATTTGTACTTCTTTGGTGCTATTGGAGCCCCAATGGACCTGTTTGATCCTAATAGAGCCCAAATGGACTTTTTAGGTCATTTAGGACCTAACTGGGCCAATTTGTACTTCTTTGGACCTATTGGAGCCCCAATGGACTTGTTTGATCGTAATAGTGCCCAAATGGACTTTTTAGGTCATATAGGACCTAACTAGGCCAATTTGTACTTCTTTGGTCCTAATGGAGCCCAAATGGACTTGCTGGATCCTAGTAGAGCCCAAATGGACTTGTTAGGTCATAAAGGACCTAACTGGGCCAATTTGTACGTCTTTGGTCCTAATGGAGCCCAAATGGACCTGTTGGATCCTAGTAGAGCCCAAATGGACTTGTTAGGTCATAAAGGACCTAACTGGGCCAATTTGTACTTCTTTGGTCCCTATGGAGCCCAAATGGACTTGCTTGATCCTAGTACAGCCCAAATGGACTTGTTAGGTCATAAAGGACCTAACTGGACCAATTTGTACTTCTTTGGTCCTAATGGAGCACAAATAGACCTGTTTGATCCTAGTAGAGCCCAAATGGACTTGTTAGGTCATAAATGACCTAACTGGGCCAATTTGTACTTCTTTGGTCCTATTGGAGGCAAAATGGACCTGTTTGATCCTAATAGAGCCCAAATGGACTTTTTCGGTCATATAGGACCTAACTTGGTCAATTTGTACTTCTTTGGTCCTATTGGAGCCCAAATGGACCTGTTCGATCCTAATAGAGCCCAAATGGACTTTTTAGGTCATATAGGACCTAACTGGGCCAATTTGTACTTCTTTGGTCCTAATGGAGCCCAAATGGACATGTTTGATCCTAGTGGAGCCCAAATAGACTTGTTGGGTCATAAAGGACCTAACTGGGCCAATTTGTACTTCTTTGGTCCTAATGGAGCCCAAATGGACCTGTTCGATCCTAATAGAGCCCAAATGGACTTTTTAGGTCATATACGACCTAACTGGGCCAATTTGTACTTCTTTGGTCCTATTGGAGCCCCAATGGACCTGTTTGATCCTGATAGAGCCCAAATGGACTTTTTAGGTCATATAGGACGTAACTGGGCCAATTTGTACTTCTTTGGTCCTATTGGAGCCCCAATGGACTTGTTTGATCCTAGTGGAGCCCAAATAGACTTGTTAGGTCATAAAGGACCTAACTGGCCAATTTGTACTTCTTTGGTCCTAATGGAGCCCAAATGGACCTGTTCGATCCTAATAGAGCCCAAATGGACTTTTTAGGTCATAAAGGACCTAACTGGGCCAATTTGTACTTATTTGGTCCTATTGGAGGCAAAATGGACCTGTTTGATCCTAATAGAGCCCAAATGGACTTTTTCGGTCATATAGGACCTAACTTGGTCAATTTGTACTTCTTTGGTCCTATTGGAGCCCAAATGGACCTGTTCGATCCTAATAGAGCCCAAATAGACTTGTTAGGTCATAAAGGACCTAACTGGGCCAATTTGTACTTCTTTGGTCCTAATGGAGCCCAAATGGACCTGTTCGATCCTAATAGAGCCCAAATGGACTTTTTAGGTCATATAGGACCTAACTGGGCCAATTTGTACTTCTTTGGTGGACCTGTTTGATCCTAATAGAGCCCAAATGGACTTTTTAGGTCATTTAGGACCTAACTGGGCCAATTTGTACTTCTTTGGTCCTATTGGAGCCCCAATGAACTTGTTTGATCCTAATAGTGCCCAAATGGACTTTTTAGGTCATATAGGACCTAACTGGGCCAATTTGTACTTCTTTGGTCCTAATGGAGACCAAATGGACTTGTTTGACCTTAATAGAGCCCAAATGGACTTGTTTGATCCTAATAGAGCCCAAATGGACTTGTTAGGTCAAAAAGGACGTAACTGGGGCAATTTGTACTTCTTTGGTCCTAATGGAGCCCAAATGGACTTGCTTGATCCTAGTAGAGCCCAAATGGACTTGTTAGGTCATAAAGGACCTAACTGGGCCAATTTGTACTTCTTTGGTCCTAATGGAGCCCAAATGGACTTGTTTGATCCTAGTAGAGCCCAAATGGACTTGTTAGGTCATAAAGGACCTAACTGGGCCAATTTGTACTTCTTTGGTCCCTATGGAGCCCAAATGGACTTGCTTGATCCTAGTACAGCCCAAATGGACTTGTTAGGACATAAAGGACCTAAATGGACCAATTTGTACTTCTTTGGTCCTAATGGAGCACAAATGGACCTGTTTGATCCTAGTAGAGCCCAAATGGACTTGTTAGGTCATAAAGGACCTAACTGGGCCAATTTGTACTTCTTTGGTCCTATTGGAGGCAAAATGGACCTGTTTGATCCTAATAGAGCCCAAATGGACTTTTTCGGTCATATAGGACCTAACTTGGTCAATTTGTACTTCTTTGGTCCTATTGGAGCCCAAATGGACCTGTTCGATCCGAATAGAGCCCAAATGGACTTGTTAGGTCATAAAGGACCTAACTGGGCCAATTTGTACTTCTTTGGTCCTAATGGAGCCCAAATGGACCTGTTCGATCCTAATAGAGCCCAAATGGACTTTTTAGGTCATATAGGACCTAACTGGGCCAATTTGTACTTCTTTGGTGGACCTGTTTGATCCTAATAGAGCCCAAATGGACTTTTTAGGTCATTTAGGACCTAACTGGGCCAATTTGTACTTCTTTGGTCCTATTGGAGCCCCAATGAACTTGTTTGATCCAAATAGTGCCCAAATGGACTTTTTAAGTCATATAGGACCTAACTGGGCCAATTTGTACTTCTTTGGTCCTAATGGAGACCAAATGGACTTGTTTGACCCTAATCGAGCCCAAATGGACTTGTTTGATCCTAATAGAGCCCAAATGGACTTGTTAGGTCAAAAAGGACGTAACTGGGGCAATTTGTACTTCTTTGGTCCTAATGGAGCCCAAATGGACTTGCTTGATCCTAGTAGAGCCCAAATGGACTTGTTAGGTCATAAAGGACCTAACTGGGCCAATTTGTACTTCTTTGGTCCCTATGGAGCCCAAATGGACTTGCTTGATCCTAGTACAGCCCAAATGGACTTGTTAGGTCATAAAGGACCTAGCTGGACCAATTTGTACTTCTTTGGTCCTAATGGAGCACAAATGGACCTGTTTGATCCTAGTAGAGCCCAAATGGACTTGTTAGGTCATAAAGGACCTAACTGGGCCAATTTGTACTTCTTTGGTCCTATTGGAGGCAAAATGGACCTGTTTGATCCTAATAGAGCCCAAATGGACTTTTTCGGTCATATAGGACCTAACTGGGTCAATTTGTACTTCTTTGGTCCTATTGGAGCCCAAATGGACTTGTTTGATCCTAATAGAGCCCAAATGGACTTTTTAGGTCATATAGGACCTAACTGGGCCAATTTGTACTTCTTTGGTCCTAATGCAGCCCAAATGGACATGTTTGATCCTAGTGGAGCCCAAATAGACTTGTTAGGTCATAAAGGACCTAACTGGGCCAATTTGTACATCTTTGGTCCTAATGGAGCCCAAATGGACTTGCTTGATCCTAATAGAGCCCAAATGGACTTTTTAGGTCATATAGGACCTAATCGGGCCAATTTGTACTTCTTTGGTCCTATTGGAGCCCAAATGGACCTGTTTGATCCGATAGAGCCCAAATGGACTTTTTAGGTCATATAGGACCTAATCGGGCCAATTTGTACTTCTTTGGTCCTATTGGAGCCCAAATGGACTTGTTTGATCTTAGTGGAGCCCAAATAGACTTGTTAGGTCATAAAGGACCTAATGGGCAATGTACTTCTTTGGTCCTAATGGAGCCCAAATGGACTTAGAGGCCAAATGGACTTTTAGGTAATATGATAATAATTTGTATTCTTGTCCTACTGGAGCCCAAATGGACTTGTTTGATCCTAATAGCGCCCAAATGGACTTTTTTGGTCATATGGGACCTAACCGGGCCAATTTGTACTTCTTTGGTCCTAATGGAGCCCAAATGGACTTGCTTGATCCTAGTAGAGCCCAAATGGACTTGTTAGGTCATAAAGGACCTAACTGGGCCAATTTGTACTTCTTTGGTCCAAATGGAGCCCAAATGGACATGTTTGATCCAGGTAGAGCCCAAATGGACTTGTTAGTTCATAAAGGACCTAACTGGGCCAATTTGTACTTCTTTGGTCCTAATGAAGCCCAAATGGACCTGTTTGATCCTAATAGAGCCCAAATGGACCTTTTAGGGCATATAGGACCTAACTGGGCCAATTTGTACTTCTTTGGTCCTATTGGAGCCCCAATGGACCTGTTTGATCCTAATAGAGCCCAAATGGACTTTTTAGGTCATATAGAACCTAACCGGGCCAATTTGTACTTCTTTGGTCCAATTGGAGCCCCAATGGACGTGTTTGATTCTAATAGTGCCCAAATGGACTTTTTAGGTCATATAGGACCTAACCGGGCCAATTTGTACTTCTTTGGTCCTAATGGAGCCCAAATGGACTTGCTTGATCCTAGTAGAGCCCAAATGGACTTGTTAGGTCATAAAGGACCTAACTGGGCCAATTTGTACTTCTTTGGTCCAAATGGAGCCCAAATGGACATGTTTGATCCAGGTAGAGCCCAAATGGACTTGTTAGGTCATAAAGGACCTAACTGGGCCAATTTGTACTTCTTTGGTCCTAATGAAGCCCAAATGGACCTGTTTGATCCTAATAGAGCCCAAATGGACCTTTTAGGTCATATAGGACCTAACTGGGCCAATTTGTACTTCTTTGGTCCTATTGGAGCCCCAATGGACCTGTTTGATCCTAATAGAGCCCAAATGGACTTTTTAGGTCATATAGAACCTAACTGGGCCAATTTGTACTTCTTTGGTCCAATTGGAGCCCCAATGGACGTGTTTGATTCTAATAGTGCCCAAATGGACTTTGTAGGTCATATAGGACCTAACTGGGTCAATTTGTACTTCTTTGGTCCTATTGGAGCCCAAATGGACTTGTTTGATCCTAATAGAGCCCAAATGGACTTTTTAGGTCATTTAGGACCTAACTAGGCCAATTTGTACTTCTTTGGTCCTATTGGAGCCCCAATGGACTTGTTTGATCCTAATAGTGCCCAAATGGACTTTTTAGGTCATATAGGACCTAACTAGGCCAATTTGTACTTCTTTGGTCCTATTGGAGCCCCAATGGACCTGTTTGATCCTGATAGAGCCCAAATGGACTTTTTAGGTCATATAGGACGTAACTGGGCCAATTTGTACTTCTTTGGTCCTATTGGAGCCCCAATGGACTTGTTTGATCCTAGTGGAGTCCAAATAGACTTGTTAGGTCATAAAGGACCTAACTGGGCCAATTTGTACTTCTTTGGTCCTAATGGAGCCCAAATGGACCTGTTCGATCCTAATAGAGCCCAAATGGACTTTTTAGGTCATAAAGGACCTAACTGGGCCAATTTGTACTTATTTGGTCCTATTGGAGGCAAAATGGACCTGTTTGATCCTAATAGTGCCCAAATGGACTTTTTAGGTCATATAGGACCTAACTTGGTCAATTTGTACTTCTTTGGTCCTATTGGAGCCCAAATGGACCTGTTCGATCCTAATAGAGCCCAAATAGACTTGTTAGGTCATAAAGGACCTAACTGGGCCAATTTGTACTTCTTTGGTCCTATTGGAGCCCCAATGGACCTGTTTGATCCTAATAGATCCCAAATGGACTTTTTAGGTCATTTAGGACCTAACTGGGCCAATTTGTACTTCTTTGGTCCTATTGGAGCCCCAATGGACTTGTTTGATCCTAATAGTGCCCAAATGGACTTTTCAGGTCATATAGGACCTAACTAGGCCGATTTGTACTTCTTTGGTCCTAATGGAGACCAAATGGACTTGTTTGACCCTAATAGAGCCCAAATGGACTTGTTTGATCCTAATAGAGCCCACATGGACTTGTTAGGTCAAAAAGGACCTAACTGGGCCAATTTGTACTTCTTTGGTCCAAATGAGCCCAAATGGACGTTCTTGATCCTAGTAGAGCCCAAATGGACCTGTTAGGTCATAAAGGACCTAACTGGGCCAATTTGTACTTCTTTGGTCCTAATGGAGCCCAAATGGACCTGTTTGATCCTAGTAGAGCCCAAATGGACTTGTTAGGTCATAAAGGACCTAACTGGGCCAATTTGTACTTCTTTGGTCCCTATGGAGCCCAAATGGACTTGCTTGATCCTAGTACAGCCCAAATGGACTTGTTAGGTCATAAAGGACCTAACTGGACCAATTTGTACTTCTTTGGTCCTAATGGAGCACAAATGGACCTGTTTGATCCTAGTAGAGCCCAAATGGACTTGTTAGGTCATAAAGGACCTAACGGGGCCAATTTGTACTTCTTTGGTCCTATTGGTGGCAAAATGGACCTGTTTGATCCTAATAGAGCCCAAATGGACTTTTTCGGTCATATAGGACCGAACTGGGTCAATTTGTACTTCTTTGGTCCTATTGGAGCCCAAATGGACTTGTTTGATCCTAATAGAGCCCAAATGGACTTTTTAGGTCATATAGGACCTAACTGGGCCAATTTGTACTTCTTTGGTCCTAATGGAGCCCAAATGGACATGTTTGATCCTAGTGGAGCCCAAATAGACTTGTTAGGTCATAACGGACCAAACTGGGCCAATTTGTACTTCTTTGGTCCTAATGGAGCCCAAATGGACCTGTTCGATCCTAATAGAGCCCAAATGGACTTTTTAGGTCATATAGGACCTAACTTGGCCAATTTGTACTTCTTTGGTCCTATTGGAGCCCCAATGGACCTGTTTGATCCTAATAGAGCCCAAATGAACTTTTTAGGTCATATAGGACCTAACTTGGACAATTTGTACTTCTTTGGTCCTATTGGAGCCCCAATGGACTTGTTTGATCCTAGTGGAGCCCAAAAAGACTTGTTAGGTCATAAAGGACCTAACTGGGCCAATTTGTACTTCTTTGGTCCTAATGGAGCCCAAATGGACCTGTTCGATCCTAATAGAGCCCAAATGGACTTTTTAGGTCATATAGGACCTAACTGGGCCAATTTGTACTTCTTTGGTCCTATTGGAGCCCCAATGGACCTGTTTGATCCTAATAGTGCCCATATGGACTTTTTAGGTCATATAGGACCTAACTGGGCCAATTTGTAGTTCTTTGGTCCTAATGGAGCCCAAATGGACCTGTTCGATCCTAATAGAGCCCAAATGGACTTTTTAGGTCATATAGGACCTAACTGGGCCAATTTGTACTTCTTTGGTCCTACTGGAGCCCAAATGGACTTGTTTGATCCTAATAGCGCCCAAATGGACTTTTTTGGTCATATAGGACCTAACCGGGCCAATTTGTACTTCTTCGGTCCTAATGGAGCCCAAATGGACTTGTTTGACCCTAATAGAGCCCAAATGGACTTTTTAGGTCATATAGGACCAAACTGGGTCAATTTGTACTTCTTTGGTCCTACTGGAGCCCAAATGGACTTGTTTGATCCTAATAGCGCCCAAATGGACGTTTTTGGTCATTTAGGACCTAACCGGGCCAATTTGTACTTCTTCGGTCCTAATGGAGCCCAAATGGACTTGTTTGACCCTAATAGAGCCCAAATGGACTTGTTTGATCCTAATAGAGCCCAAATGGACTTGTTAGGTCATAAAGGACCTAACTGGGCCAATTTGTACTTCTTTGGTCCTAATGGAGCCCAAATTGACTTGCTTGATCCTAGTAGAGCCCAAATGGACTTGTTAGGTCATAAAGGACCTAACTGGGCCAATTTGTACTTCTTTGGTCCTAATGGAACCCAAATGGACTTGTTTGACCCAAATAGAGCCCAAATGGACTTGTTTGATCCTAATAGAGCCCAAATGGACTTGTTTGATCCTAATAGAGCCCAAATGGACTTGTTAGGTCATAAAGGACCTAACCGGGCCAATTTGTACTTCTTTGATCCTAATTGAGCCCAAATGGACCTGTTTGATCCTAATCGAGCCCAAATGGACTTTTTAGGTCATATAGGACCTAACTGGGCCAATTTATACTTCTTTGGTCCTAATGGAGCCCAAATGGACCTGTTTGATCCTAATAGAGCCCAAATGGACATTTTAGGTCATACGGGACCTAACTGGGTCAATTTTTAATTCTTTGGTCCTATTGGAGCCCAAATAGACTTGTTTGATCCAAATAGCGCCCAAATGGACGATTTAGGTCATATAGGACCTAACCGGGCCAATTTGTACTTCTTCGGTCCTAATGGAGCCCAAATGGACTTGTTTGACCCTAATAGAGCCCAAATGGAATTGTTTGATCCTAATAGAGCCCAAATGGACTTGTTAGGTAATAAAGGAGCTAACTGGGCCAATTTGTACTTCTTTCGTCCTAATGGAGCCCAAATGGACCTGTTTGATCCTAATAGAGCCCAAATGGACTTTTTAGGTCATAAAGGACCTAACTGGGCCAATTTGTACTTCTTTGGTAATATTGGAGCCCAATTGGACTTGTTTTATCCTAATAGAGCCCAAATGGACTTTTTAGATCATATAGGACCTAACTAGGTCAATTTGTACTTCTTTGGTCCTAATGGAGCCCAAATGGACCTGTTTGTTCCTAATAGAGCCCAAGTGGACTTTTTAGGTCATATAGGACCTAACTCGGTCAATTTGTACTTCTTTGGTACTATTGGAGCCCAAATGGACTTGTTTGATCCTAATAGCGCCCAAATGGAATTTTAGGTCATATAGGACCTAACCGGGCCAATTTGTACTTCTTTGGTCCTAATGGAGCCCAAATGGACTTGTTTGACCCTAATAGAGCCCTAATGGACTTGTTTGACCCTAATAGAGCCCAAATGGAATTGTTTGATCCTAATAGAGCCCAAATGGACTTGTTAGGTCATAAAGGACCTAACTGGGCCAATTTGTACTTCTTTGGTCCTAATGGAGCCCAAATGGACCTGTTTGATCCTAATAGAGCCCAAATGGACTTTTTAGGTCATATAGGACCTAACTGGGCCAATTTGTACTTCTTGGGTCCTAATGGAGCCCAAATGGACTTGTTTGACCCTAATAGAGCCCAAATGGACTTGTTTGATCATAATAGAGCCCAAATGGACTTGTTAGGTCATAAAGGACCTAACTGGGCCAATTTGTACTTCTTTGGTCCTAATGGAGCCCAAATGGACCTGTTTTATCCAAATACAGCCTAAATGGACTTTTTAGGTCATATAGGACCTAACTGGGCCAATTTGTACTTCTTTGGTCCTATTGGAGCCCCAATGGACTTGTTTGATCCTAATAGAGCCCAAATGGACTTTTTAGGTCATATAGAACCTAACTGGGCCAATTTGTACTTCTTTGGTCCTATTGGAGCCCCAATGGACTTGTTTGATTCTTATAGTGCCCAAATGGACTTTTTAGGTCATATAGGACGTAACTGGGCCAATTTGTACTTCTTTGGTCCTAATGGTGCCGAAATGGACTTGCTTGATCCTAGTAGAGCCCAAATGGACTGGTTAGGTCATAAAGGACCTAACTGGGCCAATTTGTACTTCTTTGGTCCTAATGGAACCCAAATGGACCTGTTTGATCCTAGTAGAGCCCAAATGGACGTGTTAGGTCATAAAGGACCTAACTGGGCCAATTTGTACTTCTTTGGTCCTAATGGAGCCCAAATGGACTTGTTTGACCCTAATAGAACCCAAATGGACTTTTTAGGTCATATAGGACCTAACTGGGCCAATTTTAACTTCTTTGGTCCTATTGGAGCCCAAATGGACCTGTTTGATCCTAATATAACCCAAATGGACTTTTTAGGTCATAAAGGACCTAACCGGGTCAATTTGTACTTCTTTGGTCCTATTGGAGCCCAAATGGACCTGTTTGATCCTAATAGAGCCCAAATGGACTTTTTAGGTCATATAGGACCTAACTGGGCCAATTTGTACTTCTTGGGTCCTAATGGATCCCAAATGGACTTGTTTGACCCTAATAGAGCCCAAATGGACTTGTTTGATCATAATAGAGCCCAAATGGACTTGTTAGGTCATAAAGGACCCAACTGGGTCAATTTGCTCTTCTTTGGTCCTATTGGAGCCCAAATGGACTTGTTTGATACTAATAGAGCCCAAATGGATTTTTTAGGTCATATGGGACCTAACTGGGCCAGTTTGTACTTCTTTGGTCCTAATGGAGTCCAAATGGACTTGTTAGGTCATAAAAGACCTAACTGGGCCAATTTGTACTTCTTTGGTCCTAATGGAGCCCAAATGGACTTGTTTGATTCTAATAGAACCCAAATGGACTTTTTAGGTAATATAGGACCTAACTGGGCCAATTTAAACTTCTTTGGTCCTATTGGAGCACAAATGGACCTGTTTGATCCTAATAGAGCCCAAATGGACTTTTTAGGTCATGTAGGACCTAACTGGGTCAATTTGTACTTCTTTGGTCCAATTGGAGCCCAAATGGACTTGTTTGATCCTAATAGAGCCCAAATGGACTTTTTAGGTCATATAGGACCTAACTGGGCCAATTTGTACTTCTTTGGTCCTATTGGAGCCCAAATGGACTTGTTTGATCCTAATAGAGCCAAAATGCACTTTTTAGGTCATATATGACCTAACTGGGCCAATTTGTACTTCTTTGGTCCTATTGGAGCTCAACTGGACTTGTTTGATCCTAATAGAGCCCAAATGGACTTTTTAGGTCATACATGACCTAACTCGGCCAATTTGTATTTCTTTGGTCCTAATGGAGCCCAAATGGACTTGCTTGGTAGAGCCCAAATGGACTTGTTAGGTCATAAAAGACCTAACTGGGCCAATTTGTATTTCTTTGGTCCTGTTGGAGCCCAAATGGACTTGTTTGATCTTAATAGAGCCCAAATGGACATTTTTTGGTCATATAGGACCTAACTGGGCCAATTTGTATTTCTTTGGTCCTAATGGAGCCCAAATGGACTTGTTTGACCCTAACAGAGCCCAAATGGACTTTTTTGATCCTAATATAGCCCAAATGGACTTGTTAGGTCATAAAGGACCTAACTGGGCCAATTTGTACTTCTTTGGTCCTATTGGAGCCCAAATGGACTTGTTTGATCCTAATAGAGCCCAAATGGACTTTTTAGGTCATATAGGACCTAACTGGGCCAATTTGTACTTCTTTGGTCCTAATGGAGCCCAAATGGACTTGTTTGACCCTAACAGAGCCCAAATGGACTTGTTTGATCCTAATATAGCCCAAATGGACTTGTTAGGTCATAAAGGACCTAACTGGGCCAATTTGTATTTCTTTGGTCCTGTTGGAGCCCAAATGGACTTGTTTGATCCTAATAGAGCCCAAATGGACTTTTTAGGTCATATAGGACCTAACT
>JAUPTC010000010.1:3775790-3816247 GCA_030762895.1 Sophora flavescens | reverse complement strand
CAAATGGACTTGCTTGATCCTAGTACAGCCCAAATGGACTTGTTAGGTCATAAAGGACCTAACTGGACCAATTTGTACTTCTTTGGTCCTAATGGAGCACAAATGGACCTGTTTGATCGTAGTAGAGCCCAAATGGACTTGTTAGGTCATAAAGGATCTAACTGGGCCAATTTGTACTTCTTTGGTCCTATTGGAGGCAAAATGGACCTGTTTGATCCTAATAGAGCCCAAATGGACTTTTTCGGTCATATAGGACCTAACTGGGTCAATTTGTACTTCTTTGGTCCTATTGGAGCCCAAATGGACTTGTTTGATCCTAATAGAGCCCAAATGGACTTTTTAGGTCATATAGGACCTAACTGGGCCAATTTGTACTTCTTTGGTCCTAATGGAGACCAAATGGACTTGTTTGACCCTAATAGAGCCCAAATGGACTTGTTTGAACCTAATAGAGCCCAAATGGACTTGTTAGGTCAAAAAGGACCTAACTGGGCCAATTTGTACTTCTTTGGTCCTAATGGAGCTCAAATGGACCTGTTTGATCCTAGTAGAGCCCAAATGGACTTGTTAGGTCATAAAGGACCTAACTGGGCCAATTTGTACTTCTTTGGTCCTATTGGAGGCAAAATGGACCTGTTTGATCCTAATAGAGCCCAAATGGACTTTTTCGGTCATATAGGACCTAACTGGGTCAATTTGTACTTCTTTGGTCCTATTGGAGCCCAAATGGACTTGTTTGATCCTAATAGAGCCCAAATGGACTTTTTAGGTCATATAGGACCTAACTGGGCCAATTTGTACTTCTTTGGTCCTAATGGAGCCCAAATGGACATGTTTGATCCGAGTGGAGCCCAAATAGACTTGTTAGGTCATAAAGGACCTAACTGGGCCAATTTGTACATCTTTGGTCCTAATGGAGCCCAAATGGACCTGTTCGATCCTAATAGAGCCCAAATGGACTTTTTAGGACATATAGGACCTAACTGGGCCAATTTGTACTTCTTTGGTCCTATTGGAGCCCCAATGGACCTGTTTGATCCTAATAGAGCCCAAATGGACTTTTTAGGTCATATAGGACCTAACTGGGCCAATTTGTACTTCTTTGGTCCTATTGGAGCCCCAATGGACTTGTTTGATCCTAGTGGAGCCCAAATAGACTTGTTAGGTCATAAAGGACCTAACTGGGCCAATTTGTACTTCTTTGGTCCTAATGGAGCCCAAATGGACCTGTTCGATCCTAATAGAGGCCAAATGGACTTTTTAGGTCATATAGGACCTAACTGGGCCAATTTGTACTTCTTTGGTCCTACTGGAGCCCAAATGGACTTGTTTGATCCTAATAGCGCCCAAATGGACTTTTTTGTTCATATAGGACCTAACCGGGCCAATTTGTACTTCTTCGGTCCTAATGTAGCCCAAATGGACTTGTTTGACCCTAATAGAGCCCAAATGGATTTGTTTGATCCTAATAGAGCCCAAATGGACTTGTTAGGTCATAAAGGACCTAACTGGGCCAATTTGTACTTCTTTGGTCCTAATGGAGCCCAAATGGACTTGCTTGATCCTAGTAGAGCCCAAATGGACTTGTTAGGTCATAAAGGACCTAACTGGGCCAATTTGTACTACTTTGGTCCTAATGGAGCCCAAATGGACATGTTTGATCAAGGTAGAGCCCAAATGGACTTGTTAGGTCATAAAGGACCAAACTGGGCCAATTTGTACTTCTTTGGTCCTAATGAAGCCCAAATGGACCTGTTTGATCCTAATAGAGCCCAAATGGACTTTTTAGGTCATATAGGACCTAACTGGGCCAATTTGTACTTCTTTGGTCCTATTGGAGCCCCAATGGACCTGTTTGATCCTAATAGAGCCCAAATGGACTTTTTAGGTCATTTAGGACCTAACTGGGCCAATTTGTACTTCTTTGGTCCTATTGGAGCCCCAATGGACTTGTTTGATCCTAATAGTGCCCAAATGGACTTTTTAGGTCATATAGGACCTAACTAGGCCAATTTGTACTTCTTTGGTCCTAATGGAGCCCAAATGGACTTGCTTGATCCTAGTAGAGCCCAAATGGACGTGTTAGGTCATAAAGGACCTAACTGGGCCAATTTGTACTTCTTTGGTCCTAATGGAGCCCAAATGGACCTGTTTGATCCTAGTAGAGCCCAAATGGACTTGTTAGGTCATACAGGACCTAACTGGGCCAATTTGTACTTCTTTGGTCCCTATGGAGCCCAAATGGACTTGCTTGATCCTAGTACAACCCAAATGGACTTGTTAGGTCATAAAGGACCTAACTGGACCAATTTGTACTTCTTTGGTCCTAATGGAGCACAAATGGACCTGTTTGATCTTAGTAGAGCCCAAATGGACCTGTTAGGTCATAAAGGACCTAACTGGGCCAATTTGTACTTCTTTGGTCCTATTGGAGGCAAAATGGACCTGTTTGATCCTAATAGAGCCCAAATGGACTTTTTCGGTCATATAGGACCTAACTTGGTCAATTTGTACTTCTTTGGTCCTATTGGAGCCCAAATGGATTTGTTTGATCCTAATAGAGCCCAAATGGACTTTTTAGGTCATATAGGACCTAACTGGGCCAATTTGTACTTCTTTGGTCCTACTGGAGCCCAAATGGACTTGTTTGAACCTAATAGCGCCCAAATGGACTGTTTTGGTCATATAGGACCTAACCGGGCCAATTAGTACTTCTTCGGTCCTAATGGAGCCCAAATGGACTTGTTTGACCCTAATAGAGCCCAAATGGATTTGTTTGATCCTAATAGAGCCCAAATGGACATGTTAGGTCATAAAGGACCTAACTGGGCCAATTTGTACTTCTTTGGTCCTAATGGAGCCCAAATGGACATGTTTGATCCTAGTGGAGCCCAAATAGACTTGTTAGGTCATAAAGGACCTAACTGGGCCAATTTGTACATCTTTGGTCCTAATGGAGCCCAAATGGACCTGTTCGATCCTAATAGAGCCCAAATGGACTTTTTAGGTCATATAGGACCTAACTGGGCCAATTTGTACTTCTTTGGTCCTATTGGAGCCCCAATGGACCTGTTTGATCCTGATAGAGCCCAAATGGACTTTTTAGGTCATATAGGACCTAACTGGGCCAATTTGTACTTCTTTGGTCCTATTGGAGCCCCAATGGACTTGTTTGATCCTAGTGGAGCCCAAATAGACTTGTTAGGTCATAAAGGACCTAACTGGGCCAATTTGTACATCTTTGGTCCTAATGGAGCCCAAATGGACATGTTTGATCCGAGTGGAGCCCAAATAGACTTGTTAGGTCATAAAGGACCTAACTGGGCCAATTTGTACATCTTTGGTCCTAATGGAGCCCAAATGGACCTGTTCGATCCTAATAGAGCCCAAATGGACTTTTTAGGACATATAGGACCTAACTGGGCCAATTTGTACTTCTTTGGTCCTATTGGAGCCCCAATGGACCTGTTTGATCCTAATAGAGCCCAAATGGACTTTTTAGGTCATATAGGACCTAACTGGGCCAATTTGTACTTCTTTGGTCCTAATGGAGCCCAAATGGACATGTTTGATCCTAGTGGAGCCCAAATAGACTTGTTAGGTCATAAAGGACCTAACTGGGCCAATTTGTACATCTTTGGTCCTAATGGATCCCAAATGGACCTGTTCGATCCTAATAGAGCCCAAATGGACTTTTTAGGACATATAGGACCTAACTGGGCCAATTTGTACTTCTTTGGTCCTATTGGAGCCCCAATGGACCTGTTTGATCCTAATAGAGCCCAAATGGACTTTTTAGGTCATATAGGACCTAACTGGGCCAATTTGTACTTCTTTGGTCCTATTGGAGCCCCAATGGACTTGTTTGATCCTAGTGGAGCCCAAATAGACTTGTTAGGTCATAAAGGACCTAACTGGGCCAATTTGTACTTCTTTGGTCCTAATGGAGCCCAAATGGACCTGTTCGATCCTAATAGAGCCCAAATGGACTTTTTAGGTCATATAGGACCTAACTGGGCCAATTTGTACTTCTTTGGTCCTACTGGAGCCCAAATGGACTTGTTTGATCCTAATAGCGCCCAAATGGACTTTTTTGTTCATATAGGACCTAACCGGGCCAATTTGTACTTCTTCGGTCCTAATGTAGAATGACTTGTTTGACCCTAATAGAGCCCAAATGGATTTGTTTGATCCTAATAGAGCCCAAATGGACTTGTTAGGTCATAAAGGACCTAACTGGGCCAATTTGTACTTCTTTGGTCCTAATGGAGCCCAAATGGACTTGCTTGATCCTAGTAGAGCCCAAATGGACTTGTTAGGTCATAAAGGACCTAACTGGGCCAATTTGTACTACTTTGGTCCTAATGGAGCCCAAATGGACATGTTTGATCAAGGTAGAGCCCAAATGGACTTGTTAGGTCATAAAGGACCAAACTGGGCCAATTTGTACTTCTTTGGTCCTAATGAAGCCCAAATGGACCTGTTTGATCCTAATAGAGCCCAAATGGACTTTTTAGGTCATATAGGACCTAACTGGGCAATTTGTACTTCTTTGGTCCTCTTGGAGCCCCAATGGACCTGTTTGATCCTAATAGAGCCCAAATGGACTTTTTAGGTCATTTAGGACCTAACTGGGCCAATTTGTACTTCTTTGGTCCTATTGGAGCCCCAATGGACTTGTTTGATCCTAATAGTGCCCAAATGGACTTTTTAGGTCATATAGGACCTAACTAGGCCAATTTGTACTTCTTTGGTCCTAATGGAGCCCAAATGGACTTGCTTGATCCTAGTAGAGCCCAAATGGACGTGTTAGGTCATAAAGGACCTAACTGGGCCAATTTGTACTTCTTTGGTCCTAATGGAGCCCAAATGGACCTGTTTGATCCTAGTAGAGCCCAAATGGACTTGTTAGGTCATACAGGACCTAACTGGGCCAATTTGTACTTCTTTGGTCCCTATGGAGCCCAAATGGACTTGCTTGATCCTAGTTCAACCCAAATGGACTTGTTAGGTCATAAAGGACCTAACTGGACCAATTTGTACTTCTTTGGTCCTAATGGAGCCCCAATGGACTTGTTTGATCTTAGTAGAGCCCAAATGGACTTGTTAGGTCATAAAGGACCTAACTGGGCCAATTTGTACTTCTTTGGTCCTATTGGAGGCAAAATGGACCTGTTTGATCCTAATAGAGCCCAAATGGACTTTTTCGGTCATATAGGACCTAACTTGGTCAATTTGTACTTCTTTGGTCCTATTGGAGCCCAAATGGACTTGTTTGATCCTAATAGAGCCCAAATGGACTTTTTAGGTCATATAGGACCTAACTGGGCCAATTTGTACTTCTTTGGTCCTACTGGAGCCCAAATGGACTTGTTTGATCCTAATAGCGCCCAAATGGACTTTTTTGGTCATATAGGACCTAACCGGGCCAATTTATACTTCTTCGGTCCTAATGGAGCCCAAATGGACTTGTTTGATGAGTGGGTTTGATCCTAATTGAGCCCAAATGGACATGTTAGGTCATAAAGGACCTAACTGGGCCAATTTGTACTTCTTTGGTCCTACTGGAGCCCAAATGGACATGTTTGAGCCTAGTGGAGCCCAAATAGACTTGTTAGGTCATAAAGGACCTAACTGGGCCAATTTGTACATCTTTGGTCCTAATGGAGCCCAAATGGACCTGTTCGATCCTAATAGAGCCCAAATGGACTTTTTAGGTAATATAGGACCTAATCTGGCCAATTTGTACTTCTTTGGTCCTATTGGAGCCCCAATGGACTTTTGATCTAATAGAGCCCAAATGGACTTTTTAGGTCATATAGGACCTAACTGGGTCAATTTGTACTTCTTTGGTCCTATTGGAGCCCCAATGGACTTGTTTGATCCTAGTGGAGCCCAAATAGACTTGTTAGGTCATAAAGGACCTAACTGGGCCAATTTGTACTTCTTTGGTCCTAATGGAGCCCAAATGGACCTGTTCGATCCTAATAGAGGCCAAATGGACGTTTTAGGTCATATAGGACCTAACTGGGCCAATTTGTACTTCTTTGGTCCTACTGGAGCCCAAATGGACTTGTTTGATCCTAATAGCGCCCAAATGGACTTTTTTGGTCATATAGGACCTAACCGGGCCAATTTGTACTTCTTCGGTCCTAATGGAGCCCAAATGGACTTGTTTGACCCGAATAGAGCCCAAATGGATTTGTTTGATCCTAATAGAGCCCAATTGGACGTGTTAGGTCATAAAGGACCTAACTGGGCCAATTTGTACTTCTTTGGTCCTAATGGAGCCCAAATGGACTTGCTTGATCCTAGTAGAGCCCAAATGGACTTGTTAGGTCATAAAGGACCTAACTGGGCCAATTTGTACTTCTTTGGTCCTAATGGAGCCCAAATGGACATGTTTGATCAAGGTAGAGCCCAAATGGACTTGTTAGGTCATAAAGGACCAAACTGGGCCAATTTGTACTTCTTTGGTCCTAATAAAGCCCAAATGGACATGTTTGATCCTAATAGAGCCCAAATGGACTTGTTAGGTCATATAGGACCTAACTGGGCCAATTTGTACTTCTTTGGTCCTATTGGAGCCCCAATGGACCTGTTTGATCCTAATAGAGCCCAAATGGACTTTTTAGGTCATTTAGGACCTAACTGGGCCAATTTGTACTTCTTTGGTCCTATTGGAGCCCCAATGGACTTGTTTGATCCTAATAGTGCCCAAATGGACTTTTTAGGTCATATAGGACCTAACTAGGCCAATTTGTACTTCTTTGGTCCTAATGGAGCCCAAATGGACTTGTTTGATCCTAATAGAGCCCAAATGGACTTTTTAGGTCATATAGGACCTAACTGGGCCAATTTGTACTTCTTTGGTCCTAATGGAGCCCAAATGGACTTGTTTGATCCTAGTAGAGCCCAAATGGACTTGTTAGGTCATAAAGGACCTAACTGGGCCAATTTGTACTTCTTTGGTCCTAATGGAGCCCAAATGGACTTGTTTGATCCTAGTAGAGCCCAAATGGACTTGTTAGGTCATGAAGGACCTGACTGGGCCAATTTGTACTTCTTTGGTCCTAATGGTGCACAAATGGACTTGTTTGATCCTAGTAGAGCCCAAATGGACTTGTTAGGTCATGAAGGACCTAACTGGGCCAATTTGTACTTCTTTGAACCTATTGGTGCCCAAATGGACTTGTTTGATCCTAATAGAGCCCAAATGGACTTTTTCGGTCATATAGGACCTAACTTGGTCAATTTGTACTTCTTTGGTCCTATTGGAGCCCAAATGGACTTGTTTGATCCTAATAGAGCCCAAATGGACTTTTTAGGTCATATAGGACCTAACTGGGCCAATTTGTACTTCTTTGGTCCTAATGGAGCCCAAATGGACATGTTTGAACCTAGTGGAGCCCAAATAGACTTGTTAGGTCATAACGGACCTAACTGGGCCAATTTGTACTTCTTTGGTCCTAATGGAGCCCAAATGGACCTGTTCGATCCTAATAGAGCCTAAATGGACTTTTTAGGTCATATAGGACCTAACTGGGCCAATTTGTACTTCTTTGGTCCTAATGGAGCCCAAATGGACATGTTTGATCCTAGTGGAGCCCAAATGGACTTTTTAGGTCATATAGGACCTAACTGGGCCAATTTGTACTTCTTTGGTCCTATTGGAGCCCCAATGGACCTGTTTGATCCTAATAGAGCCCAAATGGACTTTTTAGGTCATATAGGACCTAACTGGGCCAATTTGTACTTCTTTGGTCCTATTGGAGCCCCAATGGACTTGTTTGATCCTAGTGGAGCCCAAAAAGACTTGTTAGGTCATAAAGGACCTAACTGGGCCAATTTGTACTTCTTTGGTCCTAATGGAGCCTAAATGGACATGTTTGATCCTAGTGGAGACCAAATAGACTTGTTAGGTCATAAAGGACATAACTGGGCCAATTTGTACTTCTTTGGTCCTAATGGAGCCCAAATGGACCTGTTCGATCCTAATAGAGCCCGAATGGACTTTTTAGGTCATATAGGACCTAACTAGGCCAATTTGTACTTCTTTGGTCCTATTGGATCCCCAATGGACCTGTTCGATCCTAATAGAGCCCAAATGGACTTTTTAGGTCATATAGGACCTAACTGGGCCAATTTGTACTTCTTTGGTCCTACTGGAGCCCAAATGGACTTGTTTGATCCTAAAAGCGCCCAAATGGACTTTTTTGGTCATATAGGACCTAACCGGGCCAATTTGTACTTCTTCGGTCCTAATGGAGCCCAAATGGACTTGTTTGACCCTAATAGAGCCCAAATGGATTTGTTTGATCCTAATAGAGCCCAAATGGACTTGTTAGGTCATAAAGGACCTAACTGGGCCAATTTGTACTTCTTTGGTCCTAATGGAGCCCAAATGGACTTGCTTGATCCTAGTAGAGCCCAAATGGACTTGTTAGGTCATAAAGGACCTAACTGGACCAATTTGTACTTCTTTGATCCTAATGGAGCCCAAATGGACATGTTTGATCCAGGTAGAGCCCAAATGGACTTGTTAGGTCATAAAGGACCTAACTGGGCCAATTTGTACTTCTTTGGTCCTAATGAAGCCCAAATGGACCTGTTTGATCCTAATAGAGCCCAAATGGACTTTTTAGGTCATATAGGACCTGACTGGGCCAATTTGTACTTCTTTGGTCCTATTGGAGCCCCAATGGACCTGTTTGATCCTAATAGAGCCCAAATGGACTTTTTAGGTCATTTAGGACCTAACTGGGCCAATTTGTACTTCTTTGGTCCTATTGGAGCCCCAATGGACTTGTTTGATCCTAATAGTGCCCAAATGGACTTTTTAGGTCATATAGGACCTAACTAGGCCAATTTGTACTTCTTTGGTCCTAATGGAGACCAAATGGACTTGTTTGACCCTAATAGAGCCCAAATGGACTATTTTGATCCTAATAGAGCCCAAATGGACTTGTTAGGTCAAAAAGGACCTAACTGGGCCAATTTGTACTTCTTTGGTCCTAATGGAGCCCAAATGGACTTGCTTGATCCTAGTAGAGCCCAAATGGACTTGTTAGGTCATAAAGGACCTAACTGGGCCAATTTGTACTTCTTTGGTCCTAATGGAGCACAAATGGACCTGTTTGATCCTAGTAGAGCCCAAATGGACTTGTTAGGTCATAAAGGACCTAACGGGGCCAATTTGTACTTCTTTGGTCCTATTGGAGGCAAAATGGACCTGTTTGATCCTAATAGAGCCCAAATGGACTTTTTCGGTCATATAGGACCTAACTGGGTCAATTTGTACTTCTTTGGTCCTATTGGAGCCCAAATGGACTTGTTTGATCCTAATAGAGCCCAAATGGACTTTTTAGGTCATATAGGACCTAACTGGGCCAATTTGTACTTCTTTGGTCCTAATGGAGCCCAAATGGACATGTTTGATCCTAGTGGAGCCCAAATAGACTTGTTAGGTCATAACGGACCTAACTGGGCAAATTTGTACTTCTTTGGTCCTAATGGAGCCCAAATGGACCTGTTCGATCCTAATAGAGCCCAAATGGACTTTTTAGGTCATATAGGACCTAACTGGGCCAATTTGTACTTCTTTGGTCCTATTGGAGCCCCAATGGACCTGTTTGATCCTAATAGAGCCCAAATGGACTTTTTAGGTCATATAGGACCTAACTGGGCCAATTTGTACTTCTTTGGTCCTATTGGAGCCCCAATGGACTTGTTTGATCCTAGTGGAGCCCAAAAAGACTTGTTAGGTCATAAAGGACCTAACTCGGCCAATTTGTACTTCTTTGGTCCTAATGGAGCCCAAATGGACATGTTTGATCCTAGTGGAGCCCAAATAGACTTGTTAGGTCATAAAGGACCTAACTGGGCCAATTTGTACTTCTTTGGTCCTAATGGAGCCCAAATGGACCTGTTCGATCCTAATAGAGCCCAAATGGACTTTTTAGGTCATATAGGACCTAACTGGGCCAATTTGTACTTCTTTGGTCCTATTGGAGCCCCAATGGACCTGTTTGATCCTGATAGAGCCCAAATGGACTTTTTAGGTCATATAGGACCTAACTGGGCCAATTTGTACTTCTTTGGTCCTATTGGAGCCCCAATGGACCTGTTTGATCCTAATAGTGCCCAAATGGACTTTTTAGGTCATATAGGACCTAACTGGGCCAATTTATAGTTCTTTGGTCCTAATGGAGCCCAAATGGACCTGTTCGATCCTAATAGAGCCCAAATGGACTTTTTAGGTCATATAGGACCTAACTGGGCCAATTTGTACTTCTTTGGTCCTACTGGAGCCCAAATGGACTTGTTTGATCCTAATAGCGCCCAAATGGACTTTTTTGGTCATATAGGACCTAACCGGGCCAATTTGTACTTCTTCGGTCCTAATGGACCCCAAATGGACTTGTTTGACCCTAATAGAGCCCAAATGGACTTTTTAGGTCATATAGGACCTAACAGGGGCAATTTGTACTTCTTTGGTCCTATTGGAGCCCAATTGGACTTGTTTGTTCCTAATAGAGCCCAAATGGACTTTTTAGGTCATGTAGGACCTAACTGGGCCAATTTGTACTTCTTTGGTCCTAATGGAGCCCAAATGGACCTGTTTGATCCTAATAGAGCCCAAATGGACTTTTTAGGTCATATAGGACCAAACTGGGTCAATTTGTACTTCTTTGGTCCTACTGGAGCCCAAATGGACTTGTTTGATCCTAATAGCGCCCAAATGGACTTTTTTGGTCATTTAGGACCTAACCGGGCCAATTTGTACTTCTTCGGTCCTAATGGAGCCCAAATGGACTTGTTTGACCCTAATAGAGCCCAAATGGACTTGTTTGATCCTAATAGAGCCCAAATGGACTTGTTAGGTCATAAAGGACCTAACTGGGCCAATTTGTACTTCTTTGGTCCTAATGGAGCCCAAATGGACTTGCTTGATCCTAGTAGAGCCCAAATGGACTTGTTAGGTCATAAAGGACCTAACTGGGCCAATTTGTACTTCTTTGGTCCTAATGGAACCCAAATGGACTTGTTTGACCCAAATAGAGCCCAAATGGACTTGTTTGATCCTAATAGAGCCCAAATGGACCTGTTAGGTCATAAAGGACCTAACTGGGCCAATTTGTACTTCTTTGGTCCAATTGGAGCCCAAATGGACTTGTTTGATCCTAATAGAGCCCAAATGGTCTTGTTAGGTCATAAAGGACCTAACCGGGTCAATTTGTACTTCTTTGATCCTAATCGAGCCCAAATGGACTTTTTAGGTCATAGAGGACCTAACTGGGCCAATTTGTACTTCTTTGGTCCTAATGGAGGCCAAATGGACCTGTTTGATCCTAATAGAGCCCAAATGGACATTTTAGGTCATACAGGACCTAACTGGGTCAATTTTTAATTCTTTGGTCCTATTGGAGCCCAAATAGACTTGTTTGATCCAAATAGCGCCCAAATGGACGTTTAGGTCATATAGGACCTAACCGGGCCAATTTGTACTTCTTCGGTCCTAATGGAGCCCAAATGGACTTGTTTGACCTTAATAGAGCCCAAATGGAATTGTTTGATCCTAATAGAGGCCAAATGGACTTGTTAGGTAATAAAGGAGCTAACTGGGCCAATTTGTACTTCTTTCGTCCTAATGGAGCCCAAATGGACCTGTTTGATCCTAATAGAGCCCAAATGGACTTTTTAGGTCATAAAGGACCTAACTGGGCCAATTTGTACTTCTTTGGTAATATTGGAGCCCAATTGGACTTGTTTTATCCTAATAGAGCCCAAATGGACTTTTTAGATCATATAGGACCTAACTAGGTCAATTTGTACTTCTTTGGTCCTAATGGAGCCCAAATGGACCTGTTTGTTCCTAATAGAGCCCAAGTGGACTTTTTAGGTCATATAGGACCTAACTGGGTCAATTTGTACTTCTTTGGTACTATTGGAGCCCAAATGGACTTGTTTGATCCTAATAGCGCCCAAATGGAATTTTAGGTCATATAGGACCTAACCGGGCCAATTTGTACTTCTTTGGTCCTAATGGAGCCCAAATGGACTTGTTTTACCCTAATAGAGCCCTAATGGACTTGTTTGACCCTAATAGAGCCCAAATGGACTTGTTTGATCCTAATAGAGCCCAAATGGACTTGTTAGGTCATAAAGGACCTAACTGGGCCAATTTGTACTTCTTTGGTCCTAATGGAGCCCAAATGGACCTGTTTGATCCTAATAGAGCCCAAATGGACTTTTTAGGTCATAAAGGACCTAACTGGGCCAATTTTTACTTCTTTGGACCTATTGTAGCCCAATTGGACTTGTTTTATCCTAATAGAGCCCAAATGGACTTTTTAGGTCATATAGGACCTAACTGGGCCAATTTGTACTTCTTTGGTCCTAATGGAGCCCAAATGGACCTGTTTGATCCTAATAGAGCCCAAATGGACTTTTTAGGTCATATAGGACCTAACTGGGTCAATTTATACTTCTTTGGTCCTATTGGAGCCCAAATGGACTTGTTTGATCCTAATAGCGCCCAAATGGACTTTTTAGGTCATATAGGACCTAACCGGGCCAATTTGTACTTCTTTGGTCCTAATGGAACCCAAATGGACTTGTTTGACCCAAATAGAGCCCAAATGGACTTGTTTGATCCTAATAGAGCCCAAATGGACTTGTTAGGTCATAAAGGACCTAACTGGGCCAATTTGTACTTCTTTGGTCCAATTGGAGCCCAAATGGACTTGTTTGATCCTAATAGAGCCCAAATGGACTTTTTAGGTCATATAGGTCCTAACTGGGCCAATTTGTACTTCTTTGGTCCTAATGGAGCCCAAATGGACTTGCTTGATCCTAGTACAGCCCAAATGGACTTGTTAGGTCATAAAGGACCTAACTGGGCCAATTTGTACTTCTTTGGTCCTAATGGAGCCCAAATGGACGTGTTTGATCCTTGTAGAGTCCAAATGGACTTGTTAGGTCATAAAGTACCTAACTGGGCCAATTTGTACTTCTTTGGTCCTAATGGAGCTCAAATGGACCTGTTTTATCCAAATAGAGCCCAAATGGACTTTTTAGGTCATATAGGACCTAACTGGGCCAATTTGTACTTCTTTGGTCCTAATGGAGCCCAAATGGACTTGTTTGACCCTAATAGAGCCCAAATGGACTTGTTTGATTATTATAGAGCCCAAATGGACTTGTTAGGTCATAAAGGACCTAACTGGGTCAATTTGCTCTTCTTTGGTCCTATTGGGGCCCAAATGGACTTGTTTGATCCTAATAGAGCCCAAATGGACTTTTTAGGTCATATAGGACCTAACTGGGTCAATTTGTACTTCTTTGGTCCTAATGGAGCCCAAATGGACTTGCTTGGTAGAGCCCAAATGGACTTGTTAGGTCATAAAAGACCTAACTGGGCCAATTTGTACTTCTTTGGTCCTAATGGAGCCCAAATGGACTTGTTTGATCCTAATAGAACCCAAATGGACTTTTTAGGTAATATAGGACCTAACTGGGCCAATTTGAACTTCTTTGGTCCTATTGGAGCCCAAATGGACCTGTTTGATCCTAATAGAGCCCAAATGGACTTTTTAGGCCATAAAGGACCTAACTGGGCCAATTTGTACTTCTTAGGTCCTAATGGAGCCCAAATGGACTTGTTTGACCCTAATAGAGCCCAAATGGACTTGTTTGATCATAATAGAGCCCAAATGGACTTGTTAGGTCATAAAGGACCTAACTGGGTCAATTTGTACTTCTTTGGTCCTAATGGAGCCCAAATGGACCTGTTTTATCCAAATAGAGCCTAAATGGACTTTTTAGGTCATATAGGACCTAACTGGGCCAATTTGTACTTCTTTGGTCCTATTGGAGCCCCAATGGACTTGTTTGATCCTAATAGAGCCCAAATGGACTTTTTAGGTCATATAGAACCTAACTGGGCCAATTTGTACTTCTTTGGTCCTATTGGAGCCCCAATGGACTTGTTTGATTCTAATAGTGCCCAAATGGACTTTCTAGGTCATATAGGACCTAACTGGGCCAATTTGTACTTCTTTGGTCCTAATGGTGCCGAAATGGACTTGCTTGATCCTAGTAGAGCCCAAATGGACTGGTTAGGTCATAAAGGACCTAACTGGGCCAATTTGTACTTCTTTGGTCCTAATGGAGCCCAAATGGACCTGTTTGATCCTAGTAGAGCCCAAATGGACGTGTTAGGTCATAAAGGACCTAACTGGGCCAATTTGTACTTCTTTGGTCCTAATGGAGCCCAAATGGACTTGTTTGACCCTAATAGAACCCAAATGGACTTTTTAGCTCATATAGGACCTAACTGGGCCAATTTTAACTTCTTTGGTCCTATTGGAGCCCAAATGGACTTTTTAGGTCATAAAGGACCTAACTGGGTCAATTTGTACTTCTTTGGTCCTATCGGAGCCTAATTGGACTTGTTTGATCCTAATAGAGCCCAAATGGACTTTTTAGGTCATATAGGACCTAAGCTGGTAGGCTAATTTTGTACTTCTTTGGTCCGAATGGAGCCCAAATGGACTTGTTTGATCCTAATAGAGCCCAAATGGACATTTTAGGTCATGTAGGACCTAAATGTGTCAATATGTACTTCTTTGTTCCAATTGTAGCCCAAATGGACTTGTTTGATCCTAATAGAGCCAAAATGGACTTTTTAGTTCATATAGGACCTAACTGGGCCAATTAGTATTTCTTGGGTCCTAATGGAGCCCAAATGGACTTGTTTGACCCTAAGGTTAAGAGCCCTAATGGACTTGTTTGGTCATAATGGAGCCCAAATGGACTTGTTTGATTTAGGTCCCAAATGGACTTTTAGGTAATATTGGACCAATTTCCAATTTGCTTTTTGGTCCTATTGGAGCCCAAATGGACTTGTTTGATCCTAATAGAGCCCAAATGGACTTTTTAGGTCATATAGGACCTAACTGGGCCAATTTGTACTTCTTTGATCCTAATGGAGCCCAAATGGACTTGTTTGACCCTAATAGAGCCCAAATGGACTTGTTTGATCATAATAGAGCCCAAATGGACTTGTTAGGTCATAAAGGACCTAACTGGGTCAATTTGCTCTTCTTTGGTCCTATTGGAGCCCAAATGGACTTGTTTGATACTAATAGAGCCCAAATGGATTTTTTAGGTCATATGGGACCTAACTGGGCCAATTTGTACTTCTTTGGTCCTAATGGAGCCCAAATGGACTTGCTTGGTATAGCCCAAATGGACTTGTTAGGTCATAAAAGACCTAACTGGGCCAATTTGTACTTCTTTGGTCCTAATGGAGCCCAAATGGACTTGTTTGATTCTAATAGAACCCAAATGGACTTTTTAGGTAATATAGGACCTAACTGGGCCAATTTAAACTTCTTTGGTCCTATTGGAGCCCAAATGGACCTGTTTGATCCTAATAGAGCCCAAATGGACTTTTTAGGCCATAAAGGACCTAACTGGGCCAATTCGTACTTCTTTGGTCCTGTTGGAGCCTAATTGGACTTGTTTGATCCTAATAGATCCCAAATGGACCTTTTAGGTCATAAAGGACCTAACTGGGCCAATTTGTACTTCTTTGGTCCAAATGGAGCCCAAATGGACCTGTTTGATCCTAATAGAGCCCAAATGGACTTTTTAGGTCATGTAGGACCTAACAGGGTCAATTTGTACTTCTTTGGTCCAATTGGAGCCCAAATGGACTAGTTTGATCCTAATAGAGCCCAAATGGACTTTTTAGGTCACATAGGACCTAACTGGGCCAATTTGTACTTCTTTGGTCCAAATGGAGCCCAAATGGACCAGTTTGATCCTAATAGAGCCCAAATGGACTTTTTAAGTCATGTAGGACCTAACTGGGTCAATTTGTACTTCTTTGGTCCAATTGGAGCCCAAATGGACTTGTTTGATCCTAATAGAGCCCAAATGGACTTTTTAGGTCATACATGACCTAACTGGGCCAATTTGTATTTCTTTGGTCCTAATGGAGCCCAAATGGACTTGCTTGGTAGAGCCCAAATGGACTTGTTAGGTCATAAAAGACCTAACTGGGCCAATTTGTACTTCTTTGGTCCTAATGGAGCCCAAATGGACCTGTTTGATCCTAATAGAGCCCAAATGGATTTTTTAGGTCATATAGGACCTAACTGGGCCAATTTGTTCTTCTTTGGTCCTATTGGAGCCCAAATTGACTTGTTTGATCCTAATAGAGCCCAACTGGACTTTTTAGGTCATATCGGACCAAACTGGGCCAATTTGTACTTCTTTGGTCCTGTTGGAGCCCAAATGGACTTGTTTGATCTTAATAGAGCCCAAATGGACTTTTTCGGTCATATAGGACCTAACTGGGCCAATTTGTACTTCTTTGGTCCTAATGGAGCCCAAATGGACTTGTTTGACCCTAACAGAGCCCAAATGGACTTGTTTGATCCTAATATAGCCCAAATGGACTTGTTAGGTCATAAAGGACCTAACTGGGCCAATTTGTACTTCTTTGGTCCTATTGGAGCCCAAATGGACTTGTTTGATCCTAATAGAGCCCAAATGGACTTTTTAGGTTATATAGGACCTAACTGGGCCAATTTGTACTTCTTTGGTCCTAATGGAGCCCAAATGGACTTGTTAGGTCATAAAGGACCTAACAGGGCCAATTTGTAATTCTTTGGTCCTATTGGAGCCCAAATGGAATTGTTTGATCCCAATAGAGCCAAAATGCACTTTTTAGGTCATATAGGACCTAAATGGGCCAATTTGTACTTCTTTGACCCTAATAGAGCCCAAATGGACTTGTTTGATCCTAATAGAGCCCAAATGGACTTGTTAGGTCATATAGGACCTAACTGGGCTAATTTGTACTTTTTTTGTCCTAATGGAGCCCAAATGGACTTATTCGATCCTAATAGAGCACAAATGGGCTTTTTAGGTCAAATAGGACCTAACTGGGCCAATTTGTACTTCTTTGGTCCTAATGGAGCCAAAATGGACTTCTTTGATCCTAATAGAGCCCTAATGAACTATTTAGGACCTAATTGGGCCAATTACCCCGAACGTCCCAATTGTAATTCTTTGGTCCTAATGGATCCCAAATGGACTTGTTTGAACCTAATAGAGCCCAAATGGACTTGTTTGATCCTAATATAGCCCAAATGAACTTGTGTGATCCTAGTAGAGCCCAAATGGACTTGTTTGATCCTAATAGAGCCCAAATGGACTTGTTTGATCCTAGTGGAGCCCAAATGGACTTTTTAGGTCATATAGGACCTAATTGGGCCAATTTGTACTTCTTTGGTCCTAATGGAGCACAAATGGACTTGTTTGATCCTAATAGAGCCCCAATGGACTTGTTTGATCCTAATAGAGCCCATATGGACTTGTTAGGTCATAAAGGACCTAACTGGGCCAATTTGTACTACTTTGGTTCTAATGGAGCCCAAATGGACCTGTTTGATCCTGATAGAGCCCAAATGGACTTTTTAGGTCCTAGTGGAGCCCAAATGGACTTTTTAGGCCATATAGGACCTAATTGGGCCAATTTGTACTTCTTTGGTCCTAATGGAGCCCAAATGGACTTGTTTGATCCTAATAGAGCCCCAATGGACTTGTTTGAACCTAATAGAGCCGAAATGGACTTGCTTGATCCTAGTAGAGCCCAAATGGACTGGTTAGGTCATAAAGGACCTAACTGGGCCAATTTGTACTTCTTTGGTCCTAATGGAGCCCAAAAGAAGTTGTTTGATCCTAATAGAGCCCCAATGGACTTGTTTGATCCTAATAGAGTCCAAATGGACTTTTTAGGTCATATAGGACCTAACTGGGCCAATTTGTACTTCTTTGGTCCTAATGGAGCCCAAATGGACTTGTTTGACCCTAATAGTGCTACAGATATCGGAGTGGCCCAAATCAACAATGTTTAGCAATTAAGCCCAATTAAGCCCTATAATGTAAAAGAAAAAACAATGATTGTAAAAGTTGTCTAACTTCCGTCTCTCTCTGGTTTGTGCTGCCGTAAACTGCTATTGATGCATATTAATTCTGACCTAACGGTAGACCAAATTAAGGGCCTATGAATAAGCTTTCCAACAAGGTATCATACGCCATAATTGGGCTTAAGATGAGTAAGTTAGGCCCATTTAAGTGAAGGAACTATTAGGATCAAACTAGTCTATTTGGGCTCCAATAGGACCAAAGAAGTACAAATTGGCGGTTCTAAGTCTTTGTTTCGTAAAGTCACCCTAACGAAGTAAATGCCTGTCTATTACCTAAAAGTCTTCTCTATTATCGCGTCCTTTGCTCCATTAGCCGTTCTTGCCTGGTCCTTTTCCTCTCTTTTGGCTCCCTAGTCACTTCCTTGGCTCCATTAGGACCAAAGAAGTACAAATTGGCCCAGTTAGGTCCTATATGACCTAAAATGTCTAGTTGGGCTCTATTAGGATCAAACAAGTCCATTTGAGCTCCATTAGGACCAAAGAATTATAATTGGGCCGTTCAGGGCAATTGGCCCAATTAGGTCCAAAAAGTCCATTTGGGCTCTATTAGGATCAAACAAGTCCATTTGGGCTCTATTAGGATCAAACAAGTCCATTTGGGCTCTACTAGGATCACACAAATCCATCTGGGCTCTATTAGGATCAAACAAGTCCATTTGGGTTCTATTAGGTCCTAAAAAGTCCATTTGGGCTCTATTAGGATCAAACAAGTCCATTTGGGCTCCAATAGGACCAAAGAAGTACAAATTGGCACAATTAGGTCCTTTATGACCTAACAAGTCCATTTGGGCTCTATTAGGATCAAACAAGTCCATTTGGGCTCTATTAGGACCAAAGAAGTACAAATTGGCCCAGTTAGGTCCTATATGACCTAAAAAGTCCAATTGGGGTCTATTAGGATCAAACAAGTCCATTTGGGCTCTATTAGGACCAAAGATGTAAAAATTGGCCCAGTTAGGTCCTATATTGCCCAAAAAGTCCATTTTGTCTCTATTAGGATCAAACAAGTCCATTTGGGCTCCAATTGGGCCAAGAAGTACAAATTGACCCAGTTAGGTCCTATATGACCTAAAAAGTCCATTTGGGTCAAACAAGTCCATTTGGGCTCCATTAGGACCAAAGAAGTACAAATTGGCCCAGTTAGGTCCTATATGACCTAAAAAGTCCATTTGGGCTCTATTAGGATCATACAAGTCCATTTGGGCTCCAATAGGACCAAAAAAGTACAAATTGGCCCAGTTAGGTCCTATATGACCTAAAAAGTGCATTTTGGCCTTAATTGGGCTCAAACAAGTCCATTTGGGCTCCAATAGGACCAAAGAAGTAAAAATTGGCCCAGTTAGGTCCTATTTGACCTAAAAAGTCCATTTGTGCTCTATTAGGATTTAACAAGTCCATTTGGGCTCCAATAGGACCAAAGAAGTACAAATTGGCCCAATTAGGTCCTATATGACATAAAAAGTGCATTTTGGCTCTATTAGGATCAAACAAGTCCATTTGGGCTCCAAAAGGACCAAAGAAGTACAAATTGGCCCAGTTAGGTCCTTTATGACCTAACAAGTCCATTTGTGCTCTATTAGGATCAAACAAGTCCATTTGGGCTCCAGTACGACCAAAGAAGTACAAATTGACCCAGTTAGGTCCTATTTGACCTAAAAAGTCCATTTGGGCTCTATTAGGATCAAACAAGTCCATTTGGGCTCTAATTGGGACCAAAGAAGTACAAATTGGCCCAGTTAGGTCCTATATGACCTAAAAAGTCCATTTGGGCTCTATTAGGATCAAACAGGTCCATTTGGGTTCCAATAGGGTCAAAGAAGTACAAATTCGCCCAGTTAGGTCCTATATGACCTAAAAAGTCCATTTGGGCTCTATTAGGATCAAACATGTCCATTTGGGCTCCATTAGGACCAAAGAAGTACAGATTGGCCCAGTTAGGTCCTATATGACCTAAAAAGTCCATTTGGGCTCTATTAGGATCACACAAGTCCATTTGGGCTGCATTAGGACCAACAAAGTACAAATTGTTCCAATTAGGTCCTATATGACCTAAAAAGTCCATTTGGGCTCCACTAGGATCAAAGAAGTCCATTTGGGCTCTATTAGGATCAAACAAGTCCGTTTGGGCTCTACTAGGATCACACAAGTCCATTTGGGCTCTACTAGGATCAAACAAGTCCATTTGGGCTCTATTAAGTTCAAACAAGTCCATTTGGACTCCATTAGGAACAAAGAATTACAATTGGGCCGTTCGTGGCAATTGACCCAGTTAGGTCCTAAATAGTTCATTTGGGCTGTATTAGGATCAAATGAGTCCATTTGGTCTCCATTAGGAACATAAAAAGTACAAATTGGCCCAGTTAGGTCCTATTTGAACTAAAAAATCCATTTGTGCTCTATTAGGATCAAACAAGTCCATTTGGGCTCCATTAGGACCAAAGAAGTACAAATTGACCCAGTTTGGTCCTTTATGACCTAACAAGTCCATTTGGGGTCTACTAGGATCAAACAAGTCCATTTGGGCTCCATTAGGACCAAAGAAGTACAAATTGGCCCAGTTAGGTCCTATATGACCTAACAAGTCCATTTGGGCTCTATTAGGGTCAAACAAGTCCATTTGGGCTCCATTAGGACCAAAGAAGTACAAATTGTCCCAGTTAGGTCCTATACGACCTAAAAAGTCCATTTGGGCTCTATTAGGAATAAACAAGTCCATTTGGGCTCCAATAGGACCAAAGAAGTACAAATTGGCCCAGTTAGGTCCTATATGGCCTAAAAAGTCCATTTGGGCTCTATTAGGATCAAACAGGTCCATTTGGGCCCGATTAGGACAAAAGAAGTACAAATTGGCCCAGTTAGGTCCTATATAATCAAACATGTCCTTTAGCCCAGTTAGGTCCTTTATGACCTAACAAGTCCATTTGCGCTCTACTAGGATCAAACAAGTCCATTTGGGCTCCATTAGGACCAAAGAAGTACAAATTGGCCCAGTTAGGTCCTATATGACCGAAAAAGTCCATTTGGGCTCTATTAGGATCAAACAAGTCCATTTGGGCTCCAATAGGACCAAAGAAGTACAAATTGGCACAGTTAGGTCCTTTATGACCTAACAAGTCCATTTGGGCTCTATTAGGATCAAACAAGTCCATTTGGGCTCCAATAGGACCAAAGAAGTACAAATTGACCCAGTTAGGTCCTATATGACCTGAAAAGTACATTTTCGATCTATTAGGATCAAACAAGTCTATTTGGACCCTATTAGGATCGAACAAGTCCATTTGGGCCCTATTAGGATCAAAAAAGTCCATTTGGGCTCTACTAGGATCACACAAGTCCATTTGGGCTCTATTAGGATCAAACAAGTCCATTTGGGTTCTATTAGGTTCAAACAAGTCCATTTGGGCTCCATTAGGACCAAAGAATTACAATTGGGCCGTTCGGGGCAATTGGCCCAGTTAGGTCCTAAATAGTTAATTTGGTTCTATTAGGATCCAAGAAGTCCATTTTGGCTCCATTAGGACCAAAGAAGTACATATTGACACAGTTAGGTCCTATTTGACTTAAAAAGTCCATTTGTGCTCTATTAGGATCAAACAAGTCCATTTGGGCTCCAGTAGGACCAAAGAAGTACAAATTGGCCCAGTTAGGTCCTATTTGACCTAAAAAGTCCATTTGGGCTCTATTAGGATCAAACAAGTCCATTTGGGCTCTAATTGGGACCAAAGAAGTACAAATTGGCCCAGTTAGGTCCTATATGACCTAAAAAGTCCATTTGGGCTCTATTAGGATCAAACAGGTCCATTTGGGCTCCAATAGGGCCAAAGAAGTACAAATTCGCCCAGTTAGGTCCTATATGACCTAAAAAGTCCATTTGGGCTCTATTAGGATCAAACATGTCCATTTGGGCTCCATTAGGACCAAAGAAGTACAAATTGGCCCAGTTAGGTCCTATATGACCTAAAAAGTCCATTTGGGCTCTATTAGGATCACACAAGTCCATTTGGGCTGCATTAGGACCAAAGAAGTACAAATTGTTCCAATTAGGTCCTATATGACCTAAAAAGTCCATTTGGGCTCCACTAGGATCAAAGAAGTCCATTTGGGCTCTATTAGGATCAAACAAGTCCATTTGGGCTCTATTAGGATCAAACAAGTCCATTTGGGCTCTATTAGGATCAAACAAGTCCATTTGGGCTCTATTAGGTTCAAACAAGTCCATTTGGACTCCATTAGGAACAAAGAATTACAATTGGGCCGTTCATGGCAATTGGCCCAGTTAGGTCCTAAATAGTTCATTTGGGCTCTATTAGGATCAAATGAGTCCATTTGGTCTCCATTAGGAACATAAAAAGTACAAATTGGCCCAGTTAGGTCCTATTTGAACTAAAAAATCCATTTGTGCTCTATTAGGATCAAACAAGTCCATTTGGGCTCTGTTAGGACCAAAGAAGTACAAATTGACCCAGTTTGGTCCTTTATGACCTAACAAGTCCATTTGGGGTCTACTAGGATCAAACAAGTCCATTTGGGCTCCATTAGGACCAAAGAAGTACAAATTGGCCCAGTTAGGTCCTATATGACCTAACAAGTCCATTTGGGCTCTATTAGGGTCAAACAAGTCCATTTGGGCTCCATTAGGACCAAAGAAGTACAAATTGTCCCAGTTAGGTCCTATACGACCTAAAAAGTCCATTTGGGCTCTATTAGGAATAAACAAGTCCATTTGGGCTCCAATAGGACCAAAGAAGTACAAATTGGCCCAGTTAGGTCCTATATGGCCTAAAAAGTCCATTTGGGCTCTATTAGGATCAAACAGGTCCATTTGGGCCCGATTAGGACCAAAGAAGTACAAATTGGCCTAGTTAGGTCCTATATGATCAAACATGTCCTTTGGCCCAGTTAGGTCCTTTATGACCTAACAAGTCCATTTGCGCTCTACTAGGATCAAACAAGTCCATTTGGGCTCCATTAGGACCAAAGAAGTACAAATTGGCCCAGTTAGGTCCTATATGACCGAAAAAGTCCATTTGGGCTCTATTAGGATCAAACAAGTCCATTTGGGCTCCAATAGGACCAAAGAAGTACAAATTGGCACAGTTAGGTCCTTTATGACCTAACAAGTCCATTTGGGCTCTATTAGGATCAAACAAGTCCATGTGGGCTCCAGTAGGACCGAAGAAGGACAAATTGGCCAATTAGGTCCTATATGACCTAAAAAGTGCATTTTGGCTCTATTAGGATCAAACAAGTCCATTTGGGCTCCAATAGGACCAAAGAAGTACAAATTGGCCCTGTTAGGCCGATATGACCTAAAAAGTCCATTTGGGCTCTATTAGGATCAAACAAGTCTATTTGGGCTCCAATAGGACCAAAGAAGTACAAATTGGCCCTGTTAGGTCCTATATGTCCTAAAACGTCCATTTGGGCTCTATTAGGATCAAACAAGTCCATTTGGGCTCTATTAGGACCAAAAAAGTACAAATTGGCCCAGTTAGGTCCTATATGACCTAAAAAGTCCATTTGCGCTCTATTACGATCAAACAACTTCATTTGGGCTCCAATAGGACCAAAGAAGTACAAATTGACCCAGTTAGGTCCTATATGACCTGAAAAGTACATTTTCGCTCTATTAGGATCAAACAAGTCTATTTGGGCCCTATTAGGATCGAACAAGTCCATTTGGGCCCTATTAGGATCAAAAAAGTCCATTTGGGCTCTACTAGGATCACACAACTCCATTTGGGCTCTATTAGGATCAAACAAGTCCATTTGGGTTCTATTAGGTTCAAACAAGTCCATTTGGGCTCCATTAGGACCAAAGAATTACAATTGGGCCGTTCGGGGCAATTGGCCCAGTTAGGTCCTAAATAGTTAATTTGGTTCTATTAGGATCCAAGAAGTCCATTTTGGCTCCATTAGGACCAAAGAAGTACATATTGACCCAGTTAGGTCCTATTTGACTTAAAAAGTCCATTTGTGCTCTATTAGGATCAAACAAGTCCATTTGGGCTCCAATAGGACCAAAGAAGTACAAATTGGCCCAGTTAGATCCTATTTGACCTAAAAAGTCCATTTGGGCTCTATTAGGATCAAACAAGTCCATTTGGGCTCTAATTGGGACCAAAGAAGTACAAATTGGCCCAGTTAGGTCCTATATGACCTAAAAAGTCCATTTGAGCTCTATTAGGATCAAACAGGTCCATTTGGGCTCCAATAGGACCAAAGAAGTACAAATTCGCCCAGTTAGGTCCTATATGACCTAAAAAGTCCATTTGGGCTCTATTAGGATCAAACATGTCCATTTGGGCTCCATTAGGACCAAAGAAGTACAAATTGACCCAGTTAGGTCCTATATGACCTAAAAAGTCCATTTGGGCTCTATTAGGATCACACAAGTCCATTTGGGCTGCATTAGGACCAAAGAAGTACAAATTGTTCCAATTAGGTCCTATATGACCTAAAAAGTCCAATTGGGCTCCACTAGGATCAAAGAAGTCCATTTGGGCTCTATTAGGATCAAACAAGTCCATTTGGGCTCTACTAGGATCACACAAGTCCATTTGGGCTCTATTATGATCAAACAAGTCCATTTGGGCTCTATTAGGTTCAAACAAGTCCATTTGGACTCCATTAGGAACAAAGAATTACAATTGGGCCGTTCGTGGCAATTGGCCCAGTTAGGTCCTAAATAGTTCGTTTGGGCTCTATTAGGATCAAATGAGTCCATTTGGTCTCCATTAGGAACATAGAAAGTACAAATTGGCCCAGTTAGGTCCTATTTGAACTAAAAAATCCATTTGTGCTCTATTAGGATCAAACAAGTCCATTTGGGCTCCATTAGGACCAAAGAAGTACAAATTGACCCAGTTTGGTCCTTTATGCCCTAACAAGTCCATTTGGGGTCTACTAGGATCAAACAAGTCCATTTGGGCTCCATTAGGACCAAAGAAGTACAAATTGGCCCAGTTAGGTCCTATATGACCTATCAAGTCCATTTGGGCTCTATTAGGGTCAAACAAGTCCATTTGGGCTCCATTAGGACCAAAGAAGTACAAATTGTCCCAGTTAGGTCCTATACGACCTAAAAAGTCCATTTGGGCTCTATTAGGAATAAACAAGTCCATTTGGGCTCCAATAGGACCAAAGAAGTACAAATTGGCCCAGTTAGGTCCTATATGGCCTAAAAAGTCCATTTGGGCTCTATTAGGATCAAACAGGTCCATTTGGGCCCGATTAGGACCAAAGAAGTACAAATTGGCCCAGTTAGGTCCTATATGATCAAACATGTCCTTTGGCCCAGTTAGGTCCTTTATGACCTAACAAGTCCATTTGCGCTCTACTAGGATCAAACAAGTCCATTTGGGCTCCATTAGGACCAAAGAAGTACAAATTGGCCCAGTTAGGTCCTATATGACCGAAAAAGTCCATTTGGGCTCTATTAGGATCAAACAAGTCCATTTGGGCTCCAATAGGACCAAAGAAGTACAAATTGGCACAGTTAGGTCCTTTATGACCTAACAAGTCCATTTGGGCTCTATTAGGATCAAACAAGTCCATGTGGGCTCCAGTAGGACCGAAGAAGGACAAATTGGCCAATCAGGTCCTATATGACCTAAAAAGTGCATTTTGGCTCTATTAGGATCAAACAAGTCCATTTGGGCTCCAATAGGACCAAAGAAGTACAAATTGGCCCTGTTAGGCCGATATGACCTAAAAAGTCCATTTGGGCTCTATTAGGATCAAACAAGTCTATTTGGGCTCCAATAGGACCAAAGAAGTACAAATTGGCCCTGTTAGGTCCTATATGTCCTAAAACGTCCATTTGGGCTCTATTAGGATCAAACAAGTCCATTTGGGCTCTATTAGGACCAAAAAAGTACAAATTGGCCCAGTTAGGTCCTATATGACCTAAAAAGTCCATTTGCGCTCTATTACGATCAAACAACTTCATTTGGGCTCCAATAGGACCAAAGAAGTACAAATTGACCCAGTTAGGTCCTATATGACCTGAAAAGTACATTTTCGCTCTATTAGGATCAAACAAGTCTATTTGGGCCCTATTAGGATCGAACAAGTCCATTTGGGCCCTATTAGGATCAAAAAAGTCCATTTGGGCTCTACTAGGATCACACAACTCCATTTGGGCTCTATTAGGATCAAACAAGTCCATTTGGGTTCTATTAGGTTCAAACAAGTCCATTTGGGCTACATTAGGACCAAAGAATTACAATTGGGCCGTTCGGGGCAATTGGCCCAGTTAGGTCCAAAATAGTTAATTTGGTTCTATTAGGATCCAAGAAGTCCATTTTGGCTCCATTAGGACCAAAGAAGTACATATTGACCCAGTTAGGTCCTATTTGACTTAAAAAGTCCATTTGTGCTCTATTAGGATCAAACAAGTCCATTTGGGCTCCAATAGGACCAAAGAAGTACAAATTGGCCCAGTTAGATCCTATTTGACCTAAAAAGTCCATTTGGGCTCTATTAGGATCAAACAAGTCCATTTGGGCTCTAATTGGGACCAAAGAAGTACAAATTGGCCCAGTTAGGTCCTATATGACCTAAAAAGTCCATTTGAGCTCTATTAGGATCAAACAGGTCCATTTGGGCTCCAATAGGACCAAAGAAGTACAAATTCGCCCAGTTAGGTCCTATATGACCTAAAAAGTCCATTTGGGCTCTATTAGGATCAAACATGTCCATTTGGGCTCCATTAGGACCATAGAAGTACAAATTGACCCAGTTAGGTCCTATATGACCTAAAAAGTCCATTTGGGCTCTATTAGGATCACACAAGTCCATTTGGGCTGCATTAGGACCAAAGAAGTACAAATTGTTCCAATTAGGTCCTATATGACCTAAAAAGTCCAATTGGGCTCCACTAGGATCAAAGAAGTCCATTTGGGCTCTACTAGGATCAAACAAGTCCATTTGGGCTCTACTAGGATCACACAAGTCCATTTGGGCTCTATTAGGTTCAAACAAGTCCATTTGGACTCCATTAGGAACAAAGAATTACAATTGGGCCGTTCGTGGCAATTGGCCCAGTTAGGTCCTAAATAGTTCGTTTGGGCTCTATTAGGATCAAATGAGTCCATTTGGTCTCCATTAGGAACATAGAAAGTACAAATTGGCCCAGTTAGGTCCTATTTGAACAAAAAAATCCATTTGTGCTCTATTAGGATCAAACAAGTCCATTTGGGCTCCATTAGGACCAAAGAAGTACAAATTGACCCAGTTTGGTCCTTTATGCCCTAACAAGTCCATTTGGGGTCTACTAGGATCAAACAAGTCCATTTGGGCTCCATTAGGATCAAAGAAGTACAAATTGGCCCAGTTAGGTCCTATATGACCTATCAAGTCCATTTGGGCTCTATTAGGGTCAAACAAGTCCATTTGGGCTCCATTTGGACCAAAGAAGTACAAATTATCCCAGTTAGGTCCTATACGACCTAAAAAGTCCATTTGGGCTCTATTAGGAATAAACAAGTCCATTTGGGCTCCAATAGGACCAAAGAAGTACAAATTGGCCCAGTTAGGTCCTATATGGCCTAAAAAGTCCATTTGGGCTCTATTAGGATCAAACAGGTCCATTTGGGCCCGATTAGGACCAAAGAAGTACAAATTGGCCCAGTTAGGTCCTATATGATCAAACATGTCCTTTGGCCCAGTTAGGTCATTTATGACCTAACAAGTCCATTTGCGCTCTACTAGGATCAAACAAGTCCATTTGGGCTCCATTAGGACCAAAGAAGTACAAATTGGCCCAGTTAGGTCCTATATGACCGAAAAAGTCCATTTGGGTTCTATTAGGATCAAACAAGTCCATTTGGGCTCCAATAGGACCAAAGAAGTACAAAGTGGCACAGTTAGGTCCTTTATGACCTAACAAGTCCATTTGGGCTCTATTAGGATCAAACAAGTCCATGTGGGCTCCAATAGGACCGAAGAAGGACAAATTGGCCCAGTTAGGTCCTATATGACCTAAAAAGTGCATTTTGGCTCTATTAGGATCAAACAAGTCCATTTGAGCTCCAATGGGACCAAAGAAGTACAAATTGGCCCAGTTAGGTCCTATATGACCTAAAAAGTCCATTTTGGCTCTATTAGGATCAAACAAGTCCATTTGGGCTCCAATAGGACCAAAGAAGTACAAATTGGCCCTGTTAGGTCCTATATGACCTAAAAAGTCCATTTGGGCTCTATTAGGATAACACAAGTCCAGTTGGGATCTATTAGGATAAAAAAAGTACAAATTGGCCCAGTTAGGTCCTATATGACCCAAAAAGTCCATTTGGGCTCTATTAGGATCAAACAAGTCCATTTGGGCTCCAATAGGACCAAAGAAGTACAAATTGGCCCAATTAGGTCCTATATGACCTAAAAGTGGATTTTGGCTCTATTAGGAGCAAACAAGTCTATTTGGGCTCCAATAGGACCAAAGAAGTTCAAATTGGCCCAGTTAGGTCCTATATGACCTAAAAAGTCCATTTGAGCTTTATTAGGATCAAACAAGTCCATTTGGGCCCTATCAGGATCAAACAAGTCCATTAGGGCTCTACTAGGATCACACAAGTCCATTTGGGCTCTATTAGGATCAAACAAGTCCATTTGGATTCTATTAGGTTCAAACAAGTCCGTTTGGGCTCCATTAGGACCAAAGAATTAAAATTGGGCCGTTCGGGGCAATTGGCCCAATTAGGTCCTTTGGGCTCTATTAGGATCCAAGAAGTCCATTTTGGCTCCATTAGGACCAAAGAAGTACATATTGGCCCAGTTAGGTCCTATTTGACCTAAAAAGTCCATTTGTGCTCTATTAGGATCAAACAAGTCCATTTGGGCTCCAGTAGGACCAAAGAAGTACAAATTGGCCCAGTTAGGTCCTATTTGACCTAAAAAGTCCATTTGGGCTCTATTAGGATCAAACAAGTCCTTTTGGGCTCTAATTGGGCCAAAGAAGTACAAATTGGCCCAGTTAGGTCCTATATGACCTAAAAAGTCCATTTGGGCTCCATTAGGACCAAAGAAGTACAAATTGGCCCAGTTAGGTCCTATATGACCTAAAAAGTCCATTTGGGGTCTATTAGGATCAAACAGACCCATTTGGGCTCCATTAGGACCAAAAAAGTACAAACTGGCCCAATTAGGTCCTATATGACCTAAAAAGTCCATTTGGGCTCTATTAGGATCAAACAGGTCCATTTGGGCTCCATTAGGACCAAAGAAGTACAAATTGGCCCAGTTAGGTCCTATATGACCTAAAAAGTCCATTTGGGCTCCATTAGGATCACACAAGTCCATTTGGGCTCCATTAGGACCAAAGAAGTACAAATTGGCCCAGTTATGTCCTTTATGACCTAAAAAGTCCATTTGGGCTCTATTAGGATCACACAAGTCCATTTCGGCTCCAATAGGACCAAAGAAGTACAAATTGGCCCAGTTAGGTCCTTTATGACCTAAAAAGTCCATTTGGGCTTTATTAGGATCAAACAAGTCCATTTGGGCCCTATTAGGATCAAAGAAGTACAAATTGGCCCAGTTAGGTCCTTTATGACCTAAAAAGTCCATTTGGGCTCTATTAGGATCAAACAGGTCCATTTGGACTCCATTAGGACCAAAGAAGTACAAATTGACCCAGTTAGGTCCTTTATGACCTAACAAGTCCATTTGGGCTCTACTAGGATCAAACAAGTCCATTTGGGCTCCATTAGGACCAAAGAAGTACAAATTGACCCAATTAGGTCCTATATGACCTAAAAAGTCCATTTGTGCTCTTTTAGGATCAAACAAGTCCATTTGGGCTCCATTAGGACCAAAGAAGTACAAATTGGCCCAGTTAGGTCCTATTTGACCTAAAAAGTCCATTTGGGTTCTATGAGGATCAAACAAGTCCATTTGGGCTCTAATTGGGACCAAAGAAGTACAAATTGGCCCAGTTAGGTCCTATATGACCTAAAAAGTCCATCTGGGCTCTATTACGGTCAAACAAGTCCATTTGGGCTCCATTAGGACCAAAGAAGTACAAATTGGCCCAGTTAGGTCCTATATGACCTAAAAAGTCCATTTGGGCTCTATTAGGATCAAACAAGTCCATTTGGGCTCCAATAGGACCAAAGAAGTACAAATTGGCCCAGTTAGATCCTATATGACCTAAAAAGTCCATTTGGTCTCTATTTGGATCAAACAGGTCCATTTGGGCTCCATTAGCACCAAAGAAGTACAAATTGGCCCAGTTAGGTCCTATATGACCTAAACAGTCCATTTGGGCTCTATTAGGATCACACAAGTCCATTTGGGCTCCATTAGGACCAAAGAAGTACAAATTGGCCCAGTTAGGTCCTATATGACCTAAAAAGTCCATTTGGGCTCTATTAGGATCAAACAAGTCCATTTGGGCTCTACTAGGATCAAACAAGTCCATTTGGGCTCTATTAGGATCAAACAAGTCCATTTGGGCTCTACTAGGATTAAACAAGTCCATTTGGGCTCCAATAGGACCAAAGAAGTACAAATTGACCCAGTTAGGTCCTATATGACCTAAAACGTCCATTTGGGCTCTATTAGGATCAAACAAGTCCATTTGGGCTCCAATAGGACCAAAGAAGTACAAATTGGCCCTGTTAGGTCCTATATGACCTAAAAAGTCCATTTGGGCTCTATTAGGATCACACAAGTCCAGTTGGGATCTATTAGGATAAAAAAAGTACAGATTGGCCCAGTTAGGTCCTAAATGACCTAAAAAGTACATTTGGGCTCTATTAGGATCAAACAAGTCCATTTGGGCTCCAATAGTACCAAAGAAGTACAAGTTGGCACAGTTAGGTCCTTTATGACCTAACAAGTCCATTTGGGCTCTAATAGGATCAAACAAGTCCATTTGGGCTCCAATAGGACCAAAGAAGTACAAATTGGCCCAATTAGGTCCTATATGACCTAAAAGTGCATTTTGGCTCTATTAAGATCAAACAAGTCTATTTGGGCTCCAATAGGACCGAAGAATTTCAAATTGGCCCAGTTTGGTCCTATATGACCTAAAAAGTCCATTTGGGCTTTATTAGGAGCAAACAAGTCCATTTGGGCCCTATTAGGATCAAACAAGTCCATTAGGGCTCTACTAGGATCACACAAGTCCATTTGGGCTCTATTAGGATCAAACAAGTCCATTTGGGTTCTATTATGTTCAAACAAGTCCGTTTGGGCTCCATTAGGACCAAAGAATTAAAATTGGGCCGTTCGGGGCAATTGGCCCAATTAGGTCCTTTGGGCTCTATTAGGATCCAAGAAGTCCATTTTGGCTCCATTAGGACCAAAGAAGTACATATTGGCCCAGTTAGGTCCTATTTGACCGAAAAAGTCCATTTGTGCTCTATTAGGATCAAACAAGTCCATTTGGGCTCCAGTAGGACCAAAGAAGTACAAATTGGCCCAGTTAGGTCCTATTTGACCTAAAAAGTCCATTTGGGCTCCATTAGGACCAAAGAAGTACAAATTGGCCCAGTTAGGTCCTATATGACCTAAAAAGTCCATTTGGGCTCTATTAGGATCACACAAGTCCATTTGGGCTCCATTAGGACCAAAGAAGTACAAATTGGCCCAGTTATGTCCTTTATGACCTAAAAAGTCCATTTGGGCTCTATTAGGATCACACAAGTCCATTTGGGCTCCAATAGGACCAAAGAAGTACAAATTGACCCAGTTAGGTCCTTTATGACCTAAAAAGTCCATTTGGGCTTTATTAGGATCAAACAAGTCCATTTGGGCCCTATTAGGATCAAAGAAGTACAAATTGGCCCAGTTAGGTCCTTTATGACCTAAAAAGTCCATTTGGGCTCTATTAGGATCAAACAGGTCCATTTGGACTCCATTAGGACCAAAGAAGTACAAATTGACCCAGTTAGGTCCTTTATGACCTAACAAGTCCATTTGGGCTCTACTAGGATCAAACAAGTCCATTTGGGCTCCATTAGGACCAAAGAAGTACAAATTGGCCCAATTAGGTCCTATATGACCTAAAAAGTCCATTTGTGCTCTATTAGGATCAAACAAGTCCATTTGGGCTCCATTAGGACCAAAGAAGTACAAATTGGCCCTGTTAGGTCCTATTTGACCTAAAAAGTCCGTTTGGGTTCTATGAGGATCAAACAAGTCCATTTGGGCTCTAATTGGGACCAAAGAAGTACAAATTGGTCCAGTTAGGTCCTATATGACCTAAAAAGTCCATCTGGGCTCTATTAGGGTCAAACAAGTCCATTTGGGCTCCATTAGGACCAAAGAAGTACAAATTGGCCCAGTTAGGTCCTATATGACCTAAAAAGTCCATTTGGGCTCTATTAGGATCAAACAAGTCCATTTGGGCTCCAATAGGACCAAAGAAGTACAAATTGGCCCAGTTAGGTCCTATATGACCTAAAAAGTCCATTTGGTCTCTATTTGGATCAAACAGGTCCATTTGGGCTCCATTAGGACCAAAGAAGTACAAATTGGCCCAGTTAGGTCCTATATGACCTAAACAGTCCATTTGGGCTCTATTAGGATCACACAAGTCCATTTGGGCTCCATTAGGACCAAAGAAGTACAAATTGGCTCAGTTAGGTCCTATATGACCTAAAAAGTCCATTTGGGCTCTATTAGGATCAAACAAGTCCATTTGGGCTCTACTAGGATCAAACAAGTCCATTTGGGCTCTATTAGGATCAAACAAGTCCATTTGGGCTCTACTAGGATTAAACAAGTCCATTTGGGCTCCATTAGGACCAAAGAAGTACAAATTGGCCCAGTTAGGTCCTATATGACCTAAAAAGTCCATTTGGGCTCTATTAGGATCAAACAAGTCCATTTTGGCTCCAATAGGACCAAAGAAGTACAAATTGGCCCTGTTAGGTCCTATATGACCTAAAAAGTCCATTTGGGCTCTATTAGGATCAAACAGGTCCATTTGGGCTCCATTAGGACCAAAGAATTACAAATTGGCCCAGTTAGGTCCTATATGACCTAAAAAGTCCATTTGGGCTCTATTAGGATCACACAAGTCCATTTGGGCTTAGGTCCTATATGACCTAAAAAGTCCATTTGGGCTATATTAGGATCAAACAAGTCCATTTGGGCTCCAATAGGACCAAAGAAGTACAAATGGGCCCAGTTAGGTCCTATATGACCTAAAACGTCCATTTGGGGCAAAAACAATGATTGTAAAAGTTTTCTAATTTCCGTCTCTCTCTGGCTTGTGCGGCTGTAAACTACTATTTATGATTATTAATCCTGACCTAACCGTAGATCAAATTCAGGCCTTGTTGGAAACTTATTCAGAGGCCCTTAATTTGGTCTAGGGTTAGGTCAGGATAAGGTCGGGATCCAATTTAGCCTTGATTTTGGCCTAAATTGACAATTCTTGTGTCACCGGAAATTGTAGGTCTCTTCCTTATCTTTCTATGGACAGCAAGATCACCAAAATCCGATATTTGTAGCTCCATAATGAGTACAAATTTGGCTCTATTAGGATAAAACAAGTCCATTTGGGCTCCAATAGGACCAAAGAAGTACAAATTGGCCCAGTTAGGTCCTATATGACCTAAAAAGTCCATTTGGGCTCTATTAGGATCAAACAAGTCCATTTGGGCTCCATTAGGACCAAAGAAGTACAAATTGGCACAGTTAAGTCCTTTATGACCTAAAAAGTCCATTTGGGCTCTATTACGATCAAACAAGTCCATTTGGGCTCTATTAGGACCAAAGATGTACAAATTGACCCAGTTAGGTCCAATATGACCCAAAAAGTCCATTTTGGCTCTATTAGGATGAAACAAGTCCATTTGGGCTCCATTAGGACCAAAGAAGTACAAATTGGCACAGTTAGGTCCTTTATGACCTAAAATGTCCAGTTGGGCTCTATTAGGGACAAACAAGTCCGTTTGGGCTCCATTTGGACCAAAGAAGTACAAATTGGCCCAGTTAGGTCCTATATGACCTAAAAAGTCCATTTGGGCTCTATTAGGATCAAACAAGTCCATTTGGGCTCCAATAGGACCAAAGAAGTACAAATTGGCACAGTTAGGTCCTATATGACCTAAAAAGTGCATTTTGGCTCTATTAGGATCAAACAAGTCCATTTGGTCTCCAATAGGACCAAAGAAGTACAAATTGACCAAACAAGTCCATATGGGCTCTATTTGGATCAAACAAGTCCATTGGGGCTCTATTAGGATCAAACAAATCCATTTGGGCTCCGTTAGGACCAAAGACGTACAAATTGGCCCAATTCGGTCCTATATGACCTAAAAAGTCCATTTGGGCTCCACTAGGATCAAACAAGTCCATTTGGGCTCTATTAGGATCAAACTAGTCCATTTGGGCTCTACAAGGATCCCAGTCTTGTTGCCATGCGCAGAGTATAACTTGAGCTACAGATATCGGATTTTGGTGATCTTGCTGTCCCTAGAAAGATAAGGAAGAGACCTACAATTTAAGGTGACTCAAGAATTGTTAATTTAGGCCAAAATCAAGGCTAAATTGGGTCCCGACCTTATCCTGACCTGACCCCAGACTAAATTAAGGGCCTCTGAATAAGCTTTCCAACAAGGTATCATATGCCTTAATTGGGCTTAAATGAGTAAGTTAGGCCCATTTAAGTGAAGGAATATCATGAACTGCGCACTGATCCGCGCCAGAGTACTCGGGACCCAATTTAGCCTTGATTTTGGTCTAATTTGACAATTCTTGTGAAACCTGAAATTGTTGGTCCCTTCCTTATCTTTCTAGGGACAGCAAGATCACCAAAATCCGAAATCTGTAGCTCTAGTTATGCTCTGCCGAAGGCAACAAGTTCGCGATGAGTGAAAAATTCGAAAATTAACAATGTTTAGCAATTAAGCGCAATTAAGCCCAATAATGTAAAACCAAAAACAATGATTGTAAAAGTTGTCTAATTTCCTTCTCTCTCTAGCTTGTTGCCTTGTGCAGAGCATAACTAGAGCTACCGATATCGGATTTTGATGATCTTGCTGTCCCTAGAAAGATAAGGAAGGGACCTACAATTTCAGGTTCACAAGAATTGTCAAATTATTCTAAAATCAAGGCTAAATTGGGTCCCGAGTTCTCTGGCGCGGATCAATGCGCTGTCCATGATATTCCTTCACTTAAATGGGCCTAACTAATCTTAAGCCCAATTAAGGCATATGATACCTTGTTGGAAAGCTTATTCAGAGGCCCTTAATTTGGTCTAGGGTTAGGTCGGGATTAAAAAGCATAAATAGTAGTTTAGAACCGCACAAGCTAGAGAGAGAAGGAAATTAGACAACTTTTATAATCATTGATTTTGATTTTACATTATTGGGCTTAATTGGGCATAATTGCAAAACATATCAATTTTCGGATTTTTCACTCTTCCTGACCTTGTTGCCTTGTGCAGAGCATAACTAGAGCTATAGATATCGGATTTTGATGATCTTGCTATCTCTAGAAAGATAAGGAAGAGACCTACAATGTCAGGTTTCACAAGAATTGTCAAATTAGACCAAAATCAAGGCTAAATTGGGTCCCGAGTTCTCTCAGCGCGGATCGGTCATGCGCAGTCCATGATATTCCTTCACTTAAATGGGCCTAACTTACTAATCTTAATTAAGCCCAATTAAGGCATATGATACCTTGTTGGAAAGCTTATTCAGAGGCCCTTAATTTGGTCTAGGGTTAGGTCAGGATTAAAAAGCATAAATAGCAGTTTACAACCGCACAAGCTAGAGAGAGAAGGAAATTAGACAAGTTTTACAATCATTGTTTTTGGTTTTACATTATTGGGCTTAATTGGGCTTAATTGCTAAACATTGTTAATTTTCGGATTTTTCACTCATCCCAGTCTTGTTTCCATGCGCAGAGTATAACTAGAGCTACATATATCGAATTTTGGTGATCTTGCTGTCCCTAAAAAGATAAGGAAGAGACCTACAATGTCAAGTGTCACAAGAATTGTCAAATTAGACCAAAATCAAGGCTAAATTGGGTCCAGAGTTCTCTGGCGCGGATCAGTGCGCAGTTCGTGATGTTCCTTCACTTAAATGGGCCTAACTTACTCATCTTAAGCCCAATTAAGGCATATAATACCTTGTTGGAAAGCTTATTCAGAGGCCCTTAATTTGTTCTAGGGATACGTCAAGATTAATAAGCATAAATAGAAGTTTACAGCCGCACAAGCCAGAGACAGGCGGAAATTAGACAACTTTTACAATCATTGCTTTTGCTTTTATATTATTGGGCTTAATTGGGCTTAATTGCAAAACATTGTTAATTTTCGGATTTTTCACTCATCCTAACCTTGTTGCCATGCGCAGAGTATAACTAGAGCTACAGATATCGGATTTTGGTGATCTTGCTTTCCCTAGAAAGATAAGGAAGAGACCTACAATGTCAGGTTTCACAAGAATTGTCAAATTAGACCAAAATCAAGGCTAAATTGGGTCCCGAGTTCTCTGGCTCGGATCAGTGTGCAGTCCATGATGTTCCTTCACTTAATTGGGCCTAACTTACTCATCTTAAGCCCAATTAAGGCATATGATACCTTGTTGGAAAGCTTATTCAGAGGCCCTTAATTCGGTCTAGGGTTAGGTCTGGATTAAAAAGCATAAATAGCAGTTTACAGCCGCACAAGCTAGAGAGAGAAGGTTGGTTTTGCATTATTGGGCTTAATTGGGCTTAATTGCTAAACATTGTTAATTTTCGGATTTTTCACTCTTCCTGACCTGTTGCCTTGCGCAGAGCATAACTAGAGCTACATATTTCAGATTTTGGTGATCTTGCTGTCCCTAGAAAGATAATGAAGAGACCCACAATTTCATAATTCCAAAGAATTATCAAATTAGGCCAAAATCAAGGCTAAATTGGATCCCGAGTTCTCTAGCACGGATCAGTGCGCAGTCCATAATGTTCCTTCACTTAAATGGGGCTAACTTACTAATCTTAAGCCCAATTAAGGCATATGATACCTTGTTGGAAAGCCTATTCAGAGGCCCTTAATTTGTTCTAGGGTTACGTCAAGATTAATAAGTATAAATAGAAGTTTACAGCCGCACAAGCCAGAGACAGGCGGAAATTAGACAACTTTTACAATCATTACTTTTGCTTTTATGTTATTGGGCTTAATTGCTAAACATTGTTAATTTTCGGATTTTTCACTCATCCCAGTCTTGTTGCAATGCGCAGAGTATAACTAGAGCTACAGATATCTAATTTTGGTAATCTTGCTGTCCCTAAAAAGATAAGGAAGAGACCTATAATGTCAGGTTTCACAAGAATTGTCAAAGTAGACCAAAATCAAGGCTAAATTGGGTCCAGAGTTCTCTGGCGCGGATCAGTGCGCAGTCCGTGGTGTTCCTTCACTTAAATGGGCCTAACTTACTCGTCTTAAGCCCAATTAAGGCATATGATACCTTGTTGGAAAGCTTATTCAGAGGCCCTTAATTGTTCTAGGGTTACGTCAAGATTAATAAGCTTAAATAGAAGTTTACAGCCGCACAAGCCGAGAGAAAGTGGAATTTAGACAACTTTTACAATCATTGCTTTTGCTTTTATATTATTGGGCTTAATTGCAAAACATTGTTAATTTTCGGATTTTTCACTCATCCTGACCTTGTTGCCATGCGCAGAGTATAACTAGAGCTACAGATATCGGATTTTGGTGATCTTGCTATCCCTAGAAAGATAAGGAAGAGACCTACAATGTCAGGTGTCACAAGAATTGTCAAATTAGAACAAAATCATGGCTAAATTGGGTCCCGAGTTCTCTGGCTCGGATCAGTGCGCAGTCCATGATGTTCCTTCACTTAAATGGGCCTAACTTACTCATCTTAAGCCCAATTAAGGCATATGATACCTTGTTGGAAAGCTTATTCAGAGGCCCTTAATTTGGTCTAGGGTTAGGTCAGGATTAATAAGCAAAAATAGAAGTTTACAGCCGCACAAGCCAGAGAGAGAAGGAAATTAGACAACATTTACAATCATTAATTTTGCTTTTACATTATTGGGCATAATTGCTAAACATTGTTAATTTTCGGATTTTTCACTCTTAATGACCTTGTTGCCTTGTGCATAGCTTAACTAGAGCTACAGATATCGGATTTTGATGATCTTGCTATCCCTAGAAAGATAAGGAAGGGACCTACAATTTCAGGTTCACAAGAATTGTCAAATTATTCCAAAATCAAGGCTAAATTGGATCCCGAGTTCTCTAGGACGGATCAGGGCGCAGTCCATCGTGTTCCTTCACTTAAATGGGGCTAACTTACTAATCTTAAGCCCAATTAAGGCATATGATACCTTGTTGGAAAGCCTATTCGGAGACCTTTAATTTGTTCTAGGGTTACGTCAAGATTAATAAGCATAAATAGCAGTTTATAGCCGCACAAGCCAGAGACAGACTGAAATTAGACAACTTTTACAATCATTACTTTTGCTTTTATGTTATTGGGCTTAATTGCCAAACATTGTTAATTTTCGGATTTTTCACTCATCCCAGTCTTGTTGCCATGCGCAGAGTATAACTAGAGCTACAGATATCGAATTTTGGTAATCTTGCTGTCCCTAAAAAGATAAGGAAGAGACCTACAATGTCAGGTTTCACAAGAATTGTCAAATTAGACCAAAATCAAGGCTAAATTGGGTCCAGAGTTCTCTGGCGCGGATTAGTGCTGTGATCGGTGGTGTTCCTTCACTTAAATGGGCCTAACTTACTCATCTTAAGCCCAATTAAGGCATATGATACCTTGTTGGAAAGCTTATTCAGAGGCCCTTAATTTGTTCTAGGGTTACGTCAAGATTAATAAGCATAAATAGAAGTTTACAGCCACACAAGCCAGAGAAAGGCGGAAATTAGATAACTTTTACAATCATTGCTTTTGATTTTATATTATTGGGCTTAATTGGGCTTAATTGCAAAACATTGTTAATTTTCGGATTTTTCACTCAGCCTGACCTTGTTGCCATGCGCAGAGTATAACTAGAGCTACAGATATCTGATTTTGGTGATCTTGCTATCCCTAGAAAGATAAGGAAGAGACCTACAATGTCAGGTTTCACAAGAATTGTCAAATTAGACCAAAATCAAGGCTAAATTGGGTCCCGAGTTCTCTGGCTCGGATCAGTGCGCAGTCCATGATGTTCCTTCACTTAAATGGGCCTAACTTACCCATCTTAAGCCCAATTAAGGCATATGATACCTTGTTGGAAAGCTTATTCAGAGGCCCTTAATTTGGTCTAGGGTTAGGTCGGGATTAAAAAGCATAAATAGCAGTTTACAGCCGCACAAGCTAGAGAGAGAAGGAAATTAGACAACTTTTACAGTCATTGTTTTTGCTTTTACATTATTGGGCATAATTGCCAAACATTGTTAATTTTTGGATTTTTCACTCTTCATGACCTTGTTGCCTTGTGCAGATCTTAACTAGAGCTACAGATATCGGGTTTTGATGATCTTGCTGTCCCTAGAAAGATAAGGAAGGGACCTACAATTTCAGGTTCACAAGAATTGTCAAATTATTCCAAAATCAAGGCTAAATTGGGTCCCGAGTTCTCTGGCGCGGATCAGTACGCAGTCCATGATATTCCTTCACTTAAATGGGTCTAACTTACTAATCTTAAGCCCAATTAAGGCATATGATACCTTGTTGGAAAGCTTATTTAGATGCCCTTAATTCGGTCTAGGGTTAGGTCTGGATTAAAAAGCATAAATAGCAGTTTACAACCGCACAAGCTAGAGAGAGAAGGAAATTAGACAACTTTTACAATCATTGTTTTTGCTTTTACATTATTGGGCTTAATTGCTATTTTTGCTTATTAAAAAGCATAAATAGCAGTTTACAGCCGCACAAGCTAGAGAGAGAAGGAAATTAGACAACTTTTACAATCATTGTTTTTGGTTTTACATTATTGGGCTTAATTGGGCTTAATTGCTAAACATAGTTAATTTTCGGATTTTTCACTCATCCCAGTCTTGTTGCCATGCGTAGAGTATAACTAGAGCTACAGATATCGGATTTTGGTGATCTTGATATCCCTAGAAAGATAAGGAAGAGACCCACAATTTCATATTTCCAAAGAATCATTAAATTAGGACAAAATCAAGGCTAAATTGGATCCCGAGTTCTCTAGCACGGATCAGTGCGCAGTCCATGATGTTCCTTCACTTAAATGGGCCTAACTTACTAATCTTAAGCCCAATTAAGGCATATGATACCTTGTTGGAAAGCTTATTTAGAGGCCCTTAATTTGGTCTAGGGTTAGGTGGGGATTAATAAGCAAAAATAGAAGTTTACAGCCGCACAAGCCAGAGAGAGAAGGAAATTTGACAACTTTTACAATGATTGTTTTTGGTTTTACATTATTGGGCTTAATTGGACTTAATTGCTAAACATAGTTAATTTTCGGATTTTTCACTCATCCCAGTCTTGTTGCCATGCGCAGAGTATAACT
>JAUPTC010000010.1:3759322-3775290 GCA_030762895.1 Sophora flavescens | reverse complement strand
TTTAGGGACAGCAAGATTACCAAAATTCGATATCTGTAGCTCTAGTTATACTGCGCATGGCAACAAGACTGGGATGAGTGAAAAATCCGAAAATTAACAATGTTTGGCAATTAAGCCCAATAACATAAAAGCAAAAGTAATGATTGTAAAAGTTGTCTAATTTCAGTCTGTCTCTGGCTTGTGCGGCTATAAACTGCTATTTATGCTTATTAATCTTGACGTAACCCTAGAACAAATTAAAGGCCTCTGAATAGGCTTTCCAACAAGATATCATATGCCTTAATTGGGCTTAAGATTAGTAAGTTAGCCCCATTTAAGTGAAGGAACACGATGGACTGCGCCCTGATCCGTCCTAGAGAACTCGGGATCCAATTTAGCCTTGATTTTGGAATAATTTGACAATTCTTGTGAACCTGAAATTGTAGGTCCCTTCCTTATCTTTCTAGGGATAGCAAGATCATCAAAATCCGATATCTATCGCTCTAGTTAAGCTCTGCACAAGGCAACAAGGTCATGAAGAGTGAAAAATCCGAAAATTAACAATGTTTAGCAATTATGCCCAATAATGTAAAAGCAAAATTAATGATTGTAAATGTTGTCTAATTTCCTTCTCTCTCTGGCTTGTACGGCTGTAAACTTCTATTTTTGCTTATTAATCCTGACCTAACCCTAGACCAAATTAAGGGCCTCTGAATAAGCTTTCCAACAAGGTATCATATGCCTTAATTGGGCTTAAGATGAGTAAGTTAGGCCCATTTAAGTGAAGGAACATCATGGACTGCGCACTGATCCGAGCCAGAGAACTCGGGACCCAATTTAGCCATGATTTTTGTCTAATTTGACAATTCTTGTGAAACCTGACATTGTAGGTCTCTTCCTTATCTTTCTAGGGATAGCAAGATCACCAAAATCCGATATCTGTAGCTCTAGTTATACTCTGCGCATGGCAACAAGGTCAGGATGAGTGAAAAATCCGAAAATTAACAATGTTTTGCAATTAAGCCCAATAATATAAAAGCAAAAGCAATGATTGTAAAAGTTGTCTAAATTCCGCCTGTCTCTGGCTTGTGCGGCTGTAAACTTCTATTTAAGCTTATTAATCTTGACGTAACCCTAGAACAATTAAGGGCCTCTGAATAAGCTTTCCAACAAGGTATCATATGCCTTAATTGGGCTTAAGATGAGTAAGTTAGGCCCATTTAAGTGAAGGAACACCACGGACTGCGCACTGATCCGCGCCAGAGAACTCTGGACCCAATTTAGCCTTGATTTTGGTCTACTTTGACAATTCTTGTGAAACCTGACATTATAGGTCTCTTCCTTATCTTTTTAGGGACAGCAAGATTACCAAAATTAGATATCTGTAGCTCTAGTTATACTCTGCGCATGGCAACAAGACTGGGATGAGTGAAAAATCCGAAAATTAACAATGTTTAGCAATTAAGCCCAATAACATAAAAGCAAAAGTAATGATTGTAAAAGTTGTCTAATTTCCGCCTGTCTCTGGCTTGTGCGGCTGTAAACTTCTATTTATACTTATTAATCTTGACGTAACCCTAGAACAAATTAAGGGCCTCTGAATAGGCTTTCCAACAAGGTATCATATGCCTTAATTGGGCTTAAGATTAGTAAGTTAGCCCCATTTTAGTGAAGGAACATTATGGACTGCGTACTGATCCGTGCTAGAGAACTCGGGATCCAATTTAGCCTTGATTTTGGCCTAATTTGATAATTCTTTGGAATTATGAAATTGTGGGTCTCTTCATTATCTTTCTAGGGACAGCAAGATCACGAAAATCCGAAATCTGTAGCTCTAGTTATGCTCTGCGCAAGGCAACAGGTCAGGAAGAGTGAAAAATCCGAAAATTAACAATGTTTAGCAATTAAGCCCAATTAAGCCCAATAATGTAAAACCAAAAACAATGATTGTAAAACTTGTCTAATTTCCTTCTCTCTCTAGCTTGTGCGGCTGTAAACTGCTATTTATGCTTTTTAATCCAGACCTAACCCTAGACCGAATTAAGGGCCTCTGAATAAGCTTTCCAACAAGGTATCATATGCCTTAATTGGGCTTAAGATTAGTAAGTTAGGCCCATTTAAGTGAAGGAATATCATGGACTGCGCACTGATCCGCGTCAGAGTACTCGGGACCCAATTTAGCCTTGATTTTGGTCTAATTTGACAATTATTGTGACACCTGAAATTGTTGGTCTCTTCCTTATCTTTCTAGGGACTGCAAGATCACCAAAATCCGAAATCTGTAGCTCTATTTATGTTCTGCGCAAGGCAACAAGGTCAGGAAGAGTGAAAAATCCGAAAATTAACAATGTTTAGCAGTTAAGCCCAATTATGTAAAAGCAAACAATGATTGTAAAAGTTGTCTAATTTCCGTCTCTCTCTGGCTTGTGCGGCTGTAAACTGCTATTTTTCATATTAATCCTGACCTATCCCTACACCAAATTAAGGGCCTCTGAATAAGCATTCCAACAAGGTATCATATGCCATAATTGGGCTTAAGATTAGTAAGTTAGGCCCATTTAAGTGAAGGAATATCATGGACTGCGCACTGATCCACGCCAGAGTACTCGGGACCCAATTTAGCCTTGATTTTGGTCTAATTTGACAATTATTGTGAAACCTGAAATTGTAGGTCTCTTCCTTATCTTTCTAGGGACAGCAAGATCACCAAAATCCGATATCTGTAGCTCTAGTTATACTCTGCGCATGGCAACAAGACTGGGATGAGTGAAAAATCCGAAAATTAACTATGTTTAACAATTAAGTCCAATTAAGCCCAATAATGTAAAACCAAAAACAATGATTGTAAAAGTTGTCAAATTTCCATCTCTCTCTAGCTTGTGCGGCTGTATGGTGCTATCTATGCTTTTTAATCCCGACCTAACCCTAGACCAAATTAAGGGCCTCTGAATAAGCTTTCCAAGAAGGTATCATATGCCTTAATTGGGCTTAAGATTAGTAAGTTAGGCCCATTTAAGTGAGGGAACATCATGGACTGCGCACTGATCCGTGCTAGAGAACTCGAGATCCAATTTTGCCTAGATTTTGGCCTAATTTCATAATTCTTTGGAAATACGAAATTGTGGGTCTCTTCCTTATCTTTCTAGGGATAGCAAGATCACCAAAATCCGATATCTGTAGCTCTAGTTATACTCTGCACATGGCAACAAGACTGGGATGAGTGAAAAATCGAAAATTAACTATGTTTAGCAATTAAGCCCAATTAAGCCCAATAATGTAAAACCAAAAACAATGATTGTAAAAGTTGTCTAATTTCCTTCTCTCTCTAGCTTGTGCGGCTGTAAAATGCTATTTATGCTTTTTAATCCCGACCTAACCCCTAGACCAAATTAAGGGCCTCTGAATAAGCTTTCCAACAAGGTATCATATGCCTTAATTGGGCTTAAGATTAGTAAGTTAGGCCCATTTAAGTGAAGGAGTATCATTGACTGCGCACTGATCCGCGCCAGAGAACTCAGGACCAAATTTAGCCTTGGTTTTGGAATAATTTGACAATTCTTGTGAACTTGAAATTGTAGGTCCCTTCCTTATCTTTCTAAGGACAGCAAGAACATCAAAATCCGATATCTGTAGCTCTAGTTATGCTTTGCGCAAGGCAACAAGGTCAGGATGATTGAAAAATCCGAAAATTAACAATGTTTAGCAATGAAGCCCAATAATGTAAAACCAAAAACAATTATTGTAAAAGTTGTCTAATTTTATTTCTCTCTCTAGCTTGTGCGGCTGTAAACTGCTATTTATGCTTTTTAATAAGTAAAAATAGTAATTAAGCCCAATAATGTAAAAGCAAAAACAATGATTGTAAAAGTTGTCTAATTTCCTTCTCTCTCTAGCTTGTGCGGCTGTAAACTGCTATTTATGCTTTTTAATCCAGACCTAACCCTAGACCGAATTAAGGGCCTCTAAATAAGCTTTCCTACAAGGTATCTATGCCTTAATTGGGCATAAGATTAGTAAGTTAGGCCCATTTAAGTGAAGGAATATCTTGGACTGCGCACCGATCCGCGCCAGAGAACTCGGGACCCAATTTTGCATTGATTTTGGAATAATTTGACAATTCTTGTGAACCTGAAATTGTAGGTCCCTTCCTTATCTTTCTAGGGATAGCAAGATCATCAAAATCCGATATCTGTAGATCTAGTTAAGCTCTGCACAAGGCAACAAGGTCATGAAGAGTGAAAAATCCGAAAATTAACAATATTTAGCAATTATGCCCAATAATGTAAAAGCAAAAACAATGATTGTAAAAGTTGTCTAATTTCCTTCTCTCTCTGGCTTGTGCGGCTGTAAACTTCTATTTTTGCTTATTAATGCTGACCTAACCATAGACCAAATTAAGGGCCTCTGAATAAGCTTTCGAACAAGATATCATATGCCTTAATTGGGCTTAAGATGAGTAAGTTAGGCCCAATTAAGTGAAGGAACATCATGGACTGCACACTGATCCCAGCCAGAGAACTCGGGACCCAATTTAGCCTTGATTTTGGTCTAATTTGACAATTCTTGTGAAACCTGACATTGTAGGTCTCTTCCTTATCTTTCTAGGGAAAGCAAGATCACCAAAATCCGATATCTGTAGCTCTAGTTATACTCTGCGCATGGCAACAAGGTCAGGATGAGTGAAAAATCCGAAAATTAACAATGTTTTGCAATTAAGCCCAATTAAGCCCAATAATATAAAAGCAAAAGCAATGATTGTAAAAGTTGTCTAATTTCCGCCTGTCTCTGGCTTGTGCGGCTGTAAACTTCTATTTATGCTTATTAATCTTGACGTAACCCTAGAACAAATTAAGGGCCTCTGAATAAGCTTTCCAACAAGGTATTATATGCCTTAATTGGGCTTAAGATGAGTAAGTTAGGCCCATTTAAGTGAAGGAACATCACGGACTGCGCACTGATCCGCGCTAGAGAACTCTGGACCCAATTTAGCCTTGATTTTGGTCTAATTTGACAATTCTTGTGACACTTGTCATTGTAGGTCTCTTCCTTATCTTTTTAGGGACAGCAAGATCACCAAAATTCGATATATGTAGCTCTAGTTATACTCTGCGCATGGCAACAAGACTGGGATGAGTGAAAAATCCGAAAATTAACAATGTTTAGCAATTAAGCCCAATTAAGCCCAATAATGTAAAACCAAAAACAATGATTGTAAAACTTGTCTAATTTCCTTCTCTCTCTAATTTGTGCGGTTGTAAACTGCTATTTATGCTTTTTAATCCTGACCTAACCCTAGACCAAATTAAGGGCCTCTGAATAAGCTTTCCAACAAGGTATCATATGCCTTAATTGGGCTTAATTAAGATTAGTAAGTTAGGCCCATTTAAGTGAAGGAATATCATGGACTGCGCACTGATCCGCGCCAGAGAACTCGGGACCCAATTTAGCCTTGATTTTGGTCTAATTTGACAATTCTTGTGAAACCTGACATTGTAGGTCTCTTCCTTATCTTTCTAGAGACAGCAAGATCATCAAAATCCGATATCTATAGCTCTAGTTATGCTCTGCACAAGGCAACAAGGTCAGGAAGAGTGAAAAATCCGAAAATTGACAATGTTTTGCAATTATGCCCAATTAAGCCCAATAATGTAAAACCAAAATCAATGATTATAAAAGTTGTCTAATTTCCTTCTCTCTCTAGCTTGTGTGGTTCTAAACTACTATTTATGCTTTTTAATCCCGACCTAACCCTAGACCAAATTAAGGGCCTCTGAATAAGCTTTCCAACAAGGTATCATATGCCTTAATTGGGCTTAAGATTAGTTAGGCCCTTTTAAGTGAAGGAATATCATGGACAGCGCATTGATCCGCGCCAGAGAACTCGGGACCCAATTTAGCCTTGATTTTGGAATAATTTGACAATTCTTGTGAACCTGAAATTGTAGGTCCCTTCCTTATCTTTCTAGGGACAGCAAGATCATCAAAATCCGATATCGGTAGCTCTAGTTATGCTCTGCACAAGGCAACAAGCTAGAGAGAGAAGGAAATTAGACAACTTTTACAATCATTGTTTTTTGTTTTACATTATTGGGCTTAATTGCGCTTAATTGCTAAACATTGTTAATTTTCGAATTTTTCACTCATCGCGAACTTGTTGCCTTGGGCAGAGCATAACTAGAGCTACAGATTTCGGATTTTGGTGATCTTGCTGTCCCTAGAAAGATAAGGAAGGGACCAACAATTTCAGGTTTCACAAGAATTGTCAAATTAGACCAAAATCAAGGCTAAATTGGGTCCCAGTACTGCGCGCGGATCATGCGCAGTTCATGATATTCCTTCACTTAAATGGGCCTAACTTACTCATTTAAGCCCAATTAAGGCATATGATACCTTGTTGGAAAGCTTATTCGAGGCCCTTAATTTAGTCGGGGTCAGCTCAGGATAAGGTCGGGACCCAATTTAGCCTTGATTTTGGCCTAAATTGACAATTCTAGTGTCACCTGAAATTGTAGGTCTCTTCCTTATCTTTCTTGGGACAGCAAGATCACCAAAATCCGATATCTGTAGCTCAAGTTATACTCTGCGCATGGCAACAAGACTGGGATCCTTGTAGAGCCCAAATGGACTAGTTTGATCCTAATAGAGCCCAAATGGACTTGTTTGATCCTAGTGGAGCCCAAATGGACTTGTTAGGTCATATAGGACCGAATTGGGCCAATTTGTACGTCTTTGGTCCTAACGGAGCCCAAATGGATTTGTTTGATCCTAATAGAGCCCCAATGGACTTGTTTGATCCAAATAGAGCCCATATGGACTTGTTTGGTCAATTTGTACTTCTTTGGTCCTATTGGAGACCAAATGGACTTGTTTGATCCTAATAGAGCCAAAATGCACTTTTTAGGTCATATAGGACCTAACTGTGCCAATTTGTACTTCTTTGGTCCTATTGGAGCCCAAATGGACTTGTTTGATCCTAATAGAGCCCAAATGGACTTTTTAGGTCATATAGGACCTAACTGGGCCAATTTGTACTTCTTTGGTCCAAATGGAGCCGGCCCGCGGGACACCACACACGAACCCACCCCGCCCAAATGGACTTGTTTTATCCTAATAGAGCCAAATTTGTACTCATTATGGAGCTACAAATATCGGATTTTGGTGATCTTGCTGTCCATAGAAAGATAAGGAAGAGACCTACAATTTCAGGTGACACAAGAATTGTCAATTTAGGCCAAAATCAAGGCTAAATTGGATCCCGACTTATCTGACCTGACTTAGACCAAAATGCAATAAGCTTTCCAACAAGGCCCAATTTGATCTACGGTTAGGTGAGGATTAATAATCATAAATAGTAGTTTACAGCCGCACAAGCCAGAGAGAGACGGAAATTAGACAACTTTTACAATCATTGTTTTTGCCCCAAATGGACGTTTTAGGTCATATAGGACCTAACTGGGCCCATTTGTACTTCTTTGGTCCTATTGGAGCCCAAATGGACTTGTTTGATCCTAATATAGCCCAAATGGACTTTTTAGGTCATATATGACCGAAGCCCAAATGGACTTTTTAGGTCATATAGGACCTAACTGGGCCAATTTGTAATTCTTTGGTCCTCATGGAGCCCAAATGGACCTGTTTGATCCTAATAGAGCCCAAATGGACTTTTTAGGTCATATAGGACCTAACAGGGCCAATTTGTACTTCTTTGGTCCTATTGGAGCCAAAATGGACTTGTTTGATCCTAATAGAGCCCAAATGGACTTTTTAGGTCATATAGGACCTAACTGGGCCAATTTGTACTTCTTTGGTCCTAATGGAGCCCAAATGGACTTGTTTAATCCTAGTAGAGCCCAAATGGACTTGTTTGATCCTAATAGAGCCCAAATGGACTTTTTAGGTCATATAGGACCTAGCTGGGCCAATTTGTACTTCTTTGGTCCTAATGGAGCCCAAATGGACTTGTGTGATCCTAATAGAGCCCAAATGGACTGTTTAGGTCATATAGGACCTAACTGGGCCAATTTGTACTTCTTTGGTCCTAATGGAGCCCAAATGGACCTGTTTGATCCAAATAGAGACCAAATGGACTTTTTAGGTCATATAGGACCTAACTGGGCCAATTTGTACTTCTTTGGTCCTATTGGAGCCCAAATGGACTTGTTTGATCCTAATAGAGCCCAAATGGACTTTTTAGGTCATATAGGACCTAACTGGGCCAATTTGTACTTCTTCGGTCCTAATGGAGCCCAAATGGACTTTTTTGACCCTAATAGAGCCCAGATGGACTTTTTAGGTCATATAGGACCTAACTGGGCCAATTTGTACTTCTTTGGTCCCAATTAGAACCCAAATGGACTTGTTTGATCCTCATAGAACCCAAACGGACTTTTTAGGTCAAATAGGACCTAACTGGGCCAATTTGTACTTCTTTGGTCCTAATGGAGCCCAAATGGACTTGTTTGATCCTAATAGAGCACAAATGGACTTTTTAGGTCATATAGGACCTAATTGGGCCAATTTGTACTTCTTTGGTCCTAATGGAGCCCAAATGGACTTGTTTGATCCTAGTATAGCCCAAATGGACTTGTTAGGTCATAAAGGACCTAACTGGGTCAAGTTGTACTTCTTTGGTCCTAATGGAGTCCAATTGGACCTGTTTGATCCTAATAGAGCCCCCATGGCCCATTTAGCTCATACAGGACCTACCGGGTCCAATCTGTACTTCCTTGCTCCTAATAGGGACCAAATGGACTTGTTTGATCCTAATAAAGCCCAAATGGACTTTTTAGGTCATAAAGGACCTAACTGGGTCAATTTGTACTTCTTTGGTCCTATTGGAGCCCAAATGGACTTGTGTGATCCTAATAGAGCCCAAATGGACTTTTTAGGTCATATAGGACCTAACTGGGCCAATTTGTAATTCTTTGGTCCTAATGGAGCCCAAATGGACCTGTTTGATCCTAATAGAGCCCAAATGGACTTTTTAGGTCATATAGGACCTAACAGGGCCAATTTGTACTTCTTTGGTCCTATTGGAGCCAAAATGGACTTGTTTGATCCTAATAGAGCCCAAATGGACTTTTTAGGTCATATAGGACCTAACTGGGCCAATTTGTACTTCTTTGGTCCTAATGGAGCCCAAATGGACTTGTTTAATCCTAATAGAGCCCAAATGGACTTGTTTGATCCTAATAGAGCCCAAATGGACTTTTTTTATCCTAGTAGAGCCCAAATGGACTTGTTTGATCCTAATAGAGCCCAAATGGACTTTTTAGGTCATATAGGACCTAGCTGGGCCAATTTGTACTTCTTTGGTCCTAATGGAGCCCAAATGGACTTGTGTGATCCTAATAGAGCCCAAATGGACTGTTTAGGTCATATAGGACCTAACTGGGCCAATTTGTACTTCTTTGGTCCTAATGGAGCCCAAATGGACCTGTTTGATCCAAATAGAGACCAAATGGACTTTTTAGGTCATATAGGACCTAACTGGGCCAATTTGTACTTCTTTGGTCCTATTGGAGCCCAAATGGACTTGTTTGATCCTAATAGAGCCCAAATGGACTTTTTAGGTCATATAGGACCTAACTGGGCCAATTTGTACTTCTTCGGTCCTAATGGAGCCCAAATGGACTTTTTTGACCCTAATAGAGCCCAGATGGACTTTTTAGGCCATATAGGACCTAACTGGGCCAATTTGTACTTCTTTGGTCCCAATTAGAGCCCAAATGGACTTGTTTGATCCTCATAGAACCCAAACGGACTTTTTAGGTCAAATAGGACCTAACTGGGCCAATTTGTACTTCTTTGGTCCTAATGGAGCCCAAATGGACTTGTTTGATCCTAATAGAGAACAAATGGACTTTTTAGGTCATATAGGACCTAATTGGGCCAATTTGTACTTCTTTGGTCCTAATGGAGCCCAAATGGACTTGTTTGATCCTAGTAGAGTCCAAATGGACTTGTTAGGTCATAAAGGACCTAACTGGGTCAATTTGTACTTCTTTGGTCCTAATGGAGTCCAAATGGACCTGTTTGATCCTAATAGAGCCCAAATGGACTTTTTAGGTCATAAAGGACCTAACTGGAACAATTTGTACTTCTTTGATCCTAATAGGGACCAAATGGACTTGTTTGATCCTAATAAAGCCCAAATGGACTTTTTAGGTCATAAAGGACCTAACTGGGTCAATTTGTACTTCTTTGGTCCTATTGGAGCCCAAATGGACATGTGTGATCCTAATAGAGCCCAAATGGACTTTTTAGGTCATAAAGGACATAACTGGGCCAATTTGTACTTCTTTGGTCCTAATGGAGCCCAAATGGACTTGTGTGATCCTAATAGAGCCCAAATGGACTTTTTAGGTCATATAGGACCTAACTGGGCCAATTTGTACTTCTTTGGTCCTAATGGAGCCCAAATGGACCTGTTTGATCCTAATAGAGCCCAAATGGACTTTTTAGGTCATATAGGACCTAATTGGGCAAATTTGTACTTTTTTGGTCCTAATGGAGCCCAAATGGACCTGTTTGATCCTAATAGAAGCCAAATGGACTTTTTAGGTCATATAGGACCTAACTGGGCCAATTTGTACTTTTTGATCCTATTGGAGCGCAAATGGACCTGTTTGATCCTAATAGAGCCCAAATGGACTTTTTAGGTCATATAGGACTTAACTGGGCCAATTTATACTTCTTTGGTCCTAATGGAGCCCAAATGGACTTGTTTGACCCTAATAGAACCCAAATGGACTTTTTAGGTCATATAGGACCTAACTGGGCCAATTTGTACTTCTTTGGCCCAATTAGAGCCCAAATGGACTTGTTTGATCCTAATAAAGCCCAAATGGACTTTTAGGTCATATAGGACCTAACTCAGGTCAATTTGTACTTCTTTGGTCCTACTGGAGCCCAAATGGACTTGTTTGATCCTAATAGAGCCCAAATGGACATTTTAGGTCAAATAGTATCTATATGGGCCAATATGTACTTCTTTGGTCCTAATGGAGCCAAAATGGACTTCTTTGATCCTAATAGAGCCCAAATGGACCTATTGGGTCAATAGGACCTAACGGCCCAATTTTAATTCTTTGGTCCTAATGGAGCCCAAACGGACTTGTTTGAACCTAATAGAACCCAAATGGACTTGTTTGATCCTAATAGAGCCCCAAATGGACTTGTGTGATCCTAGTAGAGCCCTAATGGACTTGTTTGATCCTAATAGGGTCCAAATGGACTTGTTTGATCCTAATAAAGCCCAAATGGACTTTTTAGGTCATATAGGACCAACCGGGCCAATTTGAAATTCTTTGGTCCTATTGGAGCCCAAATAGACTTGTTTGATCCTAATAGAGCCAAAATGCACTTTTAGGTCTTATAGGACCTAACTGGGCCAATTTGTACTTCTTTGGTCCTATTGGAGCCCAAATGGACTTGTTTAAACCTAATAGAGCCCAAATGGACTTGTTAGGTCATATAGGACATAACTGAGCCAATTTGTGCTTCTTTGATACTATTGGAGCCCCAACTGGACTTGTTTGATCCTAATAGAGCCCAAATGTACTTTTTAGGTCATTAAGGACCTAACTGGGCCAATTTGTACTTTTTTGTCCTAATGGATCCCAAATGGACTTGTTTGATCCTAATAGAGCCCAAATGGACTTTTTAGGTCATATAGGACCTAACAGGGCCAATTTGTACTTCTTTGGTCCAATGGAGCCCAAATGGACTTGCTTGATCCTAATAGAGCCCAAATGGACTTTTTAGGTCATATAGGACCCAACTGGGCCAATTTGTACTTCTTTGGTCCTATTGGAGCCCAAATGGACTTGTTTGATCCTAGAAGAGCCCAAATGGACTTGTTTGATCCTAATAGAGCCCAAATGGACTTGTTTGGTCCTAGTGGAGCCCAAATGGACGTGTTTGATCCTAATATAGCCCAAATGGACTTTTTAGGTCATATAGGACCTAAACTGGGCCAATTTGTACTTCTTTGGTCCTAATGGAGCCCAAATGGACTTGTTTGATCCTAATAGAGCCTAAATGGACTTTTTGGGTCATATAGGAGGTAACTGGGCCAATTTGTACTTCTTTGGTCCTATTGGAGCCCAAATGGACAAGTGTGATCCAAATAGAGCACGAATGGACTTTTTAGGTCATATAGGACCTAACTGGGCCAATTTGTACTTCTTTGGTCCTAATGGAGCCCAAATGGACTTGTTTGATCCTAATAGAGCCCAAATGGACTTTTTAGGTCATATAGGACCTATCTGGGCCAATTTGTACTTCTTTGGTCCTAATGGAGCCCCAATGTACTAGATTCATCCAAATAGAGCCCAAATGGACTTTTTTGGTCATATAGGACCTAACGGGTCAATTTGTACTTCTTTGGTCCTAATGGAGCCCAAATGGACTTGTTTGATCCTAATAGAGCCCAAATGGACTTTTTAGGTCATAAAGGACCTAACTGGGCCAATTTGTACTTCTTTGGTCCTAATGGAGCCCAAATGGACTTGTTTGATCCTAATAGAGCCCAAATGGACTTTTTAGGTCATATAGGACCTGAATGGGCCAATGTGTACTTCTTTGGTTCCCTAATAGAGCCCAAATGGACTTGTTTGATCCTAATAGAGCCCAAATGGACTTTTTAGGTCAATAGGACCTAATGGAGCCAATTTGTACTTCTTTGGTCCTAATGGAGCCCAAATGGACTTGCTTGATCCTAGTAGAGCCCAAATGGACTTGTTAGGTCATAAAGGACCTAACTGGGCCAATTTGTACTTCTTTGGTCCTATTGGAACCAAAATTGACTTTTTAGGTCATATAGGACGGAACTGGGCCATTTTGTACTTCTTTGGTCCTATTTGAGCCCAAATGGACTTGTTTGATCCTAGTAGAGCCCAAATGGACTTTTTAGGTCATAAAGGACCTAAGCTGGGCCAATTTGTTCTTCATTGCTCCGAATGGAGCCCATATGGTGCTGTTTGCTCCTTACAGAGCCCAAATGGACATTTTAGGTCATTTAGGACCTAACTGGGCCAATTTGTTCTTTCTTAGGTGGACTTGTTTGTCCCTAATAGAGCCCAAATAGAGTTTTTAGGTCATATAGGAGCTAACTGGGCCAAGTTGTACTTCTTTGGTCCTAATGGAGCCCAAATGGACTTGTTTGATCCAAGTAGAGCCCAAATGGACTTGTTAGGTCATAAAGGACCTAACTGGGACAATTTGTACTTCTTTGGTCCTATTGGAGCCCAAATGGACTTGTTTGATCCTAATAGAGCCCAAATGGACTTGTTAGGTCATAAAGGACCTAACTGGGCCAATTTGTACTTCTTTGGTCCTAATGGAGCACAAATGGACCTGTTTGATCCTAATAGAGCCCAAATGGACTTGTTAGGTCATAAAGGACCTAACTGGGCCAATTTGTACTTCTTTGGTCCTATTGGAGCCAAAATGGACTTGTTTGAACCTAATAGAGCCCAAATGGACTTTTTAGGTCATATAGGACCTAACTGGGCCAATTTGTACTTCTTTGGTCCTATTGGAGCCCAAATGGACTTGTTTGATCCAAATAGAGCCCAAATGGACTTTTTAGGCCATATAGGACCTAATTGGGCCAATTTGTACTTCTTTGGTCCTAATGGAGGCCAAATGGGCATGTTTGATCCTAGTGGAGCCCAAATAGACTTGTTAGGTCATAAAGGACCTAACTGGGCCAATTTGTACATCTTTGGTCCTAATGGAGCCCAAATGGACCTGTTCGATCCTAATAGAGCCCAAATGGACTTTTTAGGTCATATAGGACCTAACTGGGCCAATTTGTACTTCTTTGGTCCTATTGGAGCCCCAATGGAGCTGTTTGATCCTGATAGAGCCCAAATGGACTTTTTAGGTCATATAGGACCTAACTGGGCCAATTTGTACTTCTTTGGTCCTATTGGAGCCCCAATGGACTTGTTTGATCCTAGTGGAGCCCAAATAGACTTGTTAGGTCATAAAGGACCTAACTGGGCCAATTTGTACTTCTTTGGTCCTAATGGAGCCCAAATGGACCTGTTCGATCCTAATAGAGCCCAAATGGACTTTTTAGGTCATTTAGGACCTAACTGGGCCAATTTGTACTTCTTTGGTCCTATTGGAGCCCCAATGGACCTGTTCGATCCTGATAGAGCCCAAATGGACTTTTTAGGTCATTTAGGACCTAACTGGGCCAATTTGTACTTCTTTGGTCCTATTGGAGCCCCAATGGACCTGTTTGATCCTGATAGAGCCCAAATGGACTTTTTAGGTCATATAGGACCTAACTGGGCCAATTTGTACTTCTTTGGTCCTATTGGAGCCCCAATGGACTTGTTTGATCTTAGTGGAGCCCAAATGGACTTGTTTGGTCATAAAGGACCTAACTGGGTCAATTTGTACTTCTTTGGTTTTAATGGAGCCCAAATGGACCTGTTCGATCCTAATAGAGGCCAAATGGACTTTTTAGGTCATATAGGACCTAACTGGGCCAATTTGTACTTCTTTGGTCCTAATGGAGCCCAAATGGACATGTTTGATCATAATAGTGCCCAAATGGACTTTTTAGGTCATATAGGACCAAACTAGGCCAATTTGTACTTCTTTGGTCCTAATGGAGCCCAAATGGACTTGCTTGATCCTAGTAGAGCCCAAATGGACTTGTTAGGTCATAAAGGACCTAACTGGGCCAATTTGTACTTCTTTGGTCCTAATGGAGCCCAAATGGACCTGTTTGATCCTAGTAGAGCCCAAATGGACTTGTTAGGTCATAAAGGACCTAACTGGGCCAATTTGTACTTCTTTCGTCCCTATGGAGCCCAAATGGACATGTTTGATCCTAGTGGAGCCCAAATAGACTTGTTAGGTCATAACGGACCTAACTGGGCCAATTTGTACTTCTTTGGTCCTAATGGAGCCCAAATGGACCTGTTTGATCCTAATAGAGCCCAAATGGACTTTTTAGGTCATATAGGACCTAACTGGGCCAATTTGTACTTCTTTGGTCCTATTGGAGCCCCAATGGGCCTGTTTGATCCTAATAGAGCCCAAATGGACTTTTTAGGTCATATAGGACCTAACTGGGCCAATTTGTACTTCTTTGGTCCTATTGGAGCCCCAATGGACTTGTTTGATCCTAGTGGAGCCCAAAAAGACTTGTTAGGTCATAAAGGACCTAACTGGGCCAATTTGTACTTCTTTGGTCCTAATGGAGCCCAAATGAACATGTTTGATCCTAGTGGAGCCCAAATAGACTTGTTAGGTCATAAAGGACCTAACTGGGCCAATTTGTACTTCTTTGGTCCTAATGGAGCCCAAATGGACCTCTCCGATCCTAATAGAGCCCAAATGGACTTTTTAGATCAAATAGGACCTAACTGGGCCAATTTGTACTTCTTTGGTCCTATTGGAGCCCCAATGGACCTGTTTGATCCTGATAGAGCCCAAATGGACTTTTTAGGTCATATAGGACCTAACTGGGCCAATTTGTACTTCTTTGGTCCTATTGGAGCCCCAATGGACCTGTTTGATCCTAATAGTGCCCAAATGGACTTTTTAGGTCATATAGGACCTAACTGGGCCAATTTGTAGTTCTTTGGTCCTAATGGAGCCCAAATGGACCTGTTCGATCCTAATAGAGCCCAAATGGACTTTTTAGGTCATATAGGACCTAACTGGGCCAATTTGTACTTCTTTGGTCCTATTGGAGCCCCAATGGACCTGTTTGATCCTGATAGAGCCCAAATGGACTTTTTAGGTCATATAGGACCTAACTGGGCCAATTTGTACTTCTTTGGTCCTATTGGAGCCCCAATGGACCTGTTTGATCCTAATAGTGCCCAAATGGACTTTTTAGGTCATATAGGACCTAACTGGGCCGATTTGTAGTTCTTTGGTCCTAATGGAGCCCAAATGGACCTGTTCGATCCTAATAGAGCCCAAATGGACTTTTTAGGTCATATAGGACCTAACTG
>JAUPTC010000010.1:3613390-3758822 GCA_030762895.1 Sophora flavescens | reverse complement strand
AGAAGTACAAATTGGCCCAGTTAGGTCCTATATGATTTAAAAGTGCATTTTGGCTCTATAAGGATCAAACAAGTCCATTTAGGCTCCAATAGGACCAAAGAAGTACAAATTGGCCCAGTTAGGTCCTTTATGACCTAACAAGTACATTTGGGCTCTACTAGGATCAAACAAGTCAATTTGGGCTCCATTATGACCAAAAAAGTACAAATTGGCCCAGTTAGGTCCTATATGACCTAAAAAGTCCATTTGGGCTCTATTAGGATCAAACAAGTCCATTTGGGCTCCAATAGGACCAAAGAAGTACAAATTGGCCCAGTTAGGTCATTTATGACTTAACAAGTCCATTTGGGCTCTACTAGGATCACACAAGTCCATTTGGGCTCTATTAGGATCAAACAAGTCCATTTGGGCTCCATTAGGACCAAAGAAGTACAAATTGGCACAGTTAGGTCCTTTATGACCTAAAATGTCCAGTTGGGCTCTATTAGGGTCGAACAAGTCCATTTGGGCTCCATTAGGAACAAAGAAGTACAAATTGCCCCAGTTAGGTCCTATATGACCTAAAAAGTCCATTTGGGCTCTATTAGGATCAAACAAGTCCATTTGGGCTCCAATAGGACCAAAGTAGTACAAATTGGCACAGTTAGGTCCTATATGACCTAAAAAGTGCATTTTGGCTCTATTAGGATCAATCAAGTCCATTTGGGCTCCAATAGGACCAAATAAGTACAAATTGACCCAGTTAGGTCATATTTGACCTAAAAAGTGCATTTTGGCTCTATTAGGATCAAACAAGTCCATTTGGGCTCCAATAGGACCAAAGAAGTACAAATTGCCCAGTTAGGTCCTATATGACCTAAAAAGTCCATTTGGCTCTATTAGGGTCAAACAAGTCCATTTGGGCACCATTAGGACCAAAGAAGTACAAATTGGCCCAGTTAGGTCCTATATGACCTAAAAAGTCCATTTGGGCTCCAATAGGACCAAACAAGTCCATTTGGGATCCATTAGGACCAAAGAAGTACAAATTGGCCCAGTTAGGTCCTATATGACCTAAAAAGTCCATTTGGGCTCTATTAGGATCAAACAAGTCCATTTGGGCTCCAATAGAACCAAAGAAGTTCAAATTGGCACAGTTAGATCCTATATGACCTAAAAAGTGCATTTTGGCTCTATTAGGATCAAACAAGTCCATTTGGGCTCCAATAGGACCAAAGAAGTACAAATTGGCCCAGTTAGGTCCTATATGAACTAAAAAGTCCTTTTGGGCTCTATTGGGATCAAACAAGTCCATTTGGGCTCCAATACGACCAAAGATGTACAAATTGGCTCAGTTAGGTCCTATATGACCTAAAAAGTGCATTTTGGCTCTATTAGGATCAAACAAGTGCATTTGGGCTCCATTAGGACCAAAGAAATACAAATTGGCCCAGTTAGGTCCTTTATGACCTAACAAGTCCATCAGGGCTCTATTAGGATCAAACAAGTCCATTGGGGCTCTATTAGGATCAAACAAGTACATTTGGCCTCCATTAGGACCAAAGAAGTACAAATTGGCCCACTTAGGTCCTATATGACCTAAAAAGTGAATTTTGGCTCTATTAGGATCAAACAAGTCCATATGGGCTCCAAAAGGACCAACGAAGTAGAATTTGGCCCAGTTAGGTCCTATATGACCTAAAAAGTCCATTTGGGCTCCACTAGGATCAAACAAGTCCATTTGGGCTCTATTAGGTCACACAAGTCCATTTGGGCTCTACTAGGGTCACACAAGTCCATTTGGGCTCTATTAGGATCAAACAAGTCCATTTGGGCTCCATTAGGACCAAAGAAGAACAGATTGGCACAGTTAGGTCCTTTATGACATAAAATGTCCAGTTGGACTCTATTAGGGTCAAACAAGTCCATTTGGGCTCCATTAGGACCAAAGAAGTACAAATTTGCCCAGTTAGGTCCTATATGACCTAAAAAGTCCATTTGGGCTCTATTAGGGTCAAACAAGTCCATTTGGGCCCCAATAGGACCAAAGAAGTACAAATTGGCCCAGTTAGGTCCTTTATGACCTAACAAGTCCATTTGGGCTCTACTAGGATCACACAAGTCCATTTGGGCTCTATTAGGATCAAACAAGTCCATTTGGGCTCCATTGGGACCAAAGAAGTACAAATTGGCACAGTTAGGTCCATTATGACATAAAATGTCCAGTTGGGCTCTATTAGGGTCAAACAAGTCCATTTGGGCTCCATTAGGACCAAAGAAGTACAAATTGGCCCAGTTAGGTCCTATATGACCTAAAAAGTCCATTTGGGATCTAATAGGATCAAACAAGTCCATTTGGGCTCCATTAGGACCAAAGAAGTACAAATTAGCACAGTTAGGTCCTTTATGACATAAAATGTCCCGTTGGGCTCTATTAGAGTCAAACAAGTCCATTTGGGCTCCATTAGGACCAAAGAAGAACAAATTGGCCCAGTTAGGTCCTATATGACCTAAAAAGTCCATTTGGGATCTATTAGGATCAAACAAGTCCATTTGGGCTCCAATAGGACCAAAGAAGTACAAATTGGCACAGTTAGGTCATATATGACCTAAAAAGTGCATTTTGGCTCTATTAGGATCAAACAAGTCCTTTTGGGCACCAACAGGACCAAATATGTACAAATTGGCCCAGTTAGATCCTATATGACTTAAAAAGTGCATTTTTGCTCTATTAGGATCAAACAAGTGCATTTGGGCTCCATTCGGACCAAAGAAGTACAAATTGGCCCAGTTAGATCCTTTTTGACCTAACAAGTCCCTATGGGCTCTATTAGGATCAAACAAGTCCATTTGGGCTCTATTAGGATCAGACATGTACATTTGACCTCCATTAGGACCAAAGAAGTACAAATTGGCCCACTTAGGTCCAATATGACCTAAAAAGTCCATTTGGGATCTAATAGGATCAAACAAGTCCATTTGGGCTCCATTAGGACCAAAGAAGTACAAATTAGCACAGTTAGGTCCTTTATGACATAAAATGTCCCGTTGGGCTCTATTAGGGTCAAACAAGTCCATTTGGGCTCCAATAGGACCAAAGAAGTACAAATTGGCCCATTTAGGTCCTATATGACCTAAAAAGTCCATTTGGGCTCCACTAGGATCAAACAAGTCCATTAGGGCTCTATTTGGATCAAACAAGTCCATTTGGGCTCTACTTGGATCACACAAGCCCATTTGGACTCTATGAGGATCAAACAAGTCCATTTGGGCTCCATTAGGACCAAAGAAGTACAAATTGGCCCAGTTAGGTCCTTTATGACCTAACAAGTCCATATAGGCTCTATTAGGATCAAACAAGTCCATTGGGGCTTTATTAGGATCAAACAAGTCCATTTGGCCTCCAATAGGACCAAAGAAGAACAAAATGGCCCAGTTAGGTCCTATATGACCTAAAAGGTGCATTTTGGCTCTATTAGGATCAAACAAGTCCATTGGGGCTCCAATAGGACCAAAGAAGTACAAATTGGCACAGTTAGGTCCTCTGTGACCTAAAAAGTCCATTTGGGCTCTATTAGGATCAAACTAGTCCATTGGGGCTCCAATAGGACCAAAGAAGTACAAATTGGCACAGTTAGGTCCTATATGACCTAAAAAGTGTATTTTGGCTCTATTAGGATCAAACAAGTCCATTTGGGCTCCAATAGGACCAAAGAAGTACAAATTGGTCCAGTTAGGTACTATATGACCTAAAAAGTCCATTTGGGCTCTATTGGGGTCAAACAAGTCCATTTGGGCTCCAATACGACCAAAGAATTACAAATTGGCCCAGTTAGGTCCTATATGACCTAATATGTCCAGTTAGGTCCTATATGACCTAAAAAGTCCATTTGGGCCCTAACAGGGTCAAACAAGGCCATTTGGGCTCTATTAGAACCAAAGAAGTACAAATTGCCCCAGTTAGGTCCTATATGACCTAAAAAGTCCATTTGGGCTCTATTAGGATCAAACAAGTCCATTTGGGCTCCAATAGGTTCAAAGAAGTACAAATTGACCCAGTTAGGTCCTATTTGACCTATAAAGTCCATTTGTGCTCTATTAGGATCAAACAAGTCCATTTGGGCTCCAATATGACCAAAGAAGTACAAATTGGCACAGTTAGGTCCTATATGACCTAAAAAGTGCATTTTGGCTCTATTAGGATCAATCAAGTCCATTTGGGCTCCAATAGGACCAAATAAGTACAAATTGGCCCAGTTAGGTCATATTTAACCTAAAAAGTGCATTTTGGCTCTATTAGGATCAAACAAGTCCATTTGGGCTCCAATAGGACCAAAGAAGTACAAATTGGCCCAGTTAGGTCATATATGACCTAAAACGTCCATTTGGCTCTATTAGGGTCAAACAAGTCCATTTGGGCTCCATTAAGACCAAAGAAGTACAAATTGGCCCAGTTAGGTCATTTATGACTTAACAAGTCCATTTGGGCTCTACTTGGATCACACAAGCCCATTTGGACTCTATGAGGATCAAACAAGTCCATTTGGGCTCCATTAGGACCAAAGAAGTACAAATTGGCCCAGTTAGGTCCTTTATGACCTAACAAGTCCATATAGGCTCTATTAGGATCAAACAAGTCCATTGGGGCTTTATTAGGATCAAACAAGTCCATTTGGCCTCCAACAGGACCAAAGAAGAACAAAATGGCCCAGTTAGGTCCTATATGACCTAAAAGGTGCATTTTGGCTCTATTAGGATCAAACAAGTCCATTGGGGCTCCAATAGGACCAAAGAAGTACAAATTGGCACAGTTAGGTCCTCTGTGACCTAAAAAGTCCATTTGGGCTCTATTAGTATCAAACTAGTCCATTGGGGCTCCAATAGGACCAAAGAAGTACAAATTGGCACAGTTAGGTCCTATATGACCTAAAAGTGTATTTTGGCTCTTTTAGGATCAAACAAGTCCATTTGGGCTCCAATAGGACCAAAGAAGTACAAATTGGTCCAGTTAGGTACTATATGACCTAAAAAGTCCATTTGGGCTCTATTGGGGTCAAACAAGTCCATTTGGGCTCCAATACGACCAAAGAATTACAAATTGGCCCAGTTAGGTCCTATATGACCTAATATGTCCAGTTAGGTCCTATATGACCTAAAAAGTCCATTTGGGCCCTAACAGGGTCAAACAAGGCCATTTGGGCTCTATTAGAACCAAAGAAGTACAAATTGCCCCAGTTAGGTCCTATATGACCTAAAAAGTCCATTTGGGCTCTATTAGGATCAAACAAGTCCATTTGGGCTCCAATAGGTTCAAAGAAGTACAAATTGACCCAGTTAGGTCCTATTTGACCTATAAAGTCCATTTGTGCTCTATTAGGATCAAACAAGTCCATTTGGGCTCCAATATGACCAAAGAAGTACAAATTGGCCCAGTTATGTCCTATATGATTTAAAAAGTGCATTTTGGCTCTATTAGGATCAAACAAGTCCATTTAGGCTCCAATAGGACCAAAGAAGTACAAATTGGCCCAGTTAGGTCCATTATGACCTAACAAGTCCATTTGGGCTCTACTTGGATCAAACAAGTCAATTTGGGCTCCATTATGACCAAAAAAGTACAAATTGGCCCAGTTAGGTCCTATATGACCTAAAAAGTCCATTTGGGCTCTATTTGGATCAAACAAGTCCATTTGGGCTCCAATAGGACCAAAGAAGTACAAATTGGCCCAGTTAGGTCATTTATGACTTAACAAGTCCATTTGGGCTCTACTAGGATCACACAAGTCCATTTGGGCTCTATTAGGATCAAACAAGTCCATTTGGGCTCCATTAGGACCAAAGAAGTACAAATTGGCACAGTTAGGTCCTTTATGACCTAAAAAGTCCATTTGGGCTCTATTAGGATCAAACAAGTCCATTTGGGCTCCAATAGGACCAAAGAAGTACAAATTGGCACAGTTAGGTCCTATATGACCTAAAAAGTGCATTTTGGCTCTATTAGGATCAATCAAGTCCATTTGGGCTCCAATAGGACCAAATAAGTACAAATTGGCCCAGTTAGGTCATATTTAACCTAAAAAGTGCATTTTGGCTCTATTAGGATCAAACAAGTCCATTTGGGCTCCAATAGGACCAAAGAAGTACAAATTGGCCCAGTTAGGTCCTATATGACCTAAAACGTCCATTTGGCTCTATTAGGGTCAAACAAGTCCATTTGGGCTCCATTAAGACCAAAGAAGTACAAATTGGCCCAGTTAGGTCATTTATGACTTAACAAGTCCATTTGGGCTCTACTAGGATCACACAAGTCCATTTGGGCTCTATTAGGATCAAACAAGTCCATTTGGGCTCCATTTGGACCAGAGAAGTACAAATTGGCACAGTTAGGTCCTTTATGACCTAAAAAGTCCATTTGGGCTCTATTAGGATCAAACAAGTCCATTTGGGCTCCAATAGGACCAAAGAAGTACAAATTGGCACAGTTAGGTCCTATATGACCTAAAAAGTGCATTTTGGCTCTATTAGGATCAATCAAGTCCATTTGGGCTCCAATAGGACCAAATAAGTACAAATTGGCCCAGTTAGGTCATATTTAACCTAAAAAGTGCATTTTGGCTCTATTAGGATCAAACAAGTCCATTTGGGCTCCAATAGGACCAAAGAAGTACAAATTGGCCCAGTTAGGTCCTATATGACCTAAAAAGTCCATTTGGCTCTATTAGGGTCAAACAAGTCCATTTGGGCTCCATTAGGACCAAAGAAGTACAAATTGGCCCAGTTAGGTCCTATATGACCTAAAAAGTCCATTTGGGCTCCAATAGGACCAAACAAGTCCATTTGGGCTCCATTAGGACCAAAGAAGTACAAATTGGCCCAGTTAGGTCCTATATGACCTAAAAAGTCCATTTGGGCTCTATTAGGATCAAACAAGTCCATTTGGGCTCCAATAGAACCAAAGAAGTTCAAATTGGCACAGTTAGATCCTATATGACCTAAAAAGTCCATTTGGGATCTATTAGGGTCAAACAAGTCCATTTGGGCTCCATTAGGACCACAGAAGTACAAATTGGCCCAGTTAGGTCCTATATGACCTAAAAAGTCCATTTGGGCTCCAATAGGACCAAACAAGTCCATTTTGGCTCTATTAGGATCAAACAAGTCCATTTGGGCTCCAATAGGACCAAAGAAGTACAAATTGGCCCATTTAGGTCCTATATGACCTAAAAAGTCCATTTGGGCTCCACTAGGATCAAACAAGTCCATTAGGGCTCTATTTGGATCAAACAAGTCCATTTGGGCTCTACTTGGATCACACAAGCCCATTTGGACTCTATGAGGATCAAACAAGTCCATTTGGGCTCCATTAGGACCAAAGAAGTACAAATTGGCCCAGTTAGGTCCTTTATGACCTAACAAGTCCATATAGGCTCTATTAGGATCAAACAAGTCCATTGGGGCTTTATTAGGATCAAACAAGTCCATTTGGCCTCCAATAGGACCAAAGAAGAACAAAATGGCCCAGTTAGGTCCTATATGACCTAAAAGGTGCATTTTGGCTCTATTAGGATCAAACAAGTCCATTGGGGCTCCAATAGGACCAAAGAAGTACAAATTGGCACAGTTAGGTCCTCTGTGACCTAAAAAGTCCATTTGGGCTCTATTAGTATCAAACTAGTCCATTGGGGCTCCAATAGGACCAAAGAAGTACAAATTGGCACAGTTAGGTCCTATATGACCTAAAAAGTGTATTTTGGCTCTTTTAGGATCAAACAAGTCCATTTGGGCTCCAATAGGACCAAAGAAGTACAAATTGGTCCAGTTAGGTACTATATGACCTAAAAAGTCCATTTGGGCTCTATTGGGGTCAAACAAGTCCATTTGGGCTCCAATACGACCAAAGAATTACAAATTGGCCCAGTTAGGTCCTATATGACCTAATATGTCCAGTTAGGTCCTATATGACCTAAAAAGTCCATTTGGGCCCTAACAGGGTCAAACAAGGCCATTTGGGCTCTATTAGAACCAAAGAAGTACAAATTGCCCCAGTTAGGTCCTATATGACCTAAAAAGTCCATTTGGGCTCTATTAGGATCAAACAAGTCCATTTGGGCTCCAATAGGTTCAAAGAAGTACAAATTGACCCAGTTAGGTCCTATTTGACCTATAAAGTCCATTTGTGCTCTATTAGGATCAAACAAGTCCATTTGGGCTCCAATATGACCAAAGAAGTACAAATTGGCCCAGTTATGTCCTATATGATTTAAAAAGTGCATTTTGGCTCTATTAGGATCAAACAAGTCCATTTAGGCTCCAATAGGACCAAAGAAGTACAAATTGGCCCAGTTAGGTCCATTATGACCTAACAAGTCCATTTGGGCTCTACTTGGATCAAACAAGTCAATTTGGGCTCCATTATGACCAAAAAAGTACAAATTGGCCCAGTTAGGTCCTATATGACCTAAAAAGTCCATTTGGGCTCTATTTGGATCAAACAAGTCCATTTGGGCTCCAATAGGACCAAAGAAGTACAAATTGGCCCAGTTAGGTCATTTATGACTTAACAAGTCCATTTGGGCTCTACTAGGATCACACAAGTCCATTTGGGCTCTATTAGGATCAAACAAGTCCATTTGGGCTCCATTAGGACCAAAGAAGTACAAATTGGCACAGTTAGGTCCTATATGACCTAAAAAGTGCATTTTGGCTCTATTAGGATCAATCAAGTCCATTTGGGCTCCAATAGGACCAAATAAGTACAAATTGGCCCAGTTAGGTCATATTTAACCTAAAAAGTGCATTTTGGCTCTATTAGGATCAAACAAGTCCATTTGGGCTCCAATAGGACCAAAGAAGTACAAATTGGCCCAGTTAGGTCATATATGACCTAAAACGTCCATTTGGCTCTATTAGGGTCAAACAAGTCCATTTGGGCTCCATTAAGACCAAAGAAGTACAAATTGGCCCAGTTAGGTCATTTATGACTTAACAAGTCCATTTGGGCTCTACTTGGATCACACAAGCCCATTTGGACTCTATGAGGATCAAACAAGTCCATTTGGGCTCCATTAGGACCAAAGAAGTACAAATTGGCCCAGTTAGGTCCTTTATGACCTAACAAGTCCATATAGGCTCTATTAGGATCAAACAAGTCCATTGGGGCTTTATTAGGATCAAACAAGTCCATTTGGCCTCCAACAGGACCAAAGAAGAACAAAATGGCCCATTAGGTCCTATATGACCTAAAAGGTGCATTTTGGCTCTATTAGGATCAAACAAGTCCATTGGGGCTCCAATAGGACCAAAGAAGTACAAATTGGCACAGTTAGGTCCTCTGTGACCTAAAAAGTCCATTTGGGCTCTATTAGTATCAAACTAGTCCATTGGGGCTCCAATAGGACCAAAGAAGTACAAATTGGCACAGTTAGGTCCTATATGACCTAAAAAGTGTATTTTGGCTCTTTTAGGATCAAACAAGTCCATTTGGGCTCCAATAGGACCAAAGAAGTACAAATTGGTCCAGTTAGGTACTATATGACCTAAAAAGTCCATTTGGGCTCTATTGGGGTCAAACAAGTCCATTTGGGCTCCAATACGACCAAAGAATTACAAATTGGCCCAGTTAGGTCCTATATGACCTAATATGTCCAGTTAGGTCCTATATGACCTAAAAAGTCCATTTGGGCCCTAACAGGGTCAAACAAGGCCATTTGGGCTCTATTAGAACCAAAGAAGTACAAATTGCCCCATATAGGTCCTATATGACCTAAAAAGTCCATTTGGGCTCTATTAGGATCAAACAAGTCCATTTGGGCTCCAATAGGTTCAAAGAAGTACAAATTGACCCAGTTAGGTCCTATTTGACCTATAAAGTCCATTTGTGCTCTATTAGGATCAAACAAGTCCATTTGGGCTCCAATATGACCAAAGAAGTACAAATTGGCCCAGTTATGTCCTATATGATTTAAAAAGTGCATTTTGGCTCTATTAGGATCAAACAAGTCCATTTAGGCTCCAATAGGACCAAAGAAGTACAAATTGGCCCAGTTAGGTCCATTATGACCTAACAAGTCCATTTGGGCTCTACTTGGATCAAACAAGTCAATTTGGGCTCCATTATGACCAAAAAAGTACAAATTGGCCCAGTTAGGTCCTATATGACCTAAAAAGTCCATTTGGGCTCTATTTGGATCAAACAAGTCCATTTGGGCTCCAATAGGACCAAAGAAGTACAAATTGGCCCAGTTAGGTCATTTATGACTTAACAAGTCCATTTGGGCTCTACTAGGATCACACAAGTCCATTTGGGCTCTATTAGGATCAAACAAGTCCATTTGGGCTCCATTAGGACCAAAGAAGTACAAATTGGCACAGTTAGGTCCTATGTGACCTAAAAAGTGCATTTTGGCTCTATTAGGATCAATCAAGTCCATTTGGGCTCCAATAGGACCAAATAAGTACAAATTGGCCCAGTTAGGTCATATTTAACCTAAAAAGTGCATTTTGGCTCTATTAGGATCAAACAAGTCCATTTGGGCTCCAATAGGACCAAAGAAGTACAAATTGGCCCAGTTAGGTCATATATGACCTAAAACGTCCATTTGGCTCTATTAGGGTCAAACAAGTCCATTTGGGCTCCATTAAGACCAAAGAAGTACAAATTGGCCCAGTTAGGTCATTTATGACTTAACAAGTCCATTTGGGCTCTACTAGGATCACACAAGTCCATTTGGGCTCTATTAGGATCAAACAAGTCCATTTGGGCTCCATTAGGACCAAAGAAGTACAAATTGGCCCAGTTAGGTCCTTTATGACCTAACAAGTCCATATAGGCTCTATTAGGATCAAACAAGTCCATTGGGGCTTTATTAGGATCAAACAAGTCCATTTGGCCTCCAATAGGACCAAAGAAGAACAAAATGGCCCAGTTAGGTCCTATATGACCTAAAAGGTGCATTTTGGCTCTATTAGGATCAAACAAGTCCATTGGGGCTCCAATAGGACCAAAGAAGTACAAATTGGCACAGTTAGGTCCTCTGTGACCTAAAAAGTCCATTTGGGCTCTATTAGTATCAAACTAGTCCATTGGGGCTCCAATAGGACCAAAGAAGTACAAATTGGCACAGTTAGGTCCTATATGACCTAAAAAGTGTATTTTGGCTCTTTTAGGATCAAACAAGTCCATTTGGGCTCCAATAGGACCAAAGAAGTACAAATTGGTCCAGTTAGGTACTATATGACCTAAAAAGTCCATTTGGGCTCTATTGGGGTCAAACAAGTCCATTTGGGCTCCAATACGACCAAAGAATTACAAATTGGCCCAATTAGGTCCTATATGACCTAATATGTCCAGTTAGGTCCTATATGACCTAAAAAGTCCATTTGGGCCCTAACAGGGTCAAACAAGGCCATTTGGGCTCTATTAGAACCAAAGAAGTACAAATTGCCCCAGTTAGGTCCTATATGACCTAAAAAGTCCATTTGGGCTCTATTAGGATCAAACAAGTCCATTTGGGCTCCAATAGGTTCAAAGAAGTACAAATTGACCCAGTTAGGTCCTATTTGACCTATAAAGTCCATTTGTGCTCTATTAGGATCAAACAAGTCCATTTGGGCTCCAATATGACCAAAGAAGTACAAATTGGCCCAGTTATGTCCTATATGATTTAAAAAGTGCATTTTGGCTCTATTAGGATCAAACAAGTCCATTTAGGCTCCAATAGGACCAAAGAAGTACAAATTGGCCCAGTTAGGTCCATTATGACCTAACAAGTCCATTTGGGCTCTACTTGGATCAAACAAGTCAATTTGGGCTCCATTATGACCAAAAAGTACAAATTGGCCCAGTTAGGTCCTATATGACCTAAAAAGTCCATTTGGGCTCTATTTGGATCAAACAAGTCCATTTGGGCTCCAATAGGACCAAAGAAGTACAAATTGGCCCAGTTAGGTCATTTATGACTTAACAAGTCCATTTGGGCTCTACTAGGATCACACAAGTCCATTTGGGCTCTATTAGGATCAAACAAGTCCATTTGGGCTCCATTAGGACCAAAGAAGTACAAATTGGCACAGTTAGGTCCTATGTGACCTAAAAAGTGCATTTTGGCTCTATTAGGATCAATCAAGTCCATTTGGGCTCCAATAGGACCAAATAAGTACAAATTGGCCCAGTTAGGTCATATTTAACCTAAAAAGTGCATTTTGGCTCTATTAGGATCAAACAAGTCCATTTGGGCTCCAATAGGACCAAAGAAGTACAAATTGGCCCAGTTAGGTCATATATGACCTAAAACGTCCATTTGGCTCTATTAGGGTCAAACAAGTCCATTTGGGCTCCATTAAGACCAAAGAAGTACAAATTGGCCCAGTTAGGTCATTTATGACTTAACAAGTCCATTTGGGCTCTACTAGGATCACACAAGTCCATTTGGGCTCTATTAGGATCAAACAAGTCCATTTGGGCTCCATTAGGACCAAAGAAGTACAAATTGGCCCAGTTAGGTCCTTTATGACCTAACAAGTCCATATAGGCTCTATTAGGATCAAACAAGTCCATTGGGGCTTTATTAGGATCAAACAAGTCCATTTGGCCTCCAATAGGACCAAAGAAGAACAAAATGGCCCAGTTAGGTCCTATATGACCTAAAAGGTGCATTTTGGCTCTATTAGGATCAAACAAGTCCATTGGGGCTCCAATAGGACCAAAGAAGTACAAATTGGCACTGTTAGGTCCTCTGTGACCTAAAAAGTCCATTTGGGCTCTATTAGTATCAAACTAGTCCATTGGGGCTCCAATAGGACCAAAGAAGTACAAATTGGCACAGTTAGGTCCTATATGACCTAAAAAGTGTATTTTGGCTCTTTTAGGATCAAACAAGTCCATTTGGGCTCCAATAGGACCAAAGAAGTACAAATTGGTCCAGTTAGGTACTATATGACCTAAAAAGTCCATTTGGGCTCTATTGGGGTCAAACAAGTCCATTTGGGCTCCAATACGACCAAAGAATTACAAATTGGCCCAGTTAGGTCCTATATGACCTAATATGTCCAGTTAGGTCCTATATGACCTAAAAAGTCCATTTGGGCCCTAACAGGGTCAAACAAGGCCATTTGGGCTCTATTAGAACCAAAGAAGTACAAATTGACCCAGTTAGGTCCTATATGACCTAAAAAGTCCATTTGGGCTCTATTAGGATCAAACAAGTCCATTTGGGCTCCAATAGGTTCAAAGAAGTACAAATTGACCCAGTTAGGTCCTATTTGACCTATAAAGTCCATTTGTGCTCTATTAGGATCAAACAAGTCCATTTGGGCTCCAATATGACCAAAGAAGTACAAATTGGCCCAGTTATGTCCTATATGATTTAAAAAGTGCATTTTGGCTCTATTAGGATCAAACAAGTCCATTTAGGCTCCAATAGGACCAAAGAAGTACAAATTGGCCCAGTTAGGTCCATTATGACCTAACAAGTCCATTTGGGCTCTACTTGGATCAAACAAGTCAATTTGGGCTCCATTATGACCAAAAAAGTACAAATTGGCCCAGTTAGGTCCTATATGACCTGAAAAGTCCATTTGGGCTCTATTTGGATCAAACAAGTCCATTTGGGCTCCAATAGGACCAAAGAAGTACAAATTGGCCCAGTTAGGTCATTTATGACTTAACAAGTCCATTTGGGCTCTACTAGGAGCACACAAGTCCATTTGGGCTCTATTAGGATCAAACAAGTCCATTTGGGCTCCATTAGGACCAAAGAAGTACAAATTGGCACAGTTAGGTCCTATGTGACCTAAAAAGTGCATTTTGGCTCTATTAGGATCAATCAAGTCCATTTGGGCTCCAATAGGACCAAATAAGTACAAATTGGCCCAGTTAGGTCATATTTAACCTAAAAAGTGCATTTTGGCTCTATTAGGATCAAACAAGTCCATTTGGGCTCCAATAGGACCAAAGAAGTACAAATTGGCCCAGTTAGGTCATATATGACCTAAAACGTCCATTTGGCTCTATTAGGGTCAAACAAGTCCATTTGGGCTCCATTAAGACCAAAGAAGTACAAATTGGCCCAGTTAGGTCATTTATGACTTAACAAGTCCATTTGGGCTCTACTAGGATCACACAAGTCCATTTGGGCTCTATTAGGATCAAACAAGTCCATTTGGGCTCCATTAGGACCAAAGAAGTACAAATTGGCACAGTTAGGTCTTTTATGACCTAAAAAGTCCATTTGGGCTCTATTAGGATCAAACAAGTCCATTTGGGCTCCAATAGGACCAAAGAAGTACAAATTGGCACAGTTAGGTCCTATATGACCTAAAAAGTGCATTTTGGCTCTATTAGGATCAATCAAGTCCATTTGGGCTCCAATAGGACCAAATAAGTACAAATTGGCCCAGTTAGGTCATATTTAACCTAAAAAGTGCATTTTGGCTCTATTAGGATCAAACAAGTCCATTTGGGCTCCAATAGGACCAAAGAAGTACAAATTGGCCCAGTTAGGTCCTATATGACCTAAAAAGTCCATTTGGCTCTATTAGGGTCAAACAAGTCCATTTGGGCTCCATTAGGACCAAAGAAGTACAAATTGGCCCAGTTAGGTCCTATATGACCTAAAAAGTCCATTTGGGCTCCAATTGGACCAAACAAGTCCATTTGGGCTCCATTAGGACCAAAGAAGTACAAATTGGCCCAGTTAGGTCCTATATGACCTAAAAAGTCCATTTGGGCTCTATTAGGATCAAACAAGTCCATTTGGGCTCCAATAGAACCAAAGAAGTTCAAATTGGCACAGTTAGATCCTATATGACCTAAAAAGTGCATTTTGGCTCTATTAGGATCAAACAAGTCCATTTGGGCTCCAATAGGACCAAAGAAGTACAAATTGGCCCAGTTAGGTCCTATATGAACTAAAAAGTCCTTTTGGGCTCTATTGGGATCAAACAAGTCTATTTGGGCTCCAATACGACCAAATATGTACAAATTGGCCCAGTTAGGTCCTATATGACCTAAAAAGTGCATTTTCGCTCTATTAGGATCAAACAAGTGCATTTGGGCTCCATTAGGACCAAAGAAATACAAATTGGCCCAGTTAGGTCCTTTATGACCTAACAGGTCCATAAGGGCTCTATTAGGATCAAACAAGTCCATTGGGGCTCTATTAGGATCAAACAAGTACATTTGGCCTCCATTAGGACCAAAGAAGTACAAATTGGCCCACTTAGGTCCTATAAGACCTAAAAAGTGAATTTTGGCTCTATTAGGATCAAACAAGTCCATATGGGCTCCAATAGGACCAAAGAAGTAGAAACTGGCCCAGTTAGGTCCTATATGACCTAAAAAGTCCATTTGGGCTCCACTAGGATCAAACACGTCCATTTGGGGTCTATTAGGATCACACAATTCCATTTGGGCTCTACTAGGGTCACACAAGTCCATTTGGGCTCTATTAGTATCAAACAAGTCCATTTGGGCTCCATTAGGACCAAAGAAGTACAAATTGACCCAGTTAGGTCCTTTATGACCTAACAAGTCCATAAGGGCTCTATTAGGATCAAACAAGTCCAATTGGGCTCTATTAGGATCAAACAGGTCCATTTGGGCTCCATTAGGACCAAAGAAGTACAAATTGGCCCAGTTAGGTCCTATATGACATTAAAAGTCCATTTGGGCTCTATTAGGGTCAAACAAGTCCATTTGGGCTCCATTAGGACCAAAGAAGTACAAATTGGCCCAGTTAGGTCCTTTATGACCTAACAAGTCCATTTGGGCTCTACTAGGATCACACAAGTCCATTTGGGCTCTATTAGGATCAAACAAGTCCATTTGGGCTCCATTAGGACCAAAGAAGTACAAATTGGCACAGTTAGGTCCTTTATGACATAAAATGTCCAATTGGGCTCAATTAGGGTCAAACAAGTCCATTTGGGCTCCATTAGGACCAAAGAAGTACAAATTTGCCCACTTAGGTCCTATATGACCTAAAAAGTCCATTTGGGCTCTATTAGGGTCAAACAAGTCCATTTGGGCTCCAATAGGACCAAAGAAGTACAAATTGGCCCAGTTAGGTCCTTTATGACCTAACATGTCCATTTGGGCTCTACTAGGATCACACAAGTCCATTTGGGCTCTATTAGGATCAAACAAGTCCATTTGGGCTCCATTGGGACCAAAGAAGTACAAATTGGCACAGTTAGGTCCTATATGACCTAAAAAGTCCATTTGGGCTCTATCAGGGTCAAGCAAGGCCATTTGGCCTCTATTAGAACCAAACAAGTACAAATTGCCCCAGTTAGGTACTATATGACCTAAAAAGTCCATTTGGGCTCTATTAGGATCAAACAAGTCCATTTGGGCTACAATCGGTTCAAAGAAGTACAAATTGACCCAGTTAGGTCCTATTTGACCTATAAAGTCCATTTGTGCTCTATTAGGGTCAAACAAGTCCATTTGGGCTCCATTAGGACCATAGAAGTACAAATTGGCCCAGTTAGGTCCTATATTATTTAAAATGTGCATTTTGGCTCTATTAGGATCAAACAAGTCCATTTAGGCTCCAATAGGACCAAAGAAGTACAAATTGGCCCAGTTAGGTCCTTTATGACCTAACAAGTCCATTTGGGCTCTACTAGGATCAAACAAGTCAATTTGGGCTCCATTATGACCAAAGAAGTACAAATTGGCCCAGTTAGGTCCTATATGACCTAAAAAGTCCATTTGGGATCTATTAGGATCAAACAAGTCCATTTGGGCTCCAATAGGACCAAAGAAGTACAAATTGACCCAGTTAGGTCATTTATGACTTAACAAGTCCATTTGGGCTCTACTAGGATCACACAAGTCCATTTGGGTTCTATTAGGATTAAACAAGTCCATTTGGGCTCCATTAGGACCAAAGAAGTACAAATTCGCACAGTTAGGTCCTTTATGACCTAAAATGTCCAGTTGGGCTCTATTAGGGTCAAACAAGTCCATTTGGGCTCCATTAGGACCAAAGAAGTACAAATCGGCCAAGTTAGGTCCTATATGACCTAAAAAGTCGATTTGGGCTCTATTAGGATCAAACAAGTCCATTTGGGCTCCAATAGGACCAAAGAAGTAAAAACTGGCACAGTTAGGTCCTATATGACCTAAAAAGTGCATTTTGGCTTTATTAGGATCAATCAAGTCCATTTGGGCTCTAATAGGACCAAATAAGTACAAATTGGCCCAGTTAGGTCATATTTGACCTAAAAAGTACATTTTGGCTCTATTAGGATCAAACAAGTCCATTTGGGCTCCAATAGGACCAAAGAAGTACAAATTGGCCCAGTTAGGTCCTACATGACCTAAAAAGTCCATTTGGCTCTATTTGGGTCAAACAAGTCCATTTGTACTCCATTAGGACCAAAGAAGTACAAATTGGCCCAGTTAGGTCCTATATGACCTAAAAAGTCCATTTGGGCTCCATTAGGACCAAAGAAGTACAAATTGGCCCAGTTAGGTCCTATATGACCTAAAAAGTCCATTTGGCCTCTATTAGGATCAAACAAGTCCATTTGGGCTCCAATAGAACCAAAGAAGTTCAAATTGGCACAGTTAGATCCTATATGACCTAAAAAGTGCATTTTGGCACTATTAGGATCAAACAAGTCCATATGGGCTCCAATAGGACCAAAGAAGTCCATTTGGGCTCTATTAGGACTTGTTTGACCTATGACCTAACAAGTTCATTTGGGCTCTATTAGGACCAAAGAAGTACAAATTGGCCCAGTTAGGTCCATTAGGATCAAACAAGTCCATTTGGGCTCTATTTGGATCAAACAAGTCCATTTGGGCTCAACTAGGATCACACAAGTCCATTTGGACTCTATGAGGATCAAACAAGTCCATTTGGGCTCCATTAGGACCAAAGAAGTACAAATTGGCACAGTTAGGTCCTTTATGACCTAGCAAGTCCATATAGGCTCTATTAGGATCAAACAAGTCCATTGGGGCTTTATTAGGATCAAACAAGTCCATTTGGCCTCCAATAGGACCAAAGAAGAACAAAATGGCCCAGTTAGGTCCTATATGACCTAAAAGGTGCATTTTGGCTCTATTAGGATCAAACAAGTCCATTGGGGCTCCAATAGGACCAAAGAAGTACAAATTGGCACAGTTAGGTCCTATATGAACTAAAAAGTCCATTTGGGCTCTATTAGGATCAAACAAGTCCATTGGGGCTCCAATAGGACAAAAGAAGTACAAATTGGCACGAGTTAGGTCCTATATGACCTAAAAAGTGTATTTTGGCTCTATTAGGATGAAACAAGTCCATTTGGGCTCCATTAGGACCAAAGAAGTACAAATTGGCCCAGTTAGGTCCTATATGACCTAAAAAGTCCATTTGGGCTCTATTAGGGTCAAAAAAGTCCCATTGGGCTCCATTAGGTCCAAAGAAGTATAAATTGGCCCTGTTAGGTCCTTTATGACCTAACAAGTCCATTTGGGCTCAACTAGGATCAAACAAGTCCATTTGGGCTCCATTAGGACCAAAGAAGTCCATTTGGGCTCTATTAGGACTTGTTTGACCTATGACCTAACAAGTTCATTTGGGCTCTATTAGGACCAAAGAAGTACAAATTGGCCCAGTTAGGTCCACTAGGATCAAACAAGTCCATTTGGGCTCTATTTGGATCAAACAAGTCCATTTGGGCTCAACTAGGATCACACAAGTCCATTTGGACTCTATGAGGATCAAACAAGTCCATTTGGGCTCCATTAGGACCAAAGAAGTACAAATTGGCACAGTTAGGTCCTTTATGACCTAACAAGTCCATATAGGCTCTATTAGGATCAAACAAGTCCATTGGGGCTTTATTAGGATCAAACAAGTCCATTTGGCCTCCAATAGGACCAAAGAAGAACAAAATGGCCCAGTTCGGTCCTATATGACCTAAAAGGTGCATTTTGGCTCTATTAGGATCAAACAAGTCCATTGGGGCTCCAATAGGACCAAAGAAGTACAAATTGGCACAGTTAGGTCCTATATGACCTAAAAAGTCCATTGGGGCTCTATTAGGATCAAACAAGTCCATTGGGGCTCCAATAGGACCAAAGAAGTACAAATTGGCACAGTTAGGTCCTATATGACCTAAAAAGTGTATTTTGGCTCTATTAGGATCAAACAAGTCTATTTGGGCTCCATTAGGACCAAAGAAGTACAAATTGGCCCAGTTAGGTCCTATATGACCTAAAAAGTCCATTTGGGCTCTATTAGGGTCAAACAAGTCCCATTGGGCTCCATTAGGACCAAAGAAGTACAAATTGGCCCTTTTAGGTCCTTTATGACCTAACAAGTCCATTTGGGCTCAACTAGGATCAAACAAGTCCATTTGGGCTCCATTAGGACCAAAGAAGTCCATTTGGGCTCAATTAGGACTTGTTTGACCTATGACCTAACAAGTTCATTTGGGCTCTATTAGGACCAAAGAAGTACAAATTGGCCCAGTTGGGTCCTATATGACCTAAAAAGTCCATTTGGATTAGGATCAAACAAGTCCATTTGGGCTCCATTAGGACCAAAGAAGTACAAATTGGCCCAGTTAGGTCCTATATGACCTAAAAAGTCTATTTGGGCTCTATTAGGATCCCACAAGTCCATTTGGGCTCCAATAGGACCAAATAAGTACAAGTTGGCCCAGTTACAAATTCCAAAATCAAGGCTAAATTGGGTCCCGAGTTCTCTGGCGCGGATCAGTCCGCAGTCCATGATATTCCTTCACTTAAATGGGCCTAACTTACTAATCTTAAGCCCAATTAAGGCATATGATACCTTGTTGGAAAGCTTACTCAGAGGCCCTTAATTTGGTCTAGGGTTAGGTCAGGATTAATAAGCTAAAATAGCAGTTTACAGCCGCACAAGCCAGAGATAGATGGAAATTAGACAACTTATACAATCATTGTTTTTGCTTTTAGAGCCCAAATGGACTTGGTTGATCCTAATAGAGCCCCAATGGACTTGTTTGATCCTAATAGAGCCCATATTGACTTGTTAGGTCATAAAGGACCTAACTGGGCCAATTTGTACTTCTTTTGTCCTAATGGAGCCCAAATGGACCTGTTTGATCCTAATAGAGCCCAAATGGACTTTTTTGGTCATAAAGGACCTAACTGGGCCAATTTGTACTTCTTTGGTCCTAATGGAGCCCAAATGAACCTGTTTGATCCTATTAGAGCCCAAATGGACTTTTTAGGTCATAAAGGACCTAACTGGGTCAATTTGTACTTCTTTGGTCGTATTGGAGCCCAAATGGACTAGTTTGATCCTAATAGAGCCCAAATTGACTTTTTGGACCTAATTGGGCCAATTGCCCCGAACGGCCCAATTGTAATTCTTTGGTCCTAATGGAGCCCAAATGGACTTGTTTGAACCTAATAGAGTTCAAATGGACTTTTTAGGTCATATAGGACCTAACTGGGCCAATTTGTACTTCTTTGGTCCTATTGGAGCCCAAATGGACTTGTATGATCTTAATAGTGCCCAAATGGACTTTTTAGGTCATATAGGACCTAACTGGGCCAATTTGTACTTCTTTGGTCCTAATGGAGCCCAAATGGACTTGTTTGACCCAAATGGACTTTTTAGGTCATATAGGACCTAACTGGGCCAATTTGTACTTCTTGGTCCAATTGGAGCCCAAATGGACTTGTTTGATCCTAATAGAGACAAAATGGACTTTTTGGGCAATATAGGACCTAACTGGGCCAATTTTTACATCTTTGGTCCTAATAGAGCCCAAATGGACTTGTTTGATCCTAATAGACCCCAATTGGACTTTTTAGGTCATATAGGACCTAACTGGGCCAATTTTTACTTCTTTGGTCCTAATAGAACCCAAATGGACTTGTTTGATCCTAATAGAGCCCAAATGGACTTGTTAGGTCATAAAGGACCTAATTGTGCCAATTTGTACTTCTTTGGTCCTATTGGAGCCCAAATGGACTTGTTTGATCCTAATAGAGCCCAAATGGACTTTTTAGGACCTAATAGAGCCCAAATGGACTTGTTTTATCCTAATAGAGCCCAGATGGACTTGTGTGATCCTAGTAGAGCCCAAATGGACTTGTTTGATCCTAATAGAGCCCAAATGGACTTGTTTGATCCTAATAGAGCCCAAATGGACTTTTTGGACCTAATTGGGCCAATTGCCCTGAACGGCCCAATTATAATTCTTTGGTCCTAATGGAGCTCAAATGGACTTGTTTGATCCTAATAGAGCCCAACTGGACATTCTAGGTCATATAGGACCTAACTGGGCCAATTTGTACTTCTTTGGTCCTATTGGAGCCCAAATAGACTTGTTTGATCCTAATAGTTCCTTCACTTAAATGGGCCTAACTTACTCATCTTAAGCCCAATTATGGCGTATTATACCTTGTTGGAAAGCTTATTCATAGGCCCTTAATTTGGTCTACCGTTAGGTCAGAATTAATATGCATCAATAGCAGTTTATGGCAGCACAAACCAGAGAGAGACGGAAATTAGACAACTTTTACAATCATTGTTTTTCCTTTTACATTATAGGGCTTAATTCGGCTTAATTGCTAAACATTGTTGATTTGGGCCACTTCGATATCTGTAGCACTATTAGGGTCAAACAAGTCCATTTGGGCTCCATTAGGACCAAAGAAGTACAAATTGTCCCAGTTAGGTCCTATATGACCTAAAAAGTCCATTTGGACTCTATTAGGATCAAACAAGTCCATTGGGGCTCTATTAGGATCAAACAAGTCCTTTTGGGCTCCATTAGGACCAAAGAAGTACAAATTGGCCCAGTTAGGTCCTTTATGACCTAACAAGTCCATATGGGCTCTATTAGGTTCAAACAAGTCCATTGGGGCTCTATTAGGATCAAACAAGTCCATTTTGGCTCCATTAGGACCAAAGAAGTACAAATTGGCCCAATTAGGTCCTATATGGCCTAAAAAGTCCATTTGGGCTCCACTAGGACCAAAAAAGTCCATTTGGGCTCTATCAGGATCAAACAGGTCCATTTGGGCTCCATTAGGACCAAAGTAGTACAAATTGGCCCAGTTAGGTCCTTTATGACCTAACAAGTCCATATGGGCTCTATTAGGATCAAACAAGTCCATTGGGGCTCTATTAGGATCAAACAAGTCCATTTGTGCTACATTAGGACCAAAGAAGTACAAATTGGCCCAATTAGGTCCTATATGACCTAAAAAGTCCATTTGGGCTCCACTAGGATGAAACAAGTCCATTTGGGCTCTATTAGGATCAAACAAGTCCATTTGGGCTCTACTAGGATCACACAAGTCCATTTGGGCTCTATTAGGATCAAACAAGTCCATTTGGGCTCTATTAGGTTCAAACAAGTCCATTTGGGATCCATTAGGAACAAAGAATTACAATTGGGACGTTCGGGGCAATTGACCCAATTAGGTCCTAAATAGTTCATTAGGGCTCTATTAGGATCAAAGAAGTCCCTTTTGGCTCCATTAGGACCAAAGAAGTACAAATTGGCCCAGTTAGGTCCTATTTGACCTAAAAAGTTCATTTTTGTTCTATTAGGATCAAACAAGTCTATTTGGGCTCCATTAGGATCAAAAAAGTACAAATTGGCCCAGTTAGGTCCTATATGACCTAAAAAGTCCATTTGGGCTCTATTAGGATCAAACAAGTACATTTGGGCTCTATTAGAGTCAAAGAAGTACAAATTGGCCCATTTAGGTCCTATATGACCTAAAAAGTGCATTTTGGCTCTATTGGGATCAAACAATTCCATTTGGGCTCCAATAGGACCAAAGAAGTACAAATTGGCCCAGTTAGGTCCTTTATGAGCTAACAAGTCCATTTGGGCTCCATTAGGACCAAAGAAGTACAAATTAGCCGAGTTAGGTCCTATATGACCTAAAAAGTCCATTTGGGCTCTATTAGGATCAAACAAGTCCATTAGGGATCTAATAGGACCAAAGAAATACAAATTGGCACAGTTAGGTCCTTTATGACCTAACAAGTCCATTTGGGCTCTACTAGGATCAAGCAAGTCCATTTGGGCTCCATTAGGACCAAAGAATTACAAATTGGCCCAGTTAGGACCTATATGACCTAAAAAGTCCATTTGGGCTCTATTAGGATCAAACAAGTCCATTTGGGCACTATTTGGGTCAAACAAGTCCATTTAGGCTCCATTAGGACCAAAGAAGTACAAATTGGCCCGGTTAGGTCCTATATGACCTAAAAAGTCCATTTGGGCGCTATTAGGATCAAACAAGTCCATTTGGGATCTAATAGTACCAAAGAAGTACAAATTGACCCAGTTAGGTCCTATATGACCTAAAAAGTCCACTTGGGCTCTATTAGGAACAAACAGGTCCATTTGGGCTCCATTAGGACCAAAGAAGTACAAATTGACCTAGTTAGGTCCTATATGATCTAAAAAGTCCATTTGGGCTCTATTAGGATAAAACAAGTCCAATTGGGCTCCAATAAGACCTAAGAAGTACAAATTGGCCCAGTTAGGACCTTTATGACCTAACAAGTCCATTTGGGCTCTATTAGGATCAAACAAGTCCATTTGGGCTCTGTTAGGGTCAAACAAGTCCATTTGGGCTCCATTAGGACCAAAGAAGTACAAATTGGCCCAGTTAGGTCCTATATGACCGAAAAAGTCCATTTGGGCTCCATTAAGATCAAACAAGTCCATTTGGGCTCCAACAGGACCAAAGAAGTACAAATTGGCCCAGTTTGGTCCTATATGACCTAAAAAGTCCAGTTGGGCTCTATTAGGATCAAACAAGTCAATTTGGGCTCCAATAGGACCAAAGAAGAACAAATTGGGCCAGTTAGGTCCTATATGACCTAAAAAGTCCATTTGGGCTCTATTAGGATCAAACAGGTCCATTTGGGCTCCATTAGGACCAAAGAAGTACAAATTGGCCCAGTTAGGTCTTTTATGACCTAACAAGTCCATTTGGGCTCTACCAAGAAAATCCATTTGGGCTCCATGAGGACCAAAGAAGTACAAATTGTCCCAGTTAGGTCCTGTATGACCTAAAAAGTCCATTTGGGCTCTATTAGGATCAAACAAGTCCATTCGGGCTCCAATTGGACCAAAGAAGTACAAATTGACCCATTTAGGTCCTACATGACCTAAAAAGTCCATTTGGGCTCTATTAGGATCAAACAGGTCCATTTGGGCTCCATTTGGACCAAAGAAGTACAAATTGGCCCAGTTAGGTCCTATATGACCTAAAAAGTCCATTTGGGCTCTATTTGGATCAAACAAGTCCAATTAGGCTCCAACAGGACCAAAGAAGTACAAATTGGCCCCGCTAGGTCCTTTATGACCAAAAAAGTCCATTTGGGCTCTATTAGGATCAAACAGTCCCATTTGGGATCCAATAGGACCAAAGAAGTTCAAATTGGCCCAGTTAGGTCCTATATGACCTAAAAAGTCCATTTGGGTTCTATTAGGATCAAACAAGTCCATTTGGGCTCCATTAGGACCAAAGAAGTACAAATTGGCCCAGTTAGGTCTTTTATTACCTAACAAGTCCATTTGGGCTCTACCAAGCAAGTCCATTTGGGCTCCATTAGGACCAAAGAAGTACAAATTGGCCCAGTTAGGTCCTATATAACCTAAAAAGTCCATTTGGGCTATATTAGGATCAAACAAGTCCATTTGGGCTCCAATAGGACCAAAGAAGAGCAAATTGACCCAGTTAGGTCCTTTATGACCTAACAAGTCCATTTGGCCTCTATTATAATCAAACAAGTCCATTTGGGCTCTATTAGGGTCAAACAAGTCCATTTGGGCTCCATTAGGACCCAAGAAGTACAAATTGGCCCAGTTAGGTCCTATATGACCTAAAAAGTCCGTTTGGGCTCTATTAGGATCAAACAAGTCCATTTGGGCTCCAATTGGACCAAAGAAGTACAAATTGACCCAGTTAGGTCCTACATGACCTAAAATGTCCATTTGGGCTCTGTTAGGATCAAACAGGTCCATTTGGGCTCCATTCGGACCAAAGAAGTACAAATTGGCCCAGTTAGATCCTATATGACCTAAAAAGTCCATTTGGGCCCTATTAGGATCAAACAAGTCCAATTAGGTTCCAATAGGACCAAAGAAGTACAAATTGACCCAGTTAGGTCCTTTATGACCTAAAAAGTCCATTTGGGCACTATTAGGATCAAACAGGTCCATTTGGGCTCCAATAGGACCAAAGAAGTTCAAATTGGCCCAGTTAGGTCCTATATGACCTAAAAAGTCCATTTGGGTTCTATTAGGGTCAAACAAGTCCATTTGGGCTCCATTAGGACCAAAGAAGTACAAATTGGCCGAGTTAGGTCCTTTATGACCTAACAAGTCCATTTGGGCTCTACTAGGATTAAACAGGTCCATTTGGGCTCCATTAGGACCAAAGAAGTACAAATTGGCCCAGTTAGGTCCTTTATGACCTAACCAGTCCATTTGGGCTCTACTAGGATCAAGCAAGTCCATTTCGGCACCATTAGGACCAAAGAAGTACAAATTGGCCCAGTTAGGTCCTATATAACCTAAAAAGTCCATTTGGGCACTATTAGGATCAAACAAGTCCATTGGGGCTCCAATAGGACCATAGAAGTACAAATTGGCCCAGTGACCTAAAAAGTCCATTTGGGCTCTATTAGGATCAAACAGGTCCATTGGGGCTCCAATAGGACCAAAGAAGTACAAATTGGCCCAGTTAGGTCCTATATGACCGAAAAAGTCCATTTGGGCTCTATTAAGATCAAACAAGTCCATTTGGGCTCCAACAGGACCAAAGAGGTACAAATTGGCCCAGTTTGGTCCTATATGACCTAAAAAGTCCAGTTGGGCTCTATTAGGATCAAACAAGTCAATTTGGGCTCCAATAGGACCAAAGAAGAACAAATTGGCCCAGTTAGGTCCTATATGACCTAAAAAGTCCATTTGGGCTCAATTAGGATCAAACAGGTCCATTTGGGCTCCATTAGGAACAAAGAAGTACAAATTGGCCCAGTTAGGTCCTTTATGACCTAACAAGTCCATTTGGGCTCTACTAGGATCAAACACGTCCATTTGGGCTCCATTAGGACCAAAGAAGTACAAATTGGCCCAGTTAGGTCCTTTATGACCTAACAAGTCCATTTGGGCTCTACTAGGTTCAAGCAAGTCCATTTGGGCTCCATTAGGACCAAAGAATTACAAATTGGCCCAGTTAGGACCTATATGACCTAAAAAGTCCATTTGGGCTCTATTAGGATCAAACAAGTCCATTTGGGCTCTATTTGGGTCAAACAAGTCCATTTGGGCTCCATTAGGACCAAAGAAGCACAAATTGGCCCGGTTAGGTCCTATATGACCTAAAAAGTCCATTTGGGCGCTATTAGGATCAAACAAGTCCATTTGGGCTCCAATAGTACCAAAGAAGTACAAATTGACCCAGTTAGGTCCTACATGACCTAAAAAGTCCACTTGGTCTCTATTAGGAACAAACAGGTCCATTTGGGCTCCATTAGGACCAAAGAAGTACAAATTGACCTAGTTAGGTCCTATATGATCTAAAAAGTCCATTTGGGCTCTATTAGGATAAAACAAGTCCAATTGGGCTCCAATAGGACCAAAGAAGTACAAATTGGCCCAGTTAGGTCCTTTATGACCTAAAAAGTCCATTTGGGCTCAATTAGGATCAAACAGGTCCATTTGGGCTCCTTTAGGACCAAAGAAGTACAAATTGGCCCAGTTAGCTCCTTTATTACCTGACAAGTCCATTTGGACTCTATTAGGATCAAACAATTCCATTTGGGCTCTATTAGGGTCAAACAAGTCCATTTGGGCTCCATTAGGACCGAAGAAGTACAAATTGGCCCGGTTAGGTCCTATATGACCTAGAAAGTCCATTTGGGCGCTAGTTGGATCAAACAAGTCCATTTGGGCTCCAATAGGACCAAAGAATTAAAAATTGACCCAGTTAGGTCCTGTATGGCCTAAAATGTCCATTTGGGCTCTATTAGGATCAAACAGGTCCATTTGGGCACCATTAGGACCAAAGAAGTACAAATTGGCCCAGTTAGGTCCTATATGACCTAAAAAGTCCATTTGTGCTCTATTAGGATCAAACAGGTCCATTTGGGCTCCATCAGGATCAAAGAAGTACAAATTGGCCCAGTTAGGTCCTTTATGACCTAACAAGTCCATTTGGGCTCTACTAGGATCAAACAGGTCCATTTGGGCTCCATTAGGACCAAAGAAGTACAAATTGGCCCAGTTTGGTCCTTTATGACCTAACAAGTCCATTTGGGCTCTACTAGGATCAAGCAAGTCCATTTGGGCTCCATTAGGACCAAAGAAGTACAAATTGGCCCAGTTAGGTCCTTTATGAACTAACAAGTCCATTTGGGCTCTATTAGGATCAAACAAGTACATTTGGGCTCTATTAGGGTCAAACAAGTCCATTTGGGCTCCATTAGGACCGAAGAAGTACAAATTGCCCCGGTTAGGTCCTATATGACCAAAAAAGTCCATTTGGACGCTATTAGGATCAAACAAGTCCATTTGGGCTCCAGTAGGACCAAAGAAGTACAAATTGACCCAGTTAGGTCCTATATGACCTAAAAAGTCCATTTGGGCTCTATTAGGATCAAACAGGTCCATTTGGGCTCCATTAGGACCAAAGAAGTACAAATTGGCCCAGTTAGGTCCTATATGACCTAAAAAGTCCATTTAGGCTCTATTAGGATCAAACAAGTCCAATTGGGCTCCAATAGGACCAAAGAAGTACAAATTGCCCCTGTTAGGTCCTTTATGACCTAAAAAGTCCATTTGGGCTCTATTAGGATCAAACAGGTCGATTTGGGCTCCATTAGGACCAAAGAAGTACAAATTGTCCCAGTTAGGTCCTTTATGACCTAACAAGTCCATTTGGGCTCTACTAGGATCAAACAGGTCCATTAGGGCTCCATTAGGACCAAAGAAATACAAATTGTCCCAGTTAGGTCCTTTATGACCTAACAAGTCCATTTGGGCTCTACTAGGATCAAGCAAGTCCATTTGGGCTCCATTAGGACCAAAGAACTACAAATTGGCCCAGTTAGGTCCTATATGACCTAAAAAGTCCATTTGGGCTCTATTAGGATCAAACAGGTCCATTGGGGCTCCAATAGGACCAAAGAAGTACAAATTGACCCAGTTAGATCCTATATGACCTAAAAAGTCCATTTGGGCCCTATTAGGATCAAACAAGTCCAATTAGGCTCCAATAGGACCAAAGAAGTACAAATTGACCCAGTTAGGTCCTTTATGACCTAAAAAATCCATTTGGGCTCTATTAGGATCAAACAGGTCCATTTGGGCTCCAATAGGACCAAAGAATTTCAAATTGGCCCAGTTAGGTCCTATATGACCTAAAAAATCCATTTGGGTTCTATTAGGGTCAAACAAGTTCATTTGGGCTCCATTAGGACCAAAGAAGTACAAATTGGCCGAGTTAGGTCCTTTATGACCTAACAAGTCCATTTGGGCTCTACTAGGATCAAACAGGTCCATTTGGGATCCATTAGGACCAAAGAAGTACAAATTGGCCCAGTTAGGTCCTTTATGACCTAACCAGTCCATTTGGGCTCTACTAGGATCAAGCAAGTCCATTTCGGCACCATTAGGACCAAAGAAGTACAAATTGGCCCAGTTAGGTCCTATATGACCTAAAAAGTCCATTTGGGCACTATTAGGATCAAACAAGTCCATTGGGGCTCCAATAGGACCAAAGAAGTACAAATTGGCCCAGTGACCTAAAAAGTCCATTTGGGCTCTATTAGGATCAAACAGGTCCATTGGGGCTCCAATAGGACCAAAGAAGTACAAATTGGCCCAGTTAGGTCCTATATGACCGAAAAAGTCCATTTGGGCTCTATTAAGATCAAACAACTCCATTTGGGCTCCAACAGGACCAAAGAAGTACAAATTGGCCCAGTTTGGTCCTATATGACCTAAAAAGTCCAGTTGGGCTCTATTAGGATCAAACAAGTCAATTTGGGCTCCAATAGGACCAAAGAAGAACAAATTGGCCCAGTTAGGTCCTATATGACCTAAAAAGTCCATTTGGGCTCAATTAGGATCAAACAGGTTCATTTGGGCTCCATTAGGAACAAAGAAGTACAAATTGGCCCAGTTAGGTCCTTTATGACCTAACAAGTCCATTTGGGCTCTACTAGGATCAAACACGTCCATTTGAGTTCCATTAGGACCAAAGAAGTACAAATTGGCCCAGTTAGGTCCTTTATGACCTAACAAGTCCATTTGGGCTCTACTAGGATCAAGCAAGTCCATTTGGGCTCCATTAGGACCAAAGAATTACAAATTGGCCCAGTTAGGACCTATATGACCTAAAAAGTCCATTTGGGCTCTATTAGGATCAAACAAGTCAATTTGGGCTCTATTTGGGTCAAACAAGTCCATTTGGGCTCCATTAGGACCAAAGAAGTACAAATTGGCCCGGTTAGGTCCTATATGACCAAAAAAGTCCATTTGGGCGCTATTAGGATCAAACAAGTCCATTTGGGCTCCAATAGTACCAAAGAAGTACAAATTGACCCAGTTAGGTCCTATATGACCTAAAAAGTCCACTTGGGCTCTATTAGGAACAAACAGGTCCATTTGGGCTCCATTAGGACCAAAGAAGTACAAATTGACCTAGTTAGGTCCTATATGATCTAAAAAGTCCATTTGGGCTCTATTAGGATAAAACAAGTCCAATTGGGCTCCAATAGGACCAAAGAAGTACAAATTGGCCCAGTTAGGTCCTTTATGACCTAAAAAGTCCATTTGGGCTCTATTAGGATCAAACAGGTCCATTTGGGCTCCATTAGGACCAAAGAAGTACAAATTGGCCCAGTTAGCTCCTTTATTACCTAACAAGTCCATTTGGACTCTATTAGGATCAAACAATTCCATTTGGGCTCTATTAGGGTCAAACAAGTCCATTTGGGCTCCATTAGGACCGAAGAAGTACAAATTGACCCGGTTAGGTCCTATATGACCTAAAAAGTCCATTTGGGCGTTATTTGGATCAAACAAGTCCATTTGGGCTCCAATAGGACCAAAGAATTAAAAATTGACCCAGTTAGGTCCTGTATGGCCTAAAATGTCCATTTGGGCTCTATTAGGATCAAACAGGTCCATTTGGGCACCATTAGGACCAAAGAAGTACAAATTGGCCCAGTTAGGTCCTATATGACCTAAAAAGTCCATTTGCGCTCTATTAGGATCAAACAGGTCCATTTGGGCTCCATTAGGATCAAAGAAGTACAAATTGGCCCAGTTAGGTCCTTTATGACCTCAAACAGGTCCATTTGGGCTCCATTAGGACCAAAGAAGTACAAATTGGCCCAGTTTGGTCCTTTATGACCTAATAAGTCCATTTGGGCTCTACTAGGATCAAGCAAGTCCATTTGGGCTCCATTAGGACCAAAGAAGTACAAATTGACCCAGTTAGGTCCTTTATGACCTAACAAGTCCATTTGGGCTCTATTAGGATCAAACAAGTCCATTTGGGCTCTATTAGGGTCAAACAAGTCCATTTGGGCTCCATTAGGACCGAAGAAGTACAAATTGGCCCGGTTAGGTCCTATATGACCAAAAAAGTCCATTTGGACGCTATTAGGATCAAACAAGTCCATTTGGGCTCCAGTAGGACCAAAGAAGTACAAATTGACCCAGTTAGGTCCTATATGACCTAAAAAGTCCATTTGGGCTCTATTAGGATCAAACAGGTCCATTGGGGCTCCATTAGGACCAAAGAAGTACAAATTGGCCCAGTTAGGTCCTATATGACCTAAAAAGTCCATTTGGGCTCTATTAGGATCAAACAAGTCCAATTGGGCTCCAATAGGACCAAAGAAGTACAAATTGCCCCTGTTAGGTCCTTTATGACCTAAAAAGTCCTATTAGGATCAAACAGGTCCATTTGGGCTCTATTAGGATCAAACAGGTCCATTTGGGCTCCATTAGGACCAAACAAGTACAAATTGTCCCAGTTAGGTCCTTTACGACCTAACAAGTCCATTTGGGCTATACTAGGATCAAACAGGTCCATTTGGGCTCCATTAGGACCAAAGAAATACAAATTGTCCCAGTTAGGTCCTTTATGGCCTAACAAGTCCATTTGGGCTCTACTAGGATCAAGCAAGTCCATTTGGGCTCCATTAGGACCAAAGAACTACAAATTGGCCCATTTAGGTCCTATATGACCTAAAAAGTCCATTTGTGCACTATTAGGATCAAACAAGTCCATTGGGGCTCCAATAGGACCAAAGAAGTACAAATTGACCCAGTTAGGTCCTATATGACCTAAAAAGTCCATTTGGGCTCTATTAGGATCAAACAGGTCCATTGGGGCTCCAATAGGACCAAAGAAGTACAAATTGGCCCAGTTAGATCCTATATGACCTAAAAAGTCCATTTGGGCTCTATTAGGATCGAACAGGTCCATTTGGGCTCCATTAGGACCAAAGAAGTACAAATTGGCCCAGTTAGGTCCTTTATGACCTAATAAGTCCATTTGGGCTCTACTAGGATCAAACATGTCCATTTGGGACCCATTAGGACCAAAGAAGTACAAATTGGCCCAGTTAGGTCCTTTATGACCTAACAAGTCCATTTGGGCTCTACTAGGATCAAGCAAATCCATTTGGGCTCCATTAGGACCAAAGAAGTACAAATTGGCCCAGTTAGGTCCTATATGACCTAAAAAGTCCATTTGGGCTCTATTTGGATCAAACAAGTCCAATTAGGCTCCAACAGGACCAAAGAAGTACAAATTGGCCCAGCTAGGTCCTTTATGACCAAAAAAGTCCATTTGCGCTCTATTAGGATCAAACAGGTCCATTTGGGATCCAATAGGACCAAAGAAGTTCAAATTGGCCCAGTTAGGTCCTATATAACCTAAAAAGTCCATTTGGGTTCTATTAGGATCAAACAAGTCCATTTGGGCTCCATTAGGACCAAAGAAGTACAAATTGGCCCAGTTAGGTCTTTTATTACCTAACAATTCCATTTGGGCTCTACCAAGCAAGTCCATTTGGGCTCCATTAGGACCAAAGAAGTACAAATTGGCCCAGTTAGGTCCTATATGACCTAAAAAGTCCATTTGGGCTCTATTAGGATCAAACAAGTCCATTTGGGCTCCAATAGGACCAAAGAAGAGCAAATTGACCCAGTTAGGTCCTTTATGACCTAACAAGTCCATTTGGCCTCTATTATAATCAAACAAGTCCATTTAGGCTCTATTAGGGTCAAACAAGTCCATTTGGGCTCCATTAGGACCCAAGAAGTACAAATTGGCCCAGTTAGGTCCTATATGACCTAAAAAGTCCATTTGGGCTCTATTAGGATCAAACAAGTCCATTTGGGCTCCAATTGGACCAAAGAAGTACAAATTGACCCAGTTAGGTCCTACATGACCTAAAATGTCCATTTGGGCTCTGTTAGGATCAAACAGGTCCATTTGGGCTCCATTCGGACCAAAGAAGTACAAATTGGCCCAGTTAGATCTTATATGACCTAAAAAGTCCATTTGGGCCCTATTAGGATCAAACAAGTCCAATTAGGCTCCAATAGGACCAAAGAAGTACAAATTGACCCAGTTAGGTCCTTTATGACCCAAAAAGTCCATTTGGGCTCTATTAGGATCAAACAGGTCCATTTGGGCTCCAATAGGACCAAAGAAGTTCAAATTGGCCCAGTTAGGTCCTATATGACCTAAAAAGTCCATTTGGGATCTATTAGGGTCAAACAAGTCCATTTGGGCTCCATTAGGACCAAAGAAGTACAAATTGGCCGAGTTAGGTCCTTTATGACCTAACAAGTCCATTTGGGCTCTACTAGGATCAAACAGGTCCTTTTGGGCTCCATTAGGACCAAAGAAGTGCAAATTGGCCCAGTTAGGTCCTTTATGACCTAACCAGTCCATTTGGGCTCTACTAGGATCAAGCAAGTCCATTTCGGCACCATTAGGACCAAAGAAGTACAAATTGGCCCAGTTAGGTCCTATATGACCTAAAAAGTCCATTTGGGTTCTATTAGGGTCAAACAAGTCCATTTGGGCTCCATTAGGACCAAAGAAGTACAAATTGGCCGAGTTAGGTCCTTTATGACCTAACAAGTCCATTTGGGCTCTACTAGGATCAAACAGGTCCTTTTGGGCTCCATTAGGACCAAAGAAGTGCAAATTGGCCCAGTTAGGTCCTTTATGACCTAACCAGTCCATTTGGGCTCTACTAGGATCAAGCAAGTCCATTTCGGCACCATTAGGACCAAAGAAGTACAAATTGACCCAGTTAGGTCCTTTATGACCTAAAAAGTCCATTTGGGCCCTATTAGGATCAAACAAGTCCAATTAGGCTCCAATAGGACCAAAGAAGTACAAATTGACCCAGTTAGGTCCTTTATGACCCAAAAAGTCCATTTGGGCTCTATTAGGATCAAACAGGTCCATTTGGGCTCCAATAGGACCAAAGAAGTTCAAATTGGCCCAGTTAGGTCCTATATGACCTAAAAAGTCCATTTGGGATCTATTAGGGTCAAACAAGTCCATTTGGGCTCCATTAGGACCAAAGAAGTACAAATTGGCCGAGTTAGGTCCTTTATGACCTAACAAGTCCATTTGGGTTCTACTATGATCAAACAGGTCCATTTGGGCTCCATTAGGACCAAAGAAGTGCAAATTGGCCCAGTTAGGTCCTTTATGACCTAACCAGTCCATTTGGGCTCTACTAGGATCAAGCAAGTCCATTTCGGCACCATTAGGACCAAAGAACTACAAATTGGACGAGTTAGGTCCTATATGACCTAAAAAGTCCATTTGTGCACTATTAGGATCAAACAAGTCCATTGGGGCTCCAATAGGACCAAAGAAGTACAAATTGACCCAGTTAGGTCCTATATGACCTAAAAAGTCCATTTGGGCTCTATTAGGATCAAACAGGTCCATTGGGGCTCCAATAGGACCAAAGAAGTACAAATTGGCCCAGTTAGATCCTATATGACCTAAAAAGTCCATTTGGGCTCTATTAGGAACGAACAGGTCCATTTGGGCTCCATTAGGACCAAAGAAGTACAAATTGGCCGAGTTAGGTCCTTTATGACCTAACAAGTCCATTTGGGCTCTACTAGGATCAAACAGGTCCATTTGGGCTCCATTAGGACCAAAGAAGTGCAAATTGGCCCAGTTAGGTCCTTTATGACCTAACCAGTCCATTTGGGCTCTACTAGGATCAAGCAAGTCCATTGGGGCTCCAATAGGACCATAGAAGTACAAATTGGCCCAGTGACCTAAAAAGTCCATTTGGGCTCTATTAGGTTCAAACAGGTCCATTGGGGTTCCGATAGGACCAAAGAAGTACAAATTGGCCCAGTTAGGTCCTATATGACCGAAAAAGTCCATTTGGGCTCTATTAAGATCAAACAACTCCATTTGGGCTCCAACAGGACCAAAGAAGTACAAATTGGCCCAGTTTGGTCCTATATGACCTAAAAAGTCCAGTTGGGCTCTATTAGGATCAAACAAGTCAATTTGGGCTCCAATAGGACCAAAGAAGAACAAATTGGCCCAGTTAGGTCCTATATGACCTAAAAAGTCCATTTGGGCTCAATTAGGATCAAACAGGTCCATTTGGGCTCCATTAGGAACAAAGAAGTAAAAATTGGCCCAGTTAGGTCCTTTATGACCTAACAAGTCCATTTGGGCTCTACTAGGATCAAACACGTCCATTTGGGCTCCATTAGGACCAAAGAAGTACAAATTGGCCCAGTTAGGTCCTTTATGACCTAACAAGTCCATTTGGGCTCTACTAGGATCAAGCAAGTCCATTTGGGCTCCATTAGGACCAAAGAATTACAAATTGGCCCAGTTAGGACCTATATGACCTAAAAAGTCCATTTGGGCTCTATTAGGATCAAACAAGTCCATTTGGGCTCTATTTGGGTCAAACAAGTCCATTTAGGCTCCATTAGGACCAAAGAAGTACAAATTGGCCCGGTTAGGTCCTATATGACCTAAAAAGTCCATTTGGGCGCTATTAGGATCAAACAAGTCCATTTGGGCTCCAATAGTACCAAAGAAGTACAAATTGACCCAGTTAGGTCCTATATGACCTAAAAAGTCCACTTGGGCTCTATTAGGAACAAACAGGTCCATTTGGGCTCCATTAGGACCAAAGAAGTACAAATTGACCTAGTTAGGTCCTATATGATCTAAAAAGTCCATTTGGGCTCTATTAGGTTAAAACAAGTCCATTTGGGCTCCAATAGGACCAAAGAATTAAAAATTGACCCAGTTAGGTCCTGTATGGCCTAAAATGTCCATTTGGGCTCTATTAGGATCAAACAGGTCCATTTGGGCACCATTAGGACCAAAGAAGTACATATTGGCCCAGTTAGGTCCTATATGACCTAAAAGTCCATTTGTGCTCTATTAGGATCAAACAGGTCCAATTGGGCTCCAATAGGACCAAAGAAGTACAAATTGCCCCTGTTAGGTCCTTTATGACCTAAAAAGTCCATTTGGGCTCTATTAGGATCAAACAGGTCCATTTGGGCTCCATTAGGACCAAAGAAGTACAAATTGTCCCAGTTAGGTCCTTTATGACCTAACAAGTCCATTTGGGCTCTACTAGGATCAAGCAAATCCATTTGGGCTCCATTAGGACCAAAGAAGTACAAATTGGCCCAGTTAGGTCCTATATGACCTAAAAAGTCCATTTGGGCTCTATTTGGATCAAACAAGTCCAATTAGGCTCCAACAGGACCAAAGAAGTACAAATTGGCCCAGCTAGGTCCTTTATGACCAAAAAAGTCCATTTGGGCTCTATTAGGATCAAACAGGTCCATTTGGGATCCAATAGGACCAAAGAAGTTCAAATTGACCCAGTTAGGTCCTATATGACCTAAAAAGTCCATTTGGGTTCTATTAGGATCAAACAAGTCCATTTGGGCTCCATTAGGACCAAAGAAGTACAAATTGGCCCAGTTAGGTCCTATATAACCTAAAAAGTCCATTTGGGCTCTATTAGGATCAAACAAGTCCATTTGGGATCCAATAGGACCAAAGAAGAGCAAATTGACCCAGTTAGGTCCTTTATGACCTAACAAGTCCATTTGGCCTCTATTATAATCAAACAAGTCCATTTGGGCTCTATTAGGGTCAAACAAGTCCATTTGGGCTCCATTAGGACCCAAGAAGTACAAATTGGCCCAGTTAGGTCCTATATGTCCTAAAAAGTCCATTTGGGCTCTATTAGGATCAAACAAGTCCATTTGGGCTCCAATTGGACCAAAGAAGTACAAATTGACCCAGTTAGGTCCTTCATGACCTAAAATGTCCATTTGGGCTCTGTTAGGATCAAACAGGTCCATTTGGGCTCCATTCGGACCAAAGAAGTACAAATTGGCCCAGTTAGATCCTATATGACCTAAAAAGTCCATTTGGGTCCTATTAGGATCAAACAAGTCCAATTAGGCTCCAATAGGACCAAAGAAGTACAAATTGGCCCAGTTAGGTCCTTTATGACCTAAAAAGTCCATTTGGGCTCTATTAGGATCAAACAGGTCCATTTGGGTTCCAATAGGACCAAAGAAGTTCAAATTGGCCCAGTTAGGTAATAAATGACCTAAAAAGTCCATTTGGGTTCTATTAGGGTCAAACAAGTCCATTTGGGCTCCATTAGGACCAAAGAAGTACAAATTGGCCGAGTTAGGTCCTTTATGACCTAACAAGTCCATTTGGGCTCTACTAGGATCAAACAGGTCCATTTGGGCTCCATTAGGACCTAAGAGGTACAATTGTCCCGTTAGGTCCTTTTGACCTAACGTCCATTTGGGCTCTACTAGGATCAAGCAAGTCCATTTCGGCACCATTAGGACCAAAGAAGTACAAACTGGCCCAGTTAGGTCCTATATGACCTAAAAAGTCCATTTGGGCACTATTAGGATCAAACAAGTCCATTGGGGCTCCAATAGGACCAAAGAAGTACAAATTGGCCCAGTGACCTAAAAAGTCCATTTGGGCTCTATTAGGATCAAACAGGTCCATTGGGGCTCCAATAGGACCAAAGAAGTACAAATTGGCCCAGTTAGGTCCTATATGACCTAAAAAGTCCATTTGTGCTCTATTAGGATCAAACAGGTCCATTTGGGCTCCATTAGGATCAAAGAAGTACAAATTGGCCCAGTTAGGTCCTTTATGACCTAACAAGTCCATTTGGGCTCTACTAGGATCAAACAGGTCCATTTGGGCTCCATTAGGACCAAAGAAGTACAAATTGGACCAGTTTGGTCCTTTATGACCTAACAAGTCCATTTGGGCTCTACTAGGATCAAGCAAGTCCATTTGGGCTCCATTAGGACCAAAGAAGTACAAATTGGCCCAGTTAGGTCCTTTATGAACTAACAAGTCCATTTGGGCTCTATTAGGATCAAACAAGTCCATTTGGGCTCTCTTAGGGTCACACAAGTCCATTTGGGCTCCATTAGGACCGAAGAAGTACAAATAGGTCCGGTTAGGCCCTATATGTCCAAAAAAGTCCATTTGGATGCTATTAGGATTAAACAAGTCCATTTGGGCTCCAGTAGGACCAAAGAAGTACAAATTGACCCAGTTAGGTCCTATATGACCTAAAAAGTCCATTTGGGCTCTATTAGGATCAAACAGGTCCATTTGGGCTCCATTAGGACCAAAGAAGTACAAATTGGCCCAGTTAGGTCCTATATGACCTAAAAAGTCCATTTAGGCTCTATTAGGATCAAACAAGCCCAATTGGGCTCCAATAGGACCAAAGAAGTACAAATTGCCCCTGTTAGGTCCTTTATGACCTAAAAAGTCCATTTGGGCTCTATTAGGATCAAACAGGTCCAATTAGGCTCCAACAGGACCAAAGAAGTACAAATTGTCCCAGCTAGGTCCTTTATGACCAAAAAAGTCCATTTGGGCTCTATTAGGATCAAACAGGTCCATTTGGGCTCCATTAGGACCAAAGAAATACAAATTGTCCCAGTTAGGTCCTTTATGACCTAACAAGTCCATTTGGGCTCTACTAGGATCAAGCAAGTCCATTTGGGCTCCATTAGGACCAAAGAACTACAAATTGGCCCAGTTAGGTCCTATATGACCTAAAAAGTCCATTTGGACACTATTAGGATCAAACAAGTCCATTGGGGCTCCAATAGGACCAAAGAAGTACAAATTGACCCAGTTAGGTCCTATATGACCTAAAAAGTCCATTTGGGCTCTATTAGGATCAAACAGGTCCATTGGGGCTCCAATAGGACCAAAGAAGTACATATTGGCCCAGTTAGATCCTATATGACCTAAAAAGTCCATTTGGGCTCTATTAGGATTGAACAGGTCCATTTGGGCTCCATTAGGACCAAAGAATTACAAATTGGCCCAGTTAGGTCCTTTATGACCTAACAAGTCCATTTGGGCTCTACTAGGATCAAACATGTCCATTTGGGATCCATTAGGACCAAAGAAGTACAAATTGGCCCAGTTAGGTCCTTTATGACCTAACAAGTCCATTTGGGCTCTACTAGGATCAAGCAAATCCATTTGGGCTCCATTAGGACCAAAGAAGTACAAATTGGCCCAGTTAGGTCCTATATGACCTAAAAAGTCCATTTGGGCTCTATTTGGATCAAACAAGTCCAATTAGGCTCCAACAGGACCAAAGAAGTACAAATTGGCCCAGCTAGGTCCTTTATGACCAAAAAAGTCCATTTGGGCTCTATTAGGATCAAACAGGTCCATTTGGGATCCAATATGACCAAAGAAGTTCAAATTGACCCAGTTAGGTCCTATATGACCTAAAAAGTCCATTTGGGCTCTATTAGGATCAAACAAGTCCATTTGGGCTCTCTTAGGGTCACACAAGTCCATTTGGGCTCCATTAGGACCGAAGAAGTACAAATTGGTCCGGTTAGGTCCTATATGTCCAAAAAAGTCCATTTGGACGCTATTAGGATCAAACAAGTCCATTTGGGCTCCAGTAGGACCAAAGAAGTACAAATTGACCCATTTAGGTCCTATATGACCTAAAAAGTCCATTTGGGCTCTATTAGGATCAAACAGGTCCATTTGGGCTCCATTAGGACCAAAGAAGTACAAATTGGCCCAGTTAGGTCCTATATGACCTAAAAAGTCCATTTAGGCTCTATTAGGATCAAACAAGTCCAATTGGGCTCCAATAGGACCAAAGAAGTACAAATTGCCCCTGTTAGGTCCTTTATGACCTAAAAAGTCCATTTGGGCTCTATTAGGATCAAACAGGTCCAATTAGGCTCCAACAGGACCAAAGAAGTACAAATTGTCCCAGCTAGGTCCTTTATGACCAAAAAAGTCCATTTGGGCTCTATTAGGATCAAACAGGTCCATTTGGGCTCCATTAGGACCAAAGAAATACAAATTGTCCCAGTTAGGTCCTTTATGACCTAACAAGTCCATTTGGGCTCTACTAGGATCAAGCAAGTCCATTTGGGCTCCATTAGGACCAAAGAACTACAAATTGGCCCAGTTAGGTCCTATATGACCTAAAAAGTCCATTTGGACACTATTAGGATCAAACAAGTCCATTGGGGCTCCAATAGGACCAAAGAAGTACAAATTGACCCAGTTAGGTCCTATATGACCTAAAAAGTCCATTTGGGCTCTATTAGGATCAAACAGGTCCATTGGGGCTCCAATAGGACCAAAGAAGTACATATTGGCCCAGTTAGATCCTATATGGCCTAAAAAGTCCATTTGGGCTCTATTAGGATTGAACAGGTCCATTTGGGCTCCATTAGGACCAAAGAATTACAAATTGGCCCAGTTAGGTCCTTTATGACCTAACAAGTCCATTTGGGCTCTACTAGGATCAAACATGTCCATTTGGGATCCATTAGGACCAAAGAAGTACAAATTGGCCCAGTTAGGTCCTTTATGACCTAACAAGTCCATTTGGGCTCTACTAGGATCAAGCAAATCCATTTGGGCTCCATTAGGACCAAAGAAGTACAAATTGGCCCAGTTAGGTCCTATATGACCTAAAAAGTCCATTTGGGCTCTATTTGGATCAAACAAGTCCAATTAGGCTCCAACAGGACCAAAGAAGTACAAATTGGCCCAGCTAGGTCCTTTATGACCAAAACAGTCCATTTGGGCTCTATTAGGATCAAACAGGTCCATTTGGGATCCAATAGGACCAAAGAAGTTCAAATTGACCCAGTTAGGTCCTATATGACCTAAAAAGTCCATTTGGGTTCTATTAGGATCAAACAAGTCCATTTGGGCTCCATTAGGACCAAAGAAGTACAAATTGGCCCAGTTAGGTCTTTTATTACCTAACAAGTCCATTTGGGCTCTACCAAGCAAGTCCATTTGGGCTCCATTAGGACCAAAGAAGTACAAATTGGCCCAGTTAGGTCCTATATAACCTAAAAAGTCCATTTGGGCTCTATTAGGATCAAACAAGTCCATTTGGGATCCAATAGGACCAAAGAAGAGCAAATTGACCCAGTTAGGTCCTTTATGACCTAACAAGTCCATTTGGCCTCTATTATAATCAAACAAGTCCATTTGGGCTCTATTAGGGTCAAACAAGTCCATTTGGGCTCCATTAGGACCCAAGAAGTACAAATTGGCCCAGTTAGGTCCTATATGACCTAAAAAGTCCATTTGGGCTCTATTAGGATCAAACAAGTCCATTTGGGCTCCAATTGGACCAAAGAAGTACAAATTGACCAAGTTAGGTCCTACATGACCTAAAATGTCCATTTGGGCTCTGTTAGGATCAAACAGGTCCATTTGGGCTCCATTTGGACCAAAGAAGTACAAATTGGCCCAGTTAGATCCTATATGACCTAAAAAGTCCATTTGGGCCCTATTAGGATCAAACAAGTCCAATTAGGCTCCAATAGGACCAAAGAAGTACAAATTGACCCAGTTAGGTCCTTTATGACCTAAAAAGTCCATTTGGGCTCTATTAGGATCAAACAGGTCCATTTGGGTTCCAATAGGACCAAAGAAGTTCAAATTGGCCCAGTTAGGTCCTAAATGACCTAAAAAGTCCATTTGGGTTCTATTAGGGTCAAACAAGTCCATTTGGGCTCCATTAGGACCAAAGAAGTACAAATTGGCCGAGTTAGGTCCTTTATGACCTAACAAGTCCATTTGGGCTCTACTAGGATCAAACAGGTCCATTTGGGCTCCATTAGGACCAAAGAAGTACAAATTATCCCAGTTAGGTCCTTTATGACCTAACCAGTCCATTTGGGCTCTACTAGGATCAAGCAAGTCCATTTCGGCACCATTAGGACCAAAGAAGTACAAATTGGCCCAGTTAGGTCCTATATGACCTAAAAAGTCCATTTGGGCACTATTAGGATCAAACAAGTCCATTGGGGCTCCAATAGGACCAAAGAAGTACAAATTGGCCCAGTGACCTAAAAAGTCCATTTGGGCTCTATTAGGATCAAACAGGTCCATTGGGGCTCCAAAGGACCAAAGAAGTACAAATTGGCCCAGCTAGGTCCTATATGACCGAAAAAATCCATTTGGGCTCTATTAAGATCAAACAAGTCCATTTGGGCTCCAACAGGACCAAAGAAGTACAAATTGGCCCAGTTTGTTCTTATATGACCTAAAAAGTCCAGTTGGGCTCTATTAGGATCAAACAAGTCAATTTGGGCTCCAATAGGACCAAAGAAGAACAAATTGGGCCAGTTAGGTACTATATGACCTAAAAAGTCCATTTGGGCTCTATTAGGATCAAACAGGTCCATTGGGGCTCCAATAGGACCAAAGAAGTACAAATTGGCCCAGTTAGATCCTATATGACCTAAAAAGTCCATTTGGGCTCTATTAGGATCGAACAAGTCCATTTGGACTCCATTAGGACCAAAGAAGTACAAATTGACCCAGTTAGGTCCTACATGACCTAAAATGTCCATTTGGGCTCTGTTAGGATCAAACAGGTCCATTTGGGCTCCATTTGGACCAAAGAAGTACAAATTGGCCCAGTTAGATCCTATATGACCTAAAAAGTCCATTTGGGCCCTATTAGGATCAAACAAGTCCAATTAGGCTCCAATAGGACCAAAGAAGTACAAATTGACCCAGTTAGGTCCTTTATGACCTAAAAAGTCCATTTGGGCTCTATTAGGATCAAACAGGTCCATTTGGGTTCCAATAGGACCAAAGAAGTTCAAATTGGCCCAGTTAGGTCCTAAATGACCTAAAAAGTCCATTTGGGTTCTATTAGGGTCAAACAAGTCCATTTGGGCTCCATTAGGACCAAAGAAGTACAAATTGGCCGAGTTAGGTCCTTTATGACCTAACAAGTCCATTTGGGCTCTACTAGGATCAAACAGGTCCATTTGGGCTCCATTAGGACCAAAGAAGTACAAATTGTCCCAGTTAGGTCCTTTATGACCTAACAGTCCATTTGGGCTCTACTAGGATCAAGCAAGTCCATTTCGGCACCATTAGGACCAAAGAAGTACAAATTGGCCCATTAGGTCCTATATGACCTAAAAAGTCCATTTGGGCACTATTAGGATCAAACAAGTCCATTGGGGCTCCAATAGGACCAAAGAAGTACAAATTGGAAAGGACCTAAAAAGTCCATTTGGGCTCTATTAGGATCAAACAGGTCCATTTGGGCTCCAAAGGACCAAAGAAGTACAAATTGGCCCGTTAGGTCCTATATGACCTAAAAAATCCATTTGGGCTCTATTAAGATCAAACAAGTCCATTTGGGCTCCAACAGGACCAAGAAGTACAAATTGGCCCAGTTTGTTCTTATATGACCTAAAAAGTCCAGTTGGGCTCTATTAGGATCAAACAAGTCAATTTGGGCTCCAATAGGACCAAAGAAGAACAAATTGGGCCAGTTAGGTACTATATGACCTAAAAAGTCCATTTGGGCTCTATTAGGATCAAACAGGTCCATTGGGGCTCCAATAGGACCAAAGAAGTACAAATTGGCCCAGTTAGATCCTATATGACCTAAAAAGTCCATTTGGGCTCTATTAGGATCGAACAAGTCCATTTGGACTCCATTAGGACCAAAGAAGTACAAATTGGCCCAGTTAGGTCCTGTATGACCTAAAAAGTCCATTTGGGCTCTATTAGGATCAAACAAGTCCATTTGGGCTCCAATTGGACCAAAGAAGTACAAATTGACCCAGTTAGGTCCTACATGACCTAAAAAGTCCATTTGGGCTCTATTAGGATCAAACAGGTCCATTTGGGCTCCATTTGGACCAAAGAAGTACAAATTGGCCCAGTTAGGTCCTATATGACCTAAAAAGTCCATTTGGGCTCTATTTGGATCAAACAAGTCCAATTAGGCTCCAACAGGACAAAAGAAGTACAAATTGGCCCAGCTAGGTCCTTTATGACCAAAAAAGTCCATTTGGGCTCTATTAGGATCAAACAGGTCCATTTGGGATCCAATAGGACCAAAGAAGTACAAATTGACCCAGTTAGGTCCTACATGACCTAAAATGTCCATTTGGGCTCTGTTAGGATCAAACAGGTCCATTTGGGCTCCATTTGGACCAAAGAAGTACAAATTGGCCCAGTTAGATCCTATATGACCTAAAAAGTCCATTTGGGCCCTATTAGGATCAAACAAGTCCAATTAGGCTCCAATAGGACCAAAGAAGTACAAATTGACCCAGTTAGGTCCTTTATGACCTAAAAAGTCCATTTGGGCTCTATTAGGATCAAACAGGTCCATTTGGGTTCCAATAGGACCAAAGAAGTTCAAATTGGCCCAGTTAGGTCCTAAATGACCTAAAAAGTCCATTTGGGTTCTATTAGGGTCAAACAAGTCCATTTGGGCTCCATTAGGACCAAAGAAGTACAAATTGGCCGAGTTAGGTCCTTTATGACCTAACAAGTCCATTTGGGCTCTACTAGGATCAAACAGGTCCATTTGGGCTCCATTAGGACCAAAGAAGTACAAATTGTCCCAGTTAGGTCCTTTATGACCTAACCAGTCCATTTGGGCTCTACTAGGATCAAGCAAGTCCATTTCGGCACCATTAGGACCAAAGAAGTACAAATTGGCCCAGTTAGGTCCTATATGACCTAAAAAGTCCATTTGGGCACTATTAGGATCAAACAAGTCCATTGGGGCTCCAATAGGACCAAAGAAGTACAAATTGGCCCAGTGACCTAAAAAGTCCATTTGGGCTCTATTAGGATCAAACAGGTCCATTGGGGCTCCAAAGGACCAAAGAAGTACAAATTGGCCCAGCTAGGTCCTATATGACCGAAAAAATCCATTTGGGCTCTATTAAGATCAAACAAGTCCATTTGGGCTCCAACAGGACCAAAGAAGTACAAATTGGCCCAGTTTGTTCTTATATGACCTAAAAAGTCCAGTTGGGCTCTATTAGGATCAAACAAGTCAATTTGGGCTCCAATAGGACCAAAGAAGAACAAATTGGGCCAGTTAGGTACTATATGACCTAAAAAGTCCATTTGGGCTCTATTAGGATCAAACAGGTCCATTGGGGCTCCAATAGGACCAAAGAAGTACAAATTGGCCCAGTTAGATCCTATATGACCTAAAAAGTCCATTTGGGCTCTATTAGGATCGAACAAGTCCATTTGGACTCCATTAGGACCAAAGAAGTACAAATTGGCCCAGTTAGGTCCTGTATGACCTAAAAAGTCCATTTGGGCTCTATTAGGATCAAACAAGTCCATTTGGGCTCCAATTGGACCAAAGAAGTACAAATTGACCCAGTTAGGTCCTACATGACCTAAAAAGTCCATTTGGGCTCTATTAGGATCAAACAGGTCCATTTGGGCTCCATTTGGACCAAAGAAGTACAAATTGGCCCAGTTAGGTCCTATATGACCTAAAAAGTCCATTTGGGCTCTATTTGGATCAAACAAGTCCAATTAGGCTCCAACAGGACAAAAGAAGTACAAATTGGCCCAGCTAGGTCCTTTATGACCAAAAAAGTCCATTTGGGCTCTATTAGGATCAAACAGGTCCATTTGGGATCCAATAGGACCAAAGAAGTTCAAATTGGCCCAGTTAGGTCCTATATGACCTAAAAAGTCCATTTGGGTTCTATTAGGATCAAACAAGTCCATTTGGGCTCCATTAGGACCAAAGAAGTACAAATTGGCCCAGTTAGGTCTTTTATTACCTAACAAGTCCATTAGGGCTCTACCAAGCAAGTCCATTTGGGCTCCATTAGGACCAAAGAAGTACAAATTGGCCCAGTTAGGTCCTATATGACCTAAAAAGTCCATTTGGGCTCTATTAGGATCAAACAAGTCAATTTGGGCTCCAATAGGAACAAAGAAGGGCAAATTGACCCAGTTAGGTCCTTTATGACCTAACAAGTCCATTTGGCCTCTATTATAATCAAACAAGTCCATTTGGGCTCTATTAGGGTCAAACAAGTCCATTTGGGCTCCATTAGGACCCAAGAAGTACAAATTGGCCCAGTTAGGTCCTATATGACCTAAAAAGTCCATTTGGGCTCTATTAGGATCAAACAAGTCCATTTGGGCTCCAATTAGACCAAAGAAGTACAAATTGACCCAGTTAGGTCCTACATGACCTAAAATGTCCATTTGGGCTCTGTTAGGATCCAACAGGTCCTTTTGGGCTCCATTCGGACCAAAGAAGTACAAATTGGCCCAGTTAGATCCTATATGACCTAAAAAGTCCATTTGGGCACTATTAGGATCAAACAAGTCCAATTAGGCTCCAATAGGACCAAAGAAGTACAAATTGACCCAGTTAGGTCCTTTATGACCTAAAAAGTCCATTTGGGCTCTATTAGGATCAAAAAGGTCCATTTGGGCTCCAATAGGACCAAAGAAGTTCAAATTGGCCCACTTAGGTCCTATATGACCTAAAAAGTCCATTTGGGTTCTATTAGGATCAAACAAGTCCATTTGGGCTCCATTAGGACCGAAGAAGTACAAATTGGCCGAGTTAGGTCCTTTATGACCTAACAAGTCCATTTGGGCTCTACTAGGATCAAACAGGTCCATTTGGGCTCCATTAGGACCAAAGAAGTACAAATTGGCCCAGTTAGGTCCTTTATGACCTAATCAGTCCATTTGGGCTCTACTAGGATCAAGCAAGTCCATTTCGGCACCATTAGGACCAAAGAAGTACAAATTGGCCCAGTTAGGTCCTATATGACCTAAAAAGTCCATTTGGGCACTATTAGGATAAAACAAGTCCATTGGGGCTCCAATAGGACCAAAGAAGTACAAATTGGCCCAGTGACCTAAAAAGTCCATTTGGGCTCTATTAGGATCAAACAGGTCCATTGGGGCTCCAATAGGACCAAAGAAGTACAAATTGGCCCAGTTAGGTCCTATATGACCGAAAAAGTCCATTCGGGCTCTATTAAGATCAAACAAGTCCATTTGGGCTCCAACAGGACCAAAGAAGTACAAATTGGCCCAGTTTGGTCCTATATGACCTAAAAAGTCCAGTTGGGCTCTATTAGGATCAAACAAGTCAATTTGGGCTCCAATAGGACCAAAGAAGAACAAATTGGCCCAGTTAGGTCCTATATGACCTAAAAAGTCCATTTGGGCTCAATTAGGATCAAACAGGTCCATTTGGGCTCCATTAGGAACAAAGAAGTACAAATTGGCCCAGTTAGGTCCTTTATGACCTAACAAGTCCATTTGGGCTCTACTAGGATCAAACACGTCCATTTGAGCTCCATTAGGACCAAAGAAGTACAAATTGGCCCAGTTAGGTCCTTTATGACCTAACAGGTCCATTTGGGCTCTTCTAGGATCAAGCAAGTCCATTTGGGCTCCATTAGGACCAAAGAATTACAAATTGGCCCAGTTAGGACCTATATGACCTAAAAAGTCCATTTGGGCTCTATTAGGATCAAACAAGTCCATTTGGGCTCTATTTGAGTCAAACAAGTCCACTTGGGCTCCATTAGGACCAAAGAAGTACAAATTGGCCCGGTTAGGTCCTATATGACCTAAAAAGTCCATTTGGGCGCTATTAGGATCAAACAAGTCCATTTGGGCTCCAGTAGGACCAAAGAAGTACAAATTGACCCAGTTAGGTCCTATATGACCTAAAAAGTCCATTTGGGCTCTATTAGGATCAAACAGGTCCATTTGGGCTCCATTAGGACCAAAGAAGTACAAATTGGCCCAGTTAGGTCCTATATGACCTAAAAAGTCCATTTGGGCTCTATTAGGATCAAACAAGTCCAATTGGGCTCCAATAGGACCAAAGAAGTACAAATTGCCCCTGTTAGGTCCTTTATGACCTAAAAAGTCCATTTGGGCTCTATTAGGATCGAACAGGTCCATTTGGACTCCATTAGTACCAAAGAAGTACAAATTGGCCCAGTTAGGTCCTGTATGACCTAAAAAGTCCATTTGGGCTCTATTAGGATCAAACAATTCCATTTGGGCTCTATTAGGGTCAAACAAGTCCATTTGGGCTCCATTAGGACCGAAGAAGTACAAATTGGCCTGGTTAGGTCCTATATGACCTAAAAAGTCCATTTGGGCGCTATTTGGATCAAACAAGTCCATTTGGGCTCCAATAGGACCAAATAATTAAAAATTGACCCAGTTAGGTCCTGTATGGCCTAAAATGTCCATTTGGGCTCTATTAGGATCAAACAGGTCCATTTGGGCACCATTAGGACCAAAGAAGGACAAATTGGCCCAGTTAGGTCCTATATGACCTAAAAAGTCCATTTGGGCTCTATTAGGATCAAACAGGTCCATTTGGGCTCCATTAGGATCAAAGAAGTACAAATTGGCCCAGTTAGGTCCTTTATGACCTAACAAGTCCATTTGGGCTCTACTAGGATCAAACAGGTCCATTTGGGCTCCATTAGGACCAAAGAAGTACAAATTGGCCCAGTTTGGTCCTTTATGACCTAACAAGTCCATTTGGGCTCTACTAGGATCAAGCAAGTCCATTTGGGCTCCATTAGGACCAAAGAAGTACAAATTGGCCCAGTTAGGTCCTTTATGACCTAACAAGTCCATTTGGGCTTTATTAGGATCAAACAAGTCCATTTGGGCTCTATTAGGGTCAAACAAGTCCATTTGGGCTCCATTAGGACCGAAGAAGTACAAATTGGCCAGGTTAGGTCCTATATGACCAAAAAAGTCCATTTGGACGCTATTAGGATCAAACAAGTCCATTTGGGCTCCAGTAGGACCAAAGAAGTACAAATTGACCCAGTTAGGTCCTATATGACCTAAAAAGTCCATTTGGGCTCTATTAGGATCAAACAGGTCCATTTGGGCTCCATTAGGACCAAAGAAGTACAAATTTGCCCAGTTAGGTCCTATATGACCTAAAAAGTCCATTTGGGCTCTATTAGGATCAAACAAGTCCAATTGGGCTCCAATAGGACCAAAGAAGTACAAATTGCCCCTGTTAGGTCCTTTATGACCTAAAAAGTCCATTTGGGCTCTATTAGGATCAAACAGGTCCATTTGGGCTCCATTAGGACCAAAGAAGTACAAATTGTCCCAGTTAGATCCTTTATGACCTCACAAGTCCATTTGGGCTCTACTAGGATCAAACAGGTCCATTTGGGCTCCATTAGGACCAAAGAAATACAAATTGTCCCAGTTAGGTCCTTTATGACCTAACAAGTCCATTTGGGCTCTACTAGGATCAAGCAAGTCCATTTGGGCTCCATTAGGACCAAAGAACTACAAATTGGCCCAGTTAGGTCCTATATGACCTAAAAAGTCCATTTGGGCACTATTAGGATCAAACAAGTCCATTGGGGCTCCAATAGGACCAAAGAAGTACAAATTGACCCAGTTAGGTCCTATATGACCTAAAAAGTCCATTTGGGCTCTATTAGGATCAAACAGGTCCATTTGGGCTCCAATAGGACCAAAGAAGTACAAATTGGCCCAGTTAGATCCTATATGACCTAAAAAGTCCATTTGGGCTCTATTAGGATCGAACAGGTCCATTTGGGCTCCATTAGGACCAAAGAAGTACAAATTGGCCCAGTTAGGTCCTTTATGACCTAACAAGTCCATTTGGGCTCTACTAGGATCAAACATGTCCATTTGCGATCCATTAGGACCAAAGAAGTACAAATTGGCCCAGTTAGGTCCTTTATGACCTAACAAGTCCATTTGGGCTCTACTAGGATCAAGCAAATCCATTTGGGCTCCATTAGGACCAAAGAAGTACAAATTGGCCCAGTTAGGTCCTATATGACCTAAAAAGTCCATTTGGGCTCTATTTGGATCAAACAAGTCCAATTAGGCTCCAACAGGACCAAAGAAGTACAAATTGGCCCAGCTAGGTCCTTTATGACCAAAAAAGTCCATTTGGGCTCTATTAGGATCAAACAGGTCCATTTGGGATCCAATAGGACCAAAGAAGAGCAAATTGACCCAGTTAGGTCCTTTATGACCTAACAAGTCCATTTGGCCTCTATTATAATCAAACAAGTCCATTTGGGCTCTATTAGGGTCAAACAAGTCCATTTGGGCTCCATTAGGACCCAAGAAGTACAAATTGGCCCAGTTAGGTCCTATATGACCTAAAAAGTCCATTTGGGCTCTATTAGGATCAAACAAGTCCATTTGGGCTCCAATTGGACCAAAGAAGTACAAATTGACCCAGTTAGGTCCTACATGACCTAAAATGTCCATTTAGGCTCTGTTAGGATCAAACAGGTCCATTTGGGCTCCATTCGGACCAAAGAAGTACAAGTTGGCCCAGTTAGATCCTATATGACCTAAAATTCCATTTGGGCCCTATTAGGATCAAATAAGTCCAATTAGGCTCCAATAGGACCAAAGAAGTACAAATTGACCCAGTTAGGTCCTTTATGACCCAAAAAGTCCATTTGGGCTCTATTAGGATCAAACAGTCCATTTGGGCTCCAATAGGACCAAAGAAGTTCAAATTGGCCCAGTTAGGTCCTTTATGACCTAACAAGTCCATTTGGGCTCTACTAGGATCAAACAGGTCCATTTGGGCTCCATTAGGACCAAAGAAGTACAAATTGGCCCAGTTAGGTCCTTTATGACCTAACCAGTCCATTTGGGCTCTACTAGGATCAAGCAAGTCCATTTCGGCACCATTAGGACCAAAGAAGTACAAATTGGCCCAGTTAGGTCCTATATGACCTAAAAAGTCCATTTGGGCACTATTAGGATCAAACAAATCCATTGGGGCTCCAATAGGACCAAAGAAGTACAAATTGGCCCAGTGACCTAAAAAGTCCATTTGGGCTCTATTAGGATCAAACAGGTCCATTGGGGCTCCAATAGGACCAAAGAAGTACAAATTGGCCCAGTTAGGTCCTATATGACCGAAAAAGTCCATTTGGGCTCTATTAAGATCAAACAAGTCCATTTGGGCTCCAACAGGACCAAAGAAGTACAAATTGGCCCAGTTTGGTCCTATATGACCTAAAAAGTCCAGTTGGGCTCTATTAGGATCAAACAAGTCAATTTGGGCTCCAATAGGACCAAAGAAGAACAAATTGGCCCAGTTAGGTCCTATATGACCTAAAAAGTCCATTTGGGCTCAATTAGGATCAAACAGGTCCATTTGGGCTCCATTAGGAACAAAGAAGTACAAATTGGCCCAGTTAGGTCCTTTATGACCTAACAAGTCCATTTGGGCTCTACTAGGATCAAACACGTCCATTTGGGCTCCATTAGGACCAAAGAAGTACAAATTGGCCCAGTTAGGTCCTTTATGACCTAACACGTCCATTTGGGCCCTACTAGGATCAAGCAAGTCCATTTGGGCTCCATTAGGACCAAAGAATTACAAATTGGCCCAGTTAGGACCTATATGACCTAAAAAGTCCATTTGGGCTCTATTAGGATCAAACAAGTCCATTTGGGCTCTATTTGGGTTAAACAAGTCCATTTGGGCTCCATTAGGACCAAAGAAGTACAAATTGGCCCGGTTAGGTCCTATATGACCTAAAAAGTCCATTTGGGCTCTATTAGGATCAAACAAGTCCATTTGGGCTCCAATTGGACCAAAGAAGTACAAATTGACCCAGTTAGGTCCTACATGACCTAAAATGTCCATTTGGGCTCTGTTAGGATCAAACAGGTCCATTTGGGCTCCATTCGGACCAAAGAAGTACAAGTTGGCCCAGTTAGATCCTATATGACCTAAAATTCCATTTGGGCCCTATTAGGATCAAACAAGTCCAATTAGGCTCCAATAGGACCAAAGAAGTACAAATTGACCCAGTTAGGTCCTTTATGACCCAAAAAGTCCATTTGGGCTCTATTAGGATCAAACAGGTCCATTTGGGCTCGAATAGGACCAAAGAAGTTCAAATTGGCCCAGTTAGGTCCTTTATGACCTAACAAGTCCATTTGGGCTCTACTAGGATCAAACAGGTCCATTTGGGCTCCATTAGGACCAAAGAAGTACAAATTGGCCCAGTTAGGTCCTTTATGACCTAACCAGTCCATTTGGGCTCTACTAGGATCAAGCAAGTCCATTTCGGCACCATTAGGACCAAAGAAGTACAAATTGGCCCAGTTAGGTCCTATATGACCTAAAAAGTCCATTTGGGCACTATTAGGATCAAACAAATCCATTGGGGCTCCAATAGGACCAAAGAAGTACAAATTGGCCCAGTGACCTAAAAAGTCCATTTGGGCTCTATTAGGATCAAACAGGTCCATTGGGGCTCCAATAGGACCAAAGAAGTACAAATTGGCCCAGTTAGGTCCTATATGACCGAAAAAGTCCATTTGGGCTCTATTAAGATCAAACAAGTCCATTTGGGCTCCAACAGGACCAAAGAAGTACAAATTGGCCCAGTTTGGTCCTATATGACCTAAAAAGTCCAGTTGGGCTCTATTAAGATCAAACAAGTCAATTTGGGCTCCAATAGGACCAAAGAAGAACAAATTGGCCCAGTTAGGTCCTATATGACCTAAAAAGTCCATCTGGGCTCTATTAGGATCAAACAGGTCCATTTGGGCTCCATTAGGACCAAAGAAGTACAAATTGGTCCAGTTAGGTCCTTTATGACCTAACAAGTCCATTTGGGCTCTACTAGGATCAAACATGTCCATCTGCGCACCAATAGGACCAAAGAAGTACAACTTGGCCCTGTTAGGTCCTTTATGACCTAACAAGTCCATTTGGGCTCTACTAGGATCAAGCAAATCCATTTGGGCTCCATTAGGACCAAAGAAGTACAAATTGGCCCAGTTAGGTCCTATATGACCTAAAAAGTCCATTTGGGCTCTATTTGGATCAAACAAGTCCAATTAGGCTCCAACAGGTCCAAAGAAGTACAAATTGGCCCAGCTAGGTCCTTTATGACCAAAAAAGTCCATTTGGGCTCTATTAGGATCAAACAGGTCCATTTGGGATCCAATAGGACCAAAGAAGTTCAAATTGGCCCATTAGGTCCTATATAACCTAAAAAGTCCATTTGGGTTCTATTAGGATCAAACAAGTCCATTTGGGCTCCATTAGGACCAAAGAAGTACAAATTGGCCCAGTTAGGTCTTTTATTACCTAACAAGTCCATTTGGGCTCTACCAAGCAAGTCCATTTGGGCTCCATTAGGACCAAAGAAGTACAAATTGGCCCAGTTAGGTCCTATATGACCTAAAAAGTCCATTTGGGCTCTATTAGGATCAAACAAGTCCATTTGGGCTCCAATAGGACCAAAGAAGAGCAAATTGACCCAGTTAGGTCCTTTATGACCTAACAAGTCCATTTGGCCTCTATTATAATCAAACAAGTCCATTTGGGCTCTATTAGGGTCAAACAAGTCCATTTGGGCTCCATTAGGACCCAAGAAGTACAAATTGGCCCAGTTAGGTCCTATATGACCTAAAAAGTCCATTTGGGCTCTATTAGGATCAAACAAGTCCATTTGGGCTCCAATTGGACCAAAGAAGTACAAATTGACCCAGTTAGGTCCTACATGACCTAAAATGTCCATTTGGGCTCTGTTAGGATCAAACAGGTCCATTTGGGCTCCATTCGGACCAAAGAAGTACAAGTTGGCCCAGTTAGATCCTATATGACCTAAAATTCCATTTGGGCCCTATTAGGATCAAATAAGTCCAATTAGGCTCCAATAGGACCAAAGAAGTACAAATTGACCCAGTTAGGTCCTTTATGACCCAAAAAGTCCATTTGGGCTCTATTAGGATCAAACAGGTCCATTTGGGCTCCAATAGGACCAAAGAAGTTCAAATTGGCCCAGTTAGGTCCTTTATGACCTAACAAGTCCATTTGGGCTCTACTAGGATCAAACAGGTCCATTTGGGCTCCATTAGGACCAAAGAAGTACAAATTGGCCCAGTTAGGTCCTTTATGACCTAACCAGTCCATTTGGGCTCTACTAGGATCAAGCAAGTCCATTTCGGCACCATTAGGACCAAAGAAGTACAAATTGGCCCAGTTAGGTCCTATATGACCTAAAAAGTCCATTTGGGCACTATTAGGATCAAACAAATCCATTGGGGCTCCAATAGGACCAAAGAAGTACAAATTGGCCTAGTGACCTAAAAAGTCCATTTGGGCTCTATTAGGATCAAACAGGTCCATTGGGGCTCCAATAGGACCAAAGAAGTACAAATTGGCCCAGTTAGGTCCTATATGACCGAAAAAGTCCATTTGGGCTCTATTAAGATCAAACAAGTCCATTTGGGCTCCAACAGGACCAAAGAAGTACAAATTGGCCCAGTTTGGTCCTATATGACCTAAAAAGTCAAGTTGGGCTCTATTAGGATCAAACAAGTCAATTTGGGCTCCAATAGGACCAAAGAAGAACAAATTGGCCCAGTTAGGTCCTATATGACCTAAAAAGTCCATTTGGGCTCAATTAGGATCAAACAGGTCCATTTGGGCTCCATTAGGAACAAAGAAGTACAAATTGGCCCAGTTAGGTCCTTTATGACCTAACAAGTCCATTTGGGCTCTACTAGGATCAAACACGTCCATTTGGGCTCCATTAGGACCAAAGAAGTACAAATTGGCCCAGTTAGGTCCTTTATGACCTAACACGTCCATTTGGGCCCTACTAGGATCAAGCAAGTCCATTTGGGCTCCATTAGGACCAAAGAATTACAAATTGGCCCAGTTAGGACCTATATGACCTAAAAAGTCCATTTGGGCTCTATTAGGATCAAACAAGTCCATTTGGGCTCTATTTGGGTTAAACAAGTCCATTTGGGCTCCATTAGGACCAAAGAAGTACAAATTGGCCCTAAGTAGGGTCCTATATGACCTAAAAAGTCCATTTGGGCTCTATTAGGATCAAACAAGTCCATTTGGGCTCCAATTGGACCAAAGAAGTACAAATTGACCCAGTTAGGTCCTACATGACCTAAAATGTCCATTTGGGCTCTGTTAGGATCAAACAGGTCCATTTGGGCTCCATTCGGACCAAAGAAGTACAAGTTGGCCCAGTTAGATCCTATATGACCTAAAATTCCATTTGGGCCCTATTAGGATCAAACAAGTCCAATTAGGCTCCAATAGGACCAAAGAAGTACAAATTGACCCATTAGGTCCTTTATGACCCAAAAAGTCCATTTGGGCTCTATTAGGATCAAACAGGTCCATTTGGGCTCGAATAGGACCAAAGAAGTTCAAATTGGCCCAGTTAGGTCCTTTATGACCTAACAAGTCCATTTGGGCTCTACTAGGATCAAACAGGTCCATTTGGGCTCCATTAGGACCAAAGAAGTACAAATTGGCCCAGTTAGGTCCTTTATGACCTAACCAGTCCATTTGGGCTCTACTAGGATCAAGCAAGTCCATTTCGGCACCATTAGGACCAAAGAAGTACAAATTGGCCCAGTTAGGTCCTATATGACCTAAAAAGTCCATTTGGGCACTATTAGGATCAAACAAATCCATTGGGGCTCCAATAGGACCAAAGAAGTACAAATTGGCCTAGTGACCTAAAAAGTCCATTTGGGCTCTATTAGGATCAAACAGGTCCATTGGGGCTCCAATAGGACCAAAGAAGTACAAATTGGCCCAGTTAGGTCCTATATGACCGAAAAAGTCCATTTGGGCTCTATTAAGATCAAACAAGTCCATTTGGGCTCCAACAGGACCAAAGAAGTACAAATTGGCCCAGTTTGGTCCTATATGACCTAAAAAGTCCAGTTGGGCTCTATTAAGATCAAACAAGTCAATTTGGGCTCCAATAGGACCAAAGAAGAACAAATTGGCCCAGTTAGGTCCTATATGACCTAAAAAGTCCATCTGGGCTCTATTAGGATCAAACAGGTCCATTTGGGCTCCATTAGGACCAAAGAAGTACAAATTGGCCCAGTTAGGTCCTTTATGACCTAACAAGTCCATTTGGGCTCTACTAGGATCAAACATGTCCATTTGCGATCCATTAGGACCAAAGAAGTACAAATTGGCCCAGTTAGGTCCTTTATGACCTAACAAGTCCATTTGGGCTCTACTCGGATCAAGCAAATCCATTTGGGCTCCATTAGGACCAAAGAAGTACAAATTGGCCCAGTTAGGTCCTATATGACCTAAAAAGTCCATTTGGGCTCTATTTGGATCAAACAAGTCCAATTAGGCTCCAACAGGACCAAAGAAGTACAAATTGGCCCAGCTAGGTCCTTTATGACCAAAAAAGTCCATTTGGGCTCTATTAGGATCAAACAGGTCCATTTGGGATCCAATAGGACCAAAGAAGTTCAAATTGGCCCAGTTAGGTCCTATATAACCTAAAAAGTCCATTTGGGTTCTATTAGGATCAAACAAGTCCATTTGGGCTCCATTAGGACCAAAGAAGTACAAATTGGCCCAGTTAGGTCTTTTATTACTTAACAAGTCCATTTGGGCTCTACCAAGCAAGTCCATTTGGGCTCCATTAGGACCAAAGAAGTACAAATTGGCCCAGTTAGGTCCTATATGACCTAAAAAGTCCATTTGGGCTCTATTAGGATCAAACAAGTCCATTTGGGCTCCAATAGGACCAAAGAAGAGCAAATTGACCCAGTTAGGTCCTTTATGACCTAACAAGTCCATTTGGCCTCTATTATAATCAAACAAGTCCATTTGGGCTCTATTAGGGTCAAACAAGTCCATTTGGGCTCCATTAGGACCCAAGAAGTACAAATTGGCCCAGTTAGGTCCTATATGACCTAAAAAGTCCATTTGGGCTCTATTAGGATCAAACAAGTCCATTTGGGCTCCAATTGGACCAAAGAAGTACAAATTGACCCAGTTAGGTCCTACATGACCTAAAATGTCCATTTGGGCTCTGTTAGGATCAAACAGGTCCATTTGGGCTCCATTCGGACCAAAGAAGTACAAGTTGGCCCAGTTAGATCCTATATGACCTAAAATTCCATTTGGGCCCTATTAGGATCAAATAAGTCCAATTAGGCTCCAATAGGACCAAAGAAGTACAAATTGACCCAGTTAGGTCCTTTATGACCCAAAAAGTCCATTTGGGCTCTATTAGGATCAAACAGGTCCATTTGGGCTCCAATAGGACCAAAGAAGTTCAAATTGGCCCAGTTAGGTCCTTTATGACCTAACAAGTCCATTTGGGCTCTACTAGGATCAAACAGGTCCATTTGGGCTCCATTAGGACCAAAGAAGTACAAATTGGCCCATTAGGTCCTTTATGACCTAACCATCCATTTGGGCTCTACTAGGATCAAGCAAGTCCATTTCGGCACCATTAGGACCAAAGAAGTACAAATTGGCCCAGTTAGGTCCTATATGACCTAAAAAGTCCATTTGGGCACTATTAGGATCAAACAAATCCATTGGGGCTCCAATAGGACCAAAGAAGTACAAATTGGCCCAGTGACCTAAAAAGTCCATTTGGGCTCTATTAGGATCAAACAGGTCCATTGGGGCTCCAATAGGACCAAATAAGTACAAATTGGCCAGTTAGGTCCTATATGACCGAAAAAGTCCATTTTGGCTCTATTAAGATCAAACAAGTCCATTTGGGCTCCAACAGGACCAAAGAAGTACAAATTGGCCCAGTTTGGTCCTATATGACCTAAAAAGTCCAGTTGGGCTCTATTAGGATCAAACAAGTCAATTTGGGCTCCAATAGAACCAAAGAAGAACAAATTGGCCCAGTTAGGTCCTATATGACCTAAAAAGTCCATTTGGGCTCAATTAGGATCAAACAGGTCCATTTGGGCTCCATTAGGAACAAAGAAGTACAAATTGGCCCAGTTAGGTCCTTTATGACCTAACAAGTCCATTTGGGCTCTACTAGGATCAAACACGTCCATTTGGGCTCCAACAGTACCAAAGAAGTACAAATTGACCCAGTTAGGTCCTTTATGACCTAACACGTCCATTTGGGCCCTACTAGGATCAAGCAAGTCCATTTGGGCTCCATTAGGACCAAAGAATTACAAATTGGCCCAGTTAGGACCTATATGACCTAAAAAGTCCATTTGGGCTCTATTAGGATCAAACAAGTCCATTTGGGCTCTATTTGGGTTAAACAAGTCCATTTGGGCTCCATTAGGACCAAAGAAGTACAAATTGGCCCGGTTAGGTCCTATATGACCTAAAAAGTCCATTTGGGCGCTATTAGGATCAAACAAGTCCATTTGGGCTCCAACAGTACCAAAGAAGTACAAATTGACCCAGTTAGGTCCTATATGACCTTAAAAGTCCACTTGGGCTCTATTAGGAACAAACAGGTCCATTTGGGCTCCATTAGGACCAAAGAAGTACAAATTGACCTAGTTAGGTCCTATATGATCTAAAAAGTCCATTTGGGCTCTATTAGGATAAAACAAGTCCAATTGGGCTCCAATAGGACCAAAGAAGTACAAATTGGCCCAGTTAGGTCCTTTATGACCTAAAAAGTCCATTTGGGCTCTATTAGGATCAAACAGGTCCATTTGGGCTCCATTAGGACCAAAGAAGTACAAATTGGCCCAGCTAGGTCCTTTATGACCAAAAAAGTCCATTTGGGCTCTATTAGGATCAAACAGGTCCATTTGGGATCCAATAGGACCAAAGAAGTTCAAATTGGCCCAGTTAGGTCCTATATGACCTAAAAAGTCCATTTGGGTTCTATTAGGATCAAACAAGTCCATTTGGGCTCCATTAGGACCAAAGAAGTACAAATTGGCCCAGTTAGGTCTTTTATTACCTAACAAGTCCATTAGGGATCTACCAAGCAAGTCCATTTGGGCTCCATTAGGACCAAAGAAGTACAAATTGGCCCAGTTAGGTCCTATATGACCTAAAAAGTCCATTTGGGCTCTATTAGGATCAAACAAGTCCATTTGGGCTCCAATAGGACCAAAGAAGAGCAAATTGACCCAGTTAGGTCCTTTATGACCTAACAAGTCCATTTGGCCTCTATTATAATCAAACAAGTCCATTTGGGCTCTATTAGGGTCAAACAAGTCCATTTGGGCTCCATTAGGACCCAAGAAGTACAAATTGGCCCAGTTAGGTCCTATATGACCTAAAAAGTCCATTTGGGCTCTATTAGGATCAAGCAAGTCCATTTGGGCTCCAATTGGACCAAAGAAGTACAAATTGACCCAGTTAGGTCCTACATGACCTAAAAAGTCCATTTGGGCTCTATTAGGATCAAACAGGTCCATTTGGGCTCCAATAGGACCAAAGAAGTTCAAATTGGCCCAGTTAGGTCCTATATGACCTAAAAAGTCCATTTGGGTTCTATTAGGGTCAAACAAGTCCATTTGGGCTCCATTAGGACCAAAGAAGTACAAATTGGCCGAGTTAGGTCCTTTATGACCTAACAAGTCGATTTGGGCTCTACTAGGATCAAACAGGTCCATTTGGGCTCCATTAGGACCAAAGAAGTACAAATTGGCCCAGTTAGGTCCTTTATGACCTAACCAGTCCATTTGGGCTCTACTAGGATCAAGCAAGTCCATTTCGGCACCATTAGGACCAAAGAAGTACAAATTGGCCCAGTTAGGTCCTATATGACCTAAAAAGTCCATTTGGGCACTATTAGGATCAAACAAGTCCATTGGGGCTCCAATAGGACCAAAGAAGTACAAATTGGCCCAGTGACCTAAAAAGTCCATTTGGGCTCTATTAGGATCAAACAGGTCCATTGGGGCTCCAATAGGACCAAAGAAGTACAAATTGGCCCAGTTAGGTCCTATATGATCGAAAAAGTCCATTTGGGCTCTATTAAGATCAAACAAGTCCATTTGGGCTCCAACAGGACCAAAGAAGTACAAATTGGCCCAGTTTGGTCCTATATGACCTAAAAAGTCCAGTTGGGCTCTATTAAGATCAAACAAGTCAATTTGGGCTCCAATAGGACCAAAGAAGAACAAATTGGCCCAGTTAGGTCCTATATGACCTAAAAAGTCCATCTGGGCTCTATTAGGATCAAACAGGTCCATTTGGGCTCCATTAGGACCAAAGAAGTACAAATTGGCCCAGTTAGGTCCTTTATGACCTAACAAGTCCATTTGGGCTCTACTAGGATCAAACATGTCCATTTGCGATCCATTAGGACCAAAGAAGTACAAATTGGCCCAGTTAGGTCCTTTATGACCTAACAAGTCCATTTGGGCTCTACTAGGATCAAGCAAATCCATTTGGGCTCCATTAGGACCAAAGAAGTACAAATTGGCCCAGTTAGGTCCTATATGACCTAAAAAGTCCATTTGGGCTCTATTTGGATCAAACAAGTCCAATTAGGCTCCAACAGGTCCAAAGAAGTACAAATTGGCCCAGCTAGGTCCTTTATGACCAAAAAAGTCCATTTGGGCTCTATTAGGATCAAACAGGTCCATTTGGGATCCAATAGGACCAAAGAAGTTCAAATTGGCCCAGTTAGGTCCTATATAACCTAAAAAGTCCATTTGGGTTCTATTAGGATCAAACAAGTCCATTTGGGCTCCATTAGGACCAAAGAAGTACAAATTGGCCCAGTTAGGTCTTTTATTACCTAACAAGTCCATTTGGGCTCTACCAAGCAAGTCCATTTGGGCTCCATTAGGACCAAAGAAGTACAAATTGGCCCAGTTAGGTCCTATATGACCTAAAAAGTCCATTTGGGCTCTATTAGGATCAAACAAGTCCATTTGGGCTCCAATAGGACCAAAGAAGAGCAAATTGACCCAGTTAGGTCCTTTATGACCTAACAAGTCCATTTGGCCTCTATTATAATCAAACAAGTCCATTTGGGCTCTATTAGGGTCAAACAAGTCCATTTGGGCTCCATTAGGACCCAAGAAGTACAAATTGGCCCATTAGGTCCTATATGACCTAAAAAGTCCATTTGGGCTCTATTAGGATCAAACAAGTCCATTTGGGCTCCAATTGGACCAAAGAAGTACAAATTGACCCAGTTAGGTCCTACATGACCTAAAATGTCCATTTGGGCTCTGTTAGGATCAAACAGGTCCATTTGGGCTCCATTCGGACCAAAGAAGTACAAGTTGGCCCAGTTAGATCCTATATGACCTAAATATACATTTGGTACATATTATGGTCAAATAAGTCCAATTAGGCTCCAATAGGACCAAAGAAGTACAAATTGACCCAGTTAGGTCCTTTATGACCCAAAAAGTCCATTTGGGCTCTATTAGGATCAAACAGGTCCATTTGGGCTCCAATAGGACCAAAGAAGTTCAAATTGGCCCAGTTAGGTCCTTTATGACCTAACAAGTCCATTTGGGCTCTACTAGGATCAAACAGGTCCATTTGGGCTCCATTAGGACCAAAGAAGTACAAATTGGCCCAGTTAGGTCCTTTATGACCTAACCAAGTCCATTTGGGCTCTACTAGGATCAAGCAAGTCCATTTCGGCACCATTAGGACCAAAGAAGTACAAATTGGCCCAGTTAGGTCCTATATGACCTAAAAAGTCCATTTGGGCACTATTAGGATCAAACAAATCCATTGGGGCTCCAATAGGACCAAAGAAGTACAAATTGGCCCAGTGACCTAAAAAGTCCATTTGGGCTCTATTAGGATCAAACAGGTCCATTGGGGCTCCAATAGGACCAAAGAAGTACAAATTGGCCCAGTTAGGTCCTATATGACCGAAAAAGTCCATTTGGGCTCTATTAAGATCAAACAAGTCCATTTGGGCTCCAACAGGACCAAAGAAGTACAAATTGGCCCATTTAGGTCCTATATGACCTAAAAAGTCAAGTTGGGCTCTATTAGGATCAAACAAGTCAATTTGGGCTCCAATAGGACCAAAGAAGAACAAATTGGCCCAGTTAGGTCCTATATGACCTAAAAAGTCCATTTGGGCTCAATTAGGATCAAACAGGTCCATTTGGGCTCCATTAGGAACAAAGAAGTACAAATTGGCCCAGTTAGGTCCTTTATGACCTAACAAGTCCATTTGGGCTCTACTAGGATCAAACACGTCCATTTGGGCTCCATTAGGACCAAAGAAGTACAAATTGGCCCAGTTAGGTCCTTTATGACCTAACACGTCCATTTGGGACCTAGTAGGATCAAGCCACTCCAATTGAGCTCCATTATGAACAAATAAATACACATTGACCAAGTTAGGACCTATATGACCTAAAAAAGTCCATTTGGGCTCTATTAGGATCAAACAAGTCCATTTGGGCTCTATTTGGGTTAAACAAGTCCATTTGGGCTCCATTAGGACCAAAGAAGTACAAATTGGCCCGGTTAGGTCCTATATGACCTAAAAAGTCCATTTGGGCTCTATTAGGATCAAACAAGTCCATTTGGGCTCCAATTGGACCAAAGAAGTACAAATTGACCCAGTTAGGTCCTACATGACCTAAAATGTCCATTTGGGCTCTGTTAGGATCAAACAGGTCCATTTGGGCTCCATTCGGACCAAAGAAGTACAAGTTGGCCCATTAGATCCTATATGACCTAAAATTCCATTTGGGCCCTATTAGGATCAAACAAGTCCAATTAGGCTCCAATAGGACCAAAGAAGTACAAATTGACCCAGTTAGGTCCTTTATGACCCAAAAAGTCCATTTGGGCTCTATTAGGATCAAACAGGTCCATTTGGGCTCGAATAGGACCAAAGAAGTTCAAATTGGCCCAGTTAGGTCCTTTATGACCTAACAAGTCCATTTGGGCTCTACTAGGATCAAACAGGTCCATTTGGGCTCCATTAGGACCAAAGAAGTACAAATTGGCCCATTTAGGTCCTTTATGTACTAACCAGTCCATTTGGGCTCTACTAGGATCAAGCAAGTCCATTTCGGCACCATTAGGACCAAAGAAGTACAAATTGGCCCAGTTAGGTCCTATATGACCTAAAAAGTCCATTTGGGCACTATTAGGATCAAACAAATCCATTGGGGCTCCAATAGGACCAAAGAAGTACAAATTGGCCTAGTGACCTAAAAAGTCCATTTGGGCTCTATTAGGATCAAACAGGTCCATTGGGGCTCCAATAGGACCAAAGAAGTACAAATTGGCCCAGTTAGGTCCTATATGACCGAAAAAGTCCATTTGGGCTCTATTAAGATCAAACAAGTCCATTTGGGCTCCAACAGGACCAAAGAAGTACAAATTGGCCCAGTTTGGTCCTATATGACCTAAAAAGTCCAGTTGGGCTCTATTAAGATCAAACAAGTCAATTTGGGCTCCAATAGGACCAAAGAAGAACAAATTGGCCCAGTTAGGTCCTATATGACCTAAAAAGTCCATCTGGGCTCTATTAGGATCAAACAGGTCCATTTGGGCTCCATTAGGACCAAAGAAGTACAAATTGGCCCAGTTAGGTCCTTTATGACCTAACAAGTCCATTTGGGCTCTACTAGGATCAAACATGTCCATTTGCGATCCATTAGGACCAAAGAAGTACAAATTGGCCCAGTTAGGTCCTTTATGACCTAACAAGTCCATTTGGGCTCTACTAGGATCAAGCAAATCCATTTGGGCTCCATTAGGACCAAAGAAGTACAAATTGGCCCAGTTAGGTCCTATATGACCTAAAAAGTCCATTTGGGCTCTATTTGGATCAAACAAGTCCAATTAGGCTCCAACAGGACCAAAGAAGTACAAATTGGCCCAGCTAGGTCCTTTATGACCAAAAAAGTCCATTTGGGCTCTATTAGGATCAAACAGGTCCATTTGGGATCCAATAGGACCAAAGAAGTTCAAATTGGCCCAGTTAGGTCCTATATAACCTAAAAAGTCCATTTGGGTTCTATTAGGATCAAACAAGTCCATTTGGGCTCCATTAGGACCAAAGAAGTACAAATTGGCCCAGTTAGGTCTTTTATTACTTAACAAGTCCATTTGGGCTCTACCAAGCAAGTCCATTTGGGCTCCATTAGGACCAAAGAAGTACAAATTGGCCCAGTTAGGTCCTATATGACCTAAAAAGTCCATTTGGGCTCTATTAGGATCAAACAAGTCCATTTGGGCTCCAATAGGACCAAAGAAGAGCAAATTGACCCAGTTAGGTCCTTTATGACCTAACAAGTCCATTTGGCCTCTATTATAATCAAACAAGTCCATTTGGGCTCTATTAGGGTCAAACAAGTCCATTTGGGCTCCATTAGGACCCAAGAAGTACAAATTGGCCCAGTTAGGTCCTATATGACCTAAAAAGTCCATTTGGGCTCTATTAGGATCAAACAAGTCCATTTGGGCTCCAATTGGACCAAAGAAGTACAAATTGACCCAGTTAGGTCCTACATGACCTAAAATGTCCATTTGGGCTCTGTTAGGATCAAACAGGTCCATTTGGGCTCCATTCGGACCAAAGAAGTACAAGTTGGCCCAGTTAGATCCTATATGACCTAAAATTCCATTTGGGCCCTATTAGGATCAAATAAGTCCAATTAGGCTCCAATAGGACCAAAGAAGTACAAATTGACCCAGTTAGGTCCTTTATGACCCAAAAAGTCCATTTGGGCTCTATTAGGATCAAACAGGTCCATTTGGGCTCCAATAGGACCAAAGAAGTTCAAATTGGCCCAGTTAGGTCCTTTATGACCTAACAAGTCCATTTGGGCTCTACTAGGATCAAACAGGTCCATTTGGGCTCCATTAGGACCAAAGAAGTACAAATTGGCCCAGTTAGGTCCTTTATGACCTAACCAGTCCATTTGGGCTCTACTAGGATCAAGCAAGTCCATTTCGGCACCATTAGGACCAAAGAAGTACAAATTGGCCCAGTTAGGTCCTATATGACCTAAAAAGTCCATTTGGGCACTATTAGGATCAAACAAATCCATTGGGGCTCCAATAGGACCAAAGAAGTACAAATTGGCCCAGTGACCTAAAAAGTCCATTTGGGCTCTATTAGGATCAAACAGGTCCATTGGGGCTCCAATAGGACCAAAGAAGTACAAATTGGCCCAGTTAGGTCCTATATGACCGAAAAAGTCCATTTTGGCTCTATTAAGATCAAACAAGTCCATTTGGGCTCCAACAGGACCAAAGAAGTACAAATTGGCCCAGTTTGGTCCTATATGACCTAAAAAGTCCAGTTGGGCTCTATTAGGATCAAACAAGTCAATTTGGGCTCCAATAGAACCAAAGAAGAACAAATTGGCCCAGTTAGGTCCTATATGACCTAAAAAGTCCATTTGGGCTCAATTAGGATCAAACAGGTCCATTTGGGCTCCATTAGGAACAAAGAAGTACAAATTGGCCCAGTTAGGTCCTTTATGACCTAACAAGTCCATTTGGGCTCTACTAGGATCAAACACGTCCATTTGGGCTCCAACAGTACCAAAGAAGTACAAATTGACCCAGTTAGGTCCTTTATGACCTAACACGTCCATTTGGGCCCTACTAGGATCAAGCAAGTCCATTTGGGCTCCATTAGGACCAAAGAATTACAAATTGGCCCAGTTAGGACCTATATGACCTAAAAAGTCCATTTGGGCTCTATTAGGATCAAACAAGTCCATTTGGGCTCTATTTGGGTTAAACAAGTCCATTTGGGCTCCATTAGGACCAAAGAAGTACAAATTGGCCGTTAGGTCCTATATGACCTAAAAAGTCCATTTGGGCGCTATTAGGATCAAACAAGTCCATTTGGGCTCCAACGATACCAAAGAAGTACAAATTGACCCGTTAGGTCCTATATGACCTTAAAAGTCCAATTGGGCTCTATTAGGAACAAACAGGTCCATTTGGGCTCCATTAGGACCAAAGAAGTACAAATTGACCTAGTTAGGTCCTATATGATCTAAAAAGTCCATTTGGGCTCTATTAGGATAAAACAAGTCCAATTGGGCTCCAATAGGACCAAAGAAGTACAAATTGGCCGATTGAGGTCCTATAAGACGGTTAAATTCCATTGGGTCTCTATTAGGATCAAACAGGTCCATTTGGGCTCCATTAGGACCAAAGAAGTACAAATTGGCCCAGCTAGGTCCTTTATGACCAAAAAAGTCCATTTGGGCTCTATTAGGATCAAACAGGTCCATTTGGGATCCAATAGGACCAAGGAAGTTCAAATTGGCCCATTAGGTCCTATATGACCTAAAAAGTCCATTTGGGTTCTATTAGGATCAAACAAGTCCATTTGGGCTCCATTAGGACCAAAGAAGTACAAATTGGCCCAGTTAGGTCTTTTATTACCTAACAAGTCCATTAGGGATCTACCAAGCAAGTCCATTTGGGCTCCATTAGGACCAAAGAAGTACAAATTGGCCCAGATTAGGTCCTATATGACCTAAAAAGTCCATTTGGGCTCTATTAGGATCAAACAAGTCCATTTGGGCTCCAATAGGACCAAAGAAGAGCAAATTGACCCAGTTAGGTCCTTTATGACCTAACAAGTCCATTTGGCCTCTATTATAATCAAACAAGTCCATTTGGGCTCTATTAGGGTCAAACAAGTCCATTTGGGCTCCATTAGGACCCAAGAAGTACAAATTGGCCCAGTTAGGTCCTATATGACCTAAAAAGTCCATTTGGGCTCTATTAGGATCAAGCAAGTCCATTTGGGCTCCAATTGGACCAAAGAAGTACAAATTGACCCAGTTAGGTCCTACATGACCTAAAAAGTCCATTTGGGCTCTATTAGGATCAAACAGGTCCATTTGGGCTCCAATAGGACCAAAGAAGTTCAAATTGGCCCAGTTAGGTCTATATGACCTAAAAAGTCCATTTGGGTTCTATTAGGTCAAACAAGTCCATTTGGGCTCCATTAGGACCAAAGAAGTACAAATTGGCGAGTTAGGTCCTTTATGACCTAACAAGTCGATTTGGGCTCTACTAGGATCAAACAGGTCCATTTGGGCTCCATTAGGACCAAGAAGTACAAATTGGCCCAATTAGGTCCTTTATGACCTAACCAGTCCATTTGGGCTCTACTAGGATCAAGCAAGTCCATTTCGGCACCATTAGGACCAAGAAGTACAAATTGGCCCATTAGGTCTATATGACCTAAAAAGTCCATTTGGGCACTATTAGGATCAAACAAGTCCATTGGGGCTCCAATAGGACCAAGTACAAATTGGCCATGACCTAAAAAGTCCATTTGGGCTCTATTAGGATCAAACAGGTCCATTGGGGCTCCAATAGGACCAAAGAAGTACAAATTGGCCCAGTTAGGTCCTATATGACCTAAAAAGTCCATTTGGGCTCTATTAGGATCAAACAAGTCCATTTGGGCTCCAACAGACCAAAGAAGTACAAATTGGCCCATTTGGTCTATATGACCTAAAAGTCCATTTGGGCTCTATTAGGATCAAACAAGTCAATTTGGGCTCCAATAGGACCAAAGAAGAACAAATTGGCCCAGTTAGGTCCTATATGACCTAAAAAGTCCATTTGGGCTCAATTAGGATCAAACAGGTCCATTTGGGCTCCATTAGGAACAAAGAAGTACAAATTGGCCCAGTTAGGTCCTTTATGACCTAACAAGTCCATTTGGGCTCTACTAGGATCAAACACGTCCATTTGAGCTCCATTAGGACCAAAGAAGTACAAATTGGCCCAGTTAGATCCTTTATGACCTAACAAGTCCATTTGGGCTCTACTAGGATCAAGCAAGTCCATTTGGGCTCCATTAGGACCAAAGAATTACAAATTGGCCCAGTTAGGACCTATATGACCTAAAAAGTCCATTTGGGCTCTATTAGGGTCAAACAAGTCCATTTGGGCTCTATTTGGGTCAAACAAGTCCATTTGGGCTCCATTAGGACCAAAGAAGTACAAATTGGCCCGGTTAGGTCCTATATGACCTAAAAAGTCCATTTGGGCGCTATTAGGATCAAACAAGTCCATTTGGGCTCCAATAGTACCAAAGAAGTACAAATTGACCCAGTTAGGTCCTTTATGACCTAAAAAGTCCATTTGGGCTCTATTAGGATCAAACAGGTCCATTTGGGCTCCATTAGGACCAAAGAAGTACAAATTGGCCCAGTTAGCTCCTTTATTACCTAAAAAGTCCATTTGGACTCTATTAGGATCAAACAATTCCATTTGGGCTCTATTAGGGTCAAATAAGTCCATTTGGGCTCCATTAGGACCGAAGAAGTACAAATTGGCCCGGTTAGGTCCTATATGACCTAAAAAGTCCATTTGGGCGCTATTTGGATCAAACAAGTCCATTTGGGCTCCAATAGGACCAAAGAATTAAAAATTGACCCAGTTAGCTCCTGTATGGCCTAAAATGTCCATTTGGGCTCAATTAGGATCAAACAGGTCCATTTGGGCTCCATTAGGACCAAAGAAGTACAAATTGGCCCAGTTAGGTCCTATATGACCTAAAAAGTCCATTTGGGCTCTATTAGGATCAAACAGGTCCATTTGGGCTCCATTAGGATCAAAGAAGTACAAATTGGCCCAGTTAGGTCCTTTATGACCTAAAAAGTCCATTTGGGCTCTACTAGGATCAAACAGGTCCACTTGGGCTCCATTAGGACCAAAGAAGTACAAATTGGCCCAGTTTGGTCCTTTATGACCTAACAAGTCCATTTGGGCTCTACTAGGATCAAGCAAGTCCATTTGGGCTCCATTAGGACCAAAGAAGTACAAATTGGCCCAGTTAGGTCCTTTATGACCTAACAAGTCCATTTGGGCTCTATTAGGATCAAACAAGTCCATTTGGGCTCTATTAGGGTCAAACAAGTCCATTTGGGCTCCATTAGGACCGAAGAAGTACAAATTGGCCCGGTTAGGTCCTATATGACCAAAAAAGTCCATTTGGACGCTATTAGGATCAAACAAGTCCATTTGGGCTCCAGTAGGACCAAAGAAGTACAAATTGACCCAGTTAGGTCCTATATGACCTAAAAAGTCCATTTGGTCTCTATTAGGATCAAACAGGTCCATTTGGGCTCCATTAGGACCAAAGAAGTACAAATTGGCCCAGTTAGGTCCTATATGACCTAAAAAGTCCATTTGGGCTCTATTAGGATCAAACAAGTCCAATTGGGCTCCAATAGGACCAAAGAAGTACAAATTGTCCCTGTTAGGTCCTTTATGACCTAAAAAGTCCATTTGGGCTCTATTAGGATCAAACAGGTCCATTTTGCCTCCAAAAGGACCAAAGAAGTACAAATTGGCCCAGTTAGGTCCTTTATGACCTAACAAGTCCATTTCGGCTCTACTAGGATCAAACAGGTCCATTTAGGCTCCATTAGGACCAAAGAAGTACAAATTGGTCCAGTTAGGTCCTTTATGACCTAACAAGTCCATTTGGGCTCTACTAGGATCAAGCAAGTCCATTTGGGCTCCATAGGGACCAAAGAAGTACAAATTGGCCCAGTTAGGTCCTTTATGACCTAACAGGTCCATTTGGGCTCTACTAGGATCAAACAGGTCCATTTGGGCTCCATTAGGACCAAATAAGTACAAATTGGCCCAGTTAGGTCCTTTATGACCTTACAAGTCCATTTAGGCTCTACTAGTATCAAGCAAGTCCATTTGGGCTCCATTAGGACCAAAGAAGTACAAATTAGCCCAGTTAGGTCCTTTTTGACCTAACAAGTCCATTTGGGCTCTATTAGGATCAAACAAGTCCATTTGGGCTCTATTAGGGTCAAACAAGTCCATTTGGTCTCCATTAGGACCAAAGAAGTACAAATTGGCCCAGTTAGATCCTATATGACCTAAAAAGTCCATTTGGGCACTATTAGGATCAAACAAGTCCATTGGGGCTCCAATAGGACCAAAGAAGTACAAATTGGCCCAGTTAGATCCTATATGACCTAAAAAGTCCATTTGGGCACTATTAGGATCAAACAAGTCCATTGGGGCTCTAATAGGACCAAAGAAGTACAAATTGGCCCAGTTAGGTCCTAAATGACCTAAAAAGTCCATTTGGGCTCTATTAGGATCAAACAAGTCCATTGGGGCTCCAATAGGACCAAAGAAGTACAAATTGGCCCAGTTAGGTCCTAAATGACCTAAAAAGTCCATTTGGGCTCTATTAGGATCAAACAGGTCCGTTGGGGCTCCAATAGGACCAAAGAAGTACAAATTGGCCCAGTTAGGTCCTATATGACCTAAAAAGTCCATTTGGGCTCTATTAGTATCAAACTGGTCCATTTGGGCTCCATTAGGACCAAAGAAATAAAAATTGGCCCAGTTAGGTCCTTTATGACCTAACAGGTCCATTTGGGCTCTACCTGGATCAAACATGTCCATTTGGGCTCCATTAGGACCAAAGAAGTACAAATTGGCCCAGTTAGGTCCTTTATGACCTAACAAGTCCATTTGGGCTCTACTAGGATCAAGCAAGTCCATTTGGGCTCCATTAGGACCAAAGAAGTACAAATTGGCCCAGTTAGGTCTTTTATGACCTAACAAGTCCATTTGGGCTCTATTAGGATCAAACAAGTCCATTTGGGCTCTATTAGGGTCAAACAAGTCCATTTGGGCTCCATTAGGACCGAAGAAGTACAAATTGGCCCGGTTAGGTCCTAGATGACCAAAAAAGTCCATTTGGGCGCTATTAGGATCAAACAAGTCCATTTGGGCTCCAGTAGGACCAAAGAAGTACAAATTGGCCCAGTTAGGTCCTATATGACCTAAAAAGTCCATTTGGGCTCTATTTGGATCAAACAGGTCCATTTGGGCTCCATTAGGACCAAAGAAGTACAAATTGGCCCAGTTAGGTCCTATATGACCTAAAAAGTCCATTTGGGCTCTATTAGGATCAAACAAGTCCAATTGGGCTCCGATAGGACCAAAGAAGTACAAATTGCCCCAGTTAGGTCCTATATGACCTAAAAAGTCCATTTGGGCTCTATTAGGATCAAACAGGTCCATTTGGGCTCCATTACGACCAAAGAAGTACAAATTGTCCCAGTTAGGTCCTTTATGACCTAACAAGTCCATTTGGGCTATACTAGGATCAAACAGGTCCATTTGGGCTCCATTAGGACCAAAGAAATACAAATTAGCCTAGTTAGGTCCTTTATGACCTAACAAGTCCATTTGGGCTCTACTAGGATCAAGCAAGTCCATTTGGGCTCCATTAGGACAAAAGAACTACAAATTTGCCCAGTTAGGTCCTATATGACCAAAAAAGTCCATTTGGGCACTATTAGGATCAAACAAGTCCTTTTGGGCTCCAATAGGACCAAAGAAGTACAAATTGGCCCAGTTAGGTCCTATATGACCTAAAAAGTCCATTTGGGCTCTATTAGGATCAAACAGGTCCATTGGGGCTCCAATAGGACCAAATAAGTACAAATTGGCCCAATTAGGTCCTATATGACGTGAAAAGTCCATTTGGGCTCTATTATGATCAAACAGGTCCATTTGGGCTCCATTAGGACCAAAGAAGTACAAATTGGCCCAGTTAGGTCCTTTATAACCTAACAAGTCCATTTGGGCTCTACAAGGATCAAGCAAGTCCATTTGGGCTCCATTAGGACCAAAGAAGTACAAATTGGCCCAGTTAGGTCCTTTATGACCTAACAAGTCCATTTGGGCTCTACTAGGATCAAGCAAGTCCATTTGGGCTCCATTAGGACCAAAGAAGTACAAATTGGCCCAGTTAGGTCCTTTATGACCTAACAAGTCCATTTAGGATCTATTAGGATCAAACAAGTCCATTTGGGCTCTATTAGGGTCAAACAAGTCCATTTGGGCTCCATTAGGACCGAAGAAGTACAAATTGGCTCGGTTAGGTCCTATATGACCTAAAAAGTCCATTTGGGCGCTATTAGGAACAAACAGGTCCATTTGGGCTCCATTAGGACCAAAGAAGTACAAATTGGCCCAGTTAGGTCCTTTATGACCTAACTGGTCCATATGGGCTCTATTAGGATCAAACAAGTCCATTGGGGCTCCATTAGGACCAAAGAAGTACAAATTGGCCCAGTTAGGTCCTTTATGACCTAACTAGTCCATACGGGCTCTATTAGGATCAAACAAGTCCATTGGGGCTCCAATAGGACCAAAGAAGTACAAATTGGGCCAGTTAGGTCCTTTATGACCTAACAAGTCCATTTGGGCTCTATTACGATCAAACAAGTCCATTTGGGCTCTATTAGGATCAAATAAGTCCATTTGGGCTCCAATAGGACCAAGGAAGTACAAATTGGCCCAGTTAGGTCCTATATGACCTAAAAAGTCCATTTGGGCTCTATTAGGATCAAACAAGTCCATTTGGGATCCAATAGGACCAAGGAAGTACAAATTGGCCCAGTTAGGTCCTATATGACCTAAAAAGTCGATTTGGTCTCTATTAGGATCAAACAAGTCCATTTGGGATCTAATAGGACCAAAGAAGTACAAATTGGCACAGTTAGGTCCTATATGACCTAAAAAGTCCATTAGGGCTCTATTAGGATAAAATAAATCCATTTGGGCTCTATTAGAATCAAACAGGTCCATTTGGGCTCCATTAGGACCAAAGAAGTACAAATTGGCCCAGTTAGGTCCTATATGACCTAAAAAGTCCATTTGGGCTCTATTAGGATCAAACAGGTCCATTGGGGCTCGAATAGGACGAAAGAAGTACAAATTGGCCAAGTTATGTCCTATATGACCTAAAAAGTCCATTTGGGCTCTATTATGATCAAACAGGTCCATTTGGGCTCCATTAGGACCAAAGAAGTACAAATTGTCCCAGTTAGGTCCTTTATGACCTAACAAGTCCATTTGGGCTCTACTAGGATCAAACAGGTCATTTGGGCTCCATTAGGACCAAAGAAATACAAATTGTCCCAGTTAGGTCCTTTATGACCTAACAAGTCCATTTGGGCTCTACTAGGATCAAGCAAGTCCATTTGGGCTCTAGGACCAAAGAGTACAAATTGACCCAGTTAGGTCTATATGACCTAAAAAGTCCATTTGGGCTCTATTAGGATCAAACAGACCATTGGGGCTCCAATAGGACAAAAGAAGTACAAATTGGCCCATTAGATCTATATGACCTAAAAAGTCCATTTGGGCTCTATTAGGATCGAACAGGTCCATTTGGGCTCCATTTGGACCAAAGAAGTACAAATTGGCCTAGTTAGGTCCTTTATGACCTAACAAGTCCATTTGGGCTCTACTAGGATCAAACATGTCCATTTGAGATCCATTAGGACCAAAGAAGTACAAATTGGCCCAGTTAGGTACTTTATGACCTAACAAGTCCATTTGGGCTCTACTAGGATCAAGCAAATCCATTTGGGCTCCATTAGGACCAAAGAAGTTCAAATTGGCCCAGTTAGGTCCTATATGACCTAAAAAGTCCATTTGGGCTCTATTAGGATCAAACAAGTCCATTTGGGCTCCAATAGGACCAAAGAAGTACAAATTGACCAAGTTAGGTCCTATATGACCGAAAAAGTCCATTTGGGCTCTATTAGGATCAAACAGGTCCATTTTGCCTCCAATAGGACCAAAGAAGTACAAATTGGCCCAGTTAGGTCCTTTATGACCTAACAAGTCCATTTCGGCTCTACTAGGATCAAACAGGTCCATTTGGGCTCCATTAGGACCAAAGAAGTACAAATTGGTCCAGTTAGGTCCTTTATGACCTAACAAGTCCATTTGGGCTCTACTAGGATCAAGCAAGTCCATTTGGGCTCCATAGGGACCAAAGAAGTACAAATTGGCCCAGTTAGGTCCTTTATGACCTAACAAGTCCATTTGGGCTCTTCTAGGATCAAACAGGTCCATTTGGGCTCCATTAGGACCAAAGAAGTACAAATTGGCCCAGTTAGGTCCTTTATGACCAAACAAGTCCATTTGGCCTCTACTAGGATCAAGCAAGTCCATTTGGGCTCCATTAGGACCAAAGAAGTACAAATTAGCCCAGTTAGGTCCTTTTTGACCTAACAAGTCCATTTGGGCTCTATTAGGATCAAACAAGTCCATTTGGGCTCTATTAGGGTCAAACAAGTCCATTTGGTCTCCATTAGGACCAAAGAAGTACAAATTGGCCCAGTTAGATCCTATATGACCTAAAAAGTCCATTTGGGCAATATTAGGATCAAACAAGTCCATTGGGGCTCCAATAGGACCAAAGAAGTACAAATTGGCCCAGTTAGGTCCTAAATGACCTAAAAAGTCCATTTGGGCTCTATTAGGATCAAACAGGTCCATTGGGGCTACAATAGGACCAAAGAAGTACAAATTGGCCCAGTTAGGTCCTATATGACCTAAAAAGTCCATTTGGGCTCTATTAGTATCAAACTGGTCCATTTGGGCTCCATTAGGACCAAAGAAATACAAATTGGCCCAGTTAGGTCCTTTATGACCTAACAAGTCCATTTGGGCTCTACCTGGATCAAACATGTCCATTTGGGCTCCATTAGGACCAAAGAAGTACAAATTGGCCCAGTTAGGTCCTTTATGACCTAACAAGTCCATTTGGGCTCTACGAGGATCAAGCAAGTCCATTTGGGCTCCATTAGGACCAAAGAAGTACAAATTGGCCCAGTTAGGTCCTTTATGACCTAACAAGTCCATTTGGGCTCTATTAGGATCAAACAAGTCCATTTGGGCTCTATTAGGGTCAAACAAGTCCATTTGGGCTCCATTAGGACCGAAGAAGTACAAATTGGCCCAGTTAGGTCCTATATGACCAAAAAAGTCCATTTGGGCGCTATTAGGATCAAACAAGTCCATTTGGGCTCCAGTAGGACCAAAGAAGTACAAATTGGCCCAGTTAGGTACTATATGACCTAAAAAGTCCATTTGGGCTCTATTTGGATCAAACAGGTCCATTTGGGCTCCATTAGGACCAAAGAAGTACAAATTGGCCCAGTTAGGTCCTATATGACCTAAAAAGTCCATTTGGGCTCTATTAGGATCAAACATGTCCAATTGGGCTCCGATAGGACCAAAGAAGTACAAATAGCCCCAGTTAGGTCCTATATGACCTAAAAAGTCCATTTGGGCTCTATTAGGATCAAACAGGTCCATTTGGGCTCCATTACGACCAAAGAAGTACAAATTGTCCCAGTTAGGTCCTTTATGACCTAACAAGTCCATTTGGGCTATACTAGGATCAAACAGGTCCATTTGGGCTCCATTAGGACCAAAGAAATACAAATTAGCCTAGTTAGGTCCTTTATGACCTAACAAGTCCATTTGGGCTCTACTAGGATCAAGCAAGTCCATTTGGGCTCCATTAGGACAAAAGAACTACAAATTTGCCCAGTTAGGTCCTATATGACCAAAAAAGTCCATTTGGGCACTATTAGGATCAAACAAGTCCTTTGGGGCTCCAATAGGACCAAAGAAGTACAAATTGGCCCAGTTAGGTCCTATATGACCTAAAAAGTCCATTTGGGCTCTATTAGGATCAAACAGGTCCATTGGGTCTCCAATAGGACCAAATAAGTAAAAATTGGCCCAATTAGGTCCTATATGACCTGAAAAGTCCATTTGGGCTCTATTATGATCAAACAGGTCCATTTGGGCTCCATTAGGACCAAAGAAGTACAAATTGGCCCAGTTAGGTCCTTTATGACCTAACTAGTCCATATGGGCTCTATTAGGATCAAACAAGTCCATTGGGGCTCCAATAGGACCAAAGAAGTACAAATTGGGCCAGTTAGGTCCTTTATGACCTAACAAGTCCATTTGGGCTCTATTACGATCAAACAAGTCCATTTGACCTCTATTAGGATCAAATAAGTCCATTTGGGCTCCAATAGGACCAAGGAAGTACAAATTGGCCCAGTTAGGTCCTATATGACCTAAAAAGTCCATTTGGGCTCTATTAGGATCAAACAAGTCCATTTGGGATCCAATAGGACCAAGGAAGTACAAATTGGCCCAGTTAGGTCCTATATGACCTAAAAAGTCGATTTGGGCTCTATTAGGATCAAACAAGTCCATTTGGGATCTAATAGGACCAAAGAAGTACAAATTGGCACAGTTAGGTCCTATATGACCTAAAAAGTCCATTTGGGCTCTATTAGGATAAAATAAATCCATTTGGGCTCTATTAGAATCAAACAGGTCCATTTGGGCTCCATTAGGACCAAAGAAGTACAAATTGGCCCAGTTAGGTCCTATATGACCTAAAAAGTCCATTTGGGCTCTATTATGATCAAACAGGTCCATTTGGGCTCCATTAGGACCAAAGAAGTACAAATTGTCCCAGTTAGGTCCTTTATGACCTAACAAGTCCATTTGGGCTCTACTAGGATCAAACAGGTCCATTTGGGCTCCATTAGGACCAAAGAAATACAAATTGTCCCAGTTAGGTCCTTTATGACCTAACAAGTCCATTTGGGCTCTACTAGGATCAAGCAAGTCCATTTGGGATCCATTAGGACCAAAGAACTACAAATTGACCCGGTTAGGTCCTATATGACCTAAAAAGTCCATTTGGGCTCTATTATGATCAAACAGGTCCATTGGGGCTCCAATAGGACCAAAGAAGTACAAATTGGCCCAGTTAGATCCTATATGACCTAAAAAGTCCATTTGGGCTCTATTAGGATCGAACAGGTCCATTTGGGCTCCATTAGGACCAAAGAAGTACAAATTGGCCCAGTTAGGTCCTTTATGACCTAACACGTCCATTTGGGCTCTACTAGGATCAAACATGTCCATTTGGGCTCCATTAGGACCAAAGAAGTACAAATTGGCCCAGTTAGGTCCTTTATGACCTAACAAGTCCATTTGGGCTCTACTAGGATCAAGCAAGTCCATTTGGGCTCCATTAGGACCAAAGAAGTACAAATTGGCCCAGTTAGGTCCTTTATGACCTAACAAGTCCATTTGGGCTCTATTAGGATCAAACAAGTCCATTTGGGCTCTATTAGGGTCAAACAAGTCCATTTGGGCTCCATTAGGACCGAAGAAGTACAAACTGGCCTGGTTAGGTCCTATATGACCAAAAAATTCCATTTGGGCACTATTAGGATCAAACAAGTCCATTTGGGCTCCAGTAGGACCAAAGAAGTACAAATTGGCCCAGTTTGTACTTCTTGACCTAAAAAGTCTATTTGTGCTCTATTTGGATCAAACAGGTCCATTTGGGCTCCATTAGGACCAAAGAAGTACAAATTTGCCCAGTTAGGTCCTATATGACCTAAAAAGTCCATTTGGGCTCTATTAGGATCAAACAAGTCCAATTGGGCTCCGATAGGACCAAAGAAGTACAAATTGCCCCAGTTAGGTCCTATATGACCTAAAAAGTCTATTTGGGCTCTATTAGGATCAAACAGGTCCATTTGGGCTCATTACGACCAAAGAAGTACAAATTGTCCCAGTTAGGTCCTTTATGACCTAACAAGTCCATTTGGGCTATACTAGGATCAAACAGGTCCATTTGGGCTCCATTAGGACCAAAGAAATACAAATTCGCCTAGTTAGGTCCTTTATGACCTAACAAGTCCATTTGGGCTCTACTAGGATCAAGCAAGTCCATTTGGGCTCCATTAGGACAAAAGAACTACAAATTTGCCCAGTTAGGTCCTATATGACCAAAAAAGTCCATTTGGGCACTATTAGGATCAAACAAGTCCTTTGGGGCTCCAATAGGACCAAAGAAGTACAAATTGGCCCAGTTAGGTCCTATATGACCTAAAAAGTCCATTTGGGCTCTATTAGGATCAAACAGGTCCATTGGGACTCCAATAGGACCAAATAAGTACAAATTGGCCCAATTAGGTCCTATATGACCTGAAAAGTCCATTTGGGCTCTATTATGATCAAACAGGTCCATTTGGGCTCCATTAGGACCAAAGAAGTACAAATTGGCCCAGTTAGGTCCTTTATGACCTAACAAGTCCATTTGGGCTCTACTAGGATCAAACATGTCCATTTGGGCTCCATTAGGGCCAAAGAAGTACAAATTGGCCCAGTTAGGTCCTTTATGACCTAACATGTCCATTTGGGCTCTACTAGGATCAAGCAAGTCCATTTGGGCTCCATTAGGACCAAAGAAGTACAAATTGGCCCAGTTAGGTCCTATATGACCTAAAAAGTCCATTTGGGCTCTATTAGGATCAAACAGGTCCATTTGGGCTCCATTAAGACCAAAGAAGTACAAATTGGCCCAGTTAGGTCCTATATGACCAAAAAAGTCCATTTGGGCTCTATTAGGATCAAACAAGTCCAATTGGGCTCCAATAGGACCAAAGAAGTACAAATTGGCCCAGTTAGGTCCTTTATGACCTAACAAGTCCATTTGGGCTCTACTAGGATCAAACGGGTCTATTTGGGCTCCATTAGGACCCAAGAAGTACAAATTGGTCCAGTTTGGTCCTTTATGACATAACAAGTCCATGTGGGTTCTACTAGCATCAAGCAAGTCCATTTGCGCTCCATTAGGACCAAAGAAGTACAAATTGGCCCAGTTAGGTCCTTTATGACCTAACAAGTCCATTTGGGCTCTACTAGGATCAAACAGGTCCATTTGGGCTCCATTAGGACCAAAGAAGTACAAATTGGCCCAGTTAGGTCCTTTATGACCTAACAAGTCCATTTGGGCTCTACTAGGATCAAGCACGTCCATTTGGGCTCCATTAGGACCAAAGAAGTACAAATTGGCCCAGTTAGGTCCTTTATGACCTAACAAGTCCATTTAGGCTCTATTAGGATCAAACAAGTCCATTTGGGCTCTATTAGGGTCAAACAAGTCCATTTGGGCTCCATTAGAACCGAAGAAGTACAAATTGGCTCGGTTAGGTCCTATATGACCTAAAAAGTCCATTTGGGCGCTATTAGGAACAAACAGGTCCATTTGGGCTCCATTAGGACCAAAGAAGTACAAATTGGCCCTGTTAGGTCCTTTATGACCTAACTGGTCCATATGGGCTCTATTAGGATCAAACAAGTCCATTGGGGCTCCATTAGGACCAAAGAAGTACAAATTGGCCCAGTTAGGTCCTTTATGACCTAACAAGTCCATTTGGGCTCTACTAGGATCAAGCAAGTCCATTTGGGCTCCATTAGGCCCAAAGAAGTACAAATTGGCCCAGTTAGGTCCTATATGACCTAAAAATTCCATTTGGGCTCTATTAGGATCAAACAGGTCCATTTGGGCTCCATTAAGACCAAAGAAGTACAAATTGGCCCAGTTAGGTCCTATATGACCTAAAAAGTCCATTTGGGCTCTATTAGGATCAAACAAGTCCAATTGGGCTCCAATAGGACCAAAGAAGTACAAATTGGCCCAGTTAGGTCCTTTATGACCTAACAAGTCCATTTGGGCTCTACTAGGATCAAACGGGTCTATTTGGGCTCCATTAGGACCCAAGAAGTACAAATTGGTCCAGTTTGGTCCTTTATGACATAACAAGTCCATGTGGGTTCTACTAGCATCAAGCAAGTCCATTTGCGCTCCATTAGGACCAAAGAAGTACAAATTGGCCCAGTTAGGTCCTTTATGACCTAACAAGTCCATTTGGGCTCTACTAGGATCAAACAGGTCCATTTGGGCTCCATTAGGACCAAAGAAGTACAAATTGGCCCAGTTAGGTCCTTTATGACCTAACAAGTCCATTTGGGCTCTACTAGGATCAAGCAAGTCCATTTGGGCTCCATTAGGACCAAAGAAGTACAAATTGGCCCAGTTAGGTCCTTTATGACCTAACAAGTCCATTTAGGCTCTATTAGGATCAAACAAGTCCATTTGGGCTCTATTAGGGTCAAACAAGTCCATTTGGGCTCCATTAGGACCGAAGAAGTACAAATTGGCTCGGTTAGGTCCTATATGACCTAAAAAGTCCATTTGGGCGCTATTAGGAACAAACAGGTCCATTTGGGCTCCATTAGGACCAAAGAAGTACAAATTGGCCCAGTTAGGTCCTTTATGACCTAACTGGTCCATATGGGCTCTATTAGGATCAAACAAGTCCATTGGGGCTCCATTAGGACCAAAGAAGTACAAATTGGCCCAGTTAGGTCCTTTATGACCTAACTGGTCCATATGGGCTCTATTAGGATCAAACAAGTCCATTGGGGCTCCAATAGGACCAAAGAAGTACAAATTGGGCCAGTTAGGTCCTTTATGACCTAACAAGTCCATTTGGGCTCTATTACGATCAAACAAGTCCATTTGGGCTCTATTAGGATCAAATAAGTCCATTTGGGCTCCAATAGGACCAAGGAAGTACAAATTGGCCCAGTTAGGTCCTATATGACCTAAAAACTCGATTTGGGCTCTATTAGGATCAAACAAGTCCATTTGGGATCTAATAGGACCAAAGAAGTACAAATTGGCACAGTTAGGTCCTATATGACCTAAAAAGTCCATTTGGGCTCTATTAGGATAAAATAAATCCATTTGGGCTCTATTAGAATCAAACAAGTCCATTTGGGCTCCATTAGGACCAAAGAAGTACAAATTGGCCCAGTTAGGTCCTATATGACCTAAAAAGTCCATTTGGGCTCTATTAGGATCAAACAGGTCCATTAGAGCTCGAATAGGACGAAAGAAGTACAAATTGGCCAAGTTAGGTCCTATATGACCTAAAAAGTCCATTTGGGCTCTATTATGATCAAACAGGTCCATTTGGGCTCCATTAGGACCAAAGAAGTACAAATTGGCCCAGTTAGGTCCTTTATGACCTAAGAAATCCATTTGGGCTCTACTAGGATCAAACATGTCCATTTGGGCTCCATTAGGACCAAAGAAGTACAAATTGGCCCGGTTAGGTACTTTATGACCTAAAAAGTCCATTTGGGCTCTACTAGGATCAAGCAAGTCCATTTGGGCTCCATTAGGACCAAAGAAGTACAAATTGGCCCAGTTAGGTCCTATATGACCTAAAAAGTCCATTTGGGCTCTATTAGGATCAAACAAGTCCATTTGGGCTCCATTAGTACCAAAGAAGTACAAATTGGCCCAGTTAGGTCCTATATGACCTAAAAAGTCCATTTGGGCTCTATTAGGATCAAACAAGTCCATTTGGGCTCCATTAAGAACAAAGAAGTACAAATTGACCCATTGAGGTCCTATATGACCTAAAAAGTCCATTTGGGCTCTATTAGGATCAAACAAGTCCAATTGGGCTCCAATATGACCAAAGAAGTACAAATTGGCCCAGTTAGGTCCTTTATGACCTAACAAGTCCATTTGGGCTCTACTAGGATCAAACAGGTCCATTTGGGCTCCATTAGGACCAAAGAAGTACAAATTGGCCCAGTTAGGTCCTTTATGACCTAACAAGTCCATTTGGGCTCTACTAGGATCAAACTAGTCCAATTGGGCTCCAATAGGACCAAAGACGTACAAATTGGCCCAGTTAGGTCCTATATGACCTAAAAAGTCCATTTGGTCTCTATTAGGATCAAACAAGTCCAATTGGGCTCCAATATGACCAAAGAAGTACAAATTGGCCCAGTTAGGTCCTTTATGACCTAACAAGTCCATTTGGGCTCTACTAGGATCAAACAGGTCCATTTGGGCTCCATTAGGACCAAAGAAGTACAAATTGGCCCAGTTAGGTCCTATATGACCTAAAAAGTCCATTTGGGCTCTATTAGGATCAAACAAGTCCAATTGGGCTCCAATAGGACCAAAGAAGTACAATTTGACCCAGTTCGGTCCTTTATGACCTAACAAGTCCATTTGGGCTCTACTAGGATCAAACAAGTCTATTTGGGCTCCATTAGGACCAAAGAAGTACAAATTGGTCCAGTTAGGTCCTTTATGACATAACAAGTCCATTTGGGTTATACTAGCATCAAGCACGTCCATTTGGGCTCCATTAGGACCAAAGAAGTACAAATTGGCCCAGTTAGGTCCTTTATGACCTAACACGTCCATTTGGGCTCTACTAGGATCAAACAGGTCCATTTGGGCTCCATTAGGACCAAAGAAGTACAAATTGGCCCAGTTAGGTCCTTTATGACCTAACAAGTCCATTTGGGCTCTACTAGGATCAAGCAAGTCCATTTGGGCTCCATTAGGACCAAAGAAGTACAAATTGGCCCAGTTAGGTCCTTTATGACCTAACAAGTCCATTTAGGCTCTATTAGGATCAAACAAGTCCATTTGGGCTCTATTAGGGTCAAACAAGTCCATTTGGGCTCCATTAGGACCGAAGAAGTACAAATTGGCTCGGTTAGGTCCTATATGACCTAAAAAGTCCATTTGGGCGCTATTAGGAACAAACAGGTCCATTTGGGCTCCATTAGGACCAAAGAAGTACAAATTGGCCCAGTTAGGTCCTTTATGACCTAACTGGTCCATATGGGCTCTATTAGGATCAAACAAGTCCATTGGGGCTCCATTAGGACCAAAGAAGTACAAATTGGCCCAGTTAGGTCCTTTATGACCTAACTAGTCCATATGGGCTCTATTAGGATCAAACAAGTCCATTGGGGCTCCAATAGGACCAAAGAAGTACAAATTGGGCCAGTTAGGTCCTTTATGACCTAACAAGTCCATTTGGGCTCTATTACGATCAAACAAGTCCATTTGGGCTCTATTAGGATCAAATAAGTCCATTTGGGCTCCAATAGGACCAAGGAAGTACAAATCGGCCCAGTTAGGTCCTTAATGACCTATAAAGTCCATTTGGGCTCTATTAGCAACAAACATGTCCATTTGGGATCCAATAGGACCAATGAAGTACAAATTGGCCCAGTTAGGTCCTATATGACCTAAAAACTCGATTTGGGCTCTATTAGGATCAAACAAGTCCATTTGGGATCTAATAGGACCAAAGAAGTACAAATTGGCACAGTTAGGTCCTATATGACCTAAAAAGTCCATTTGGGCTCTATTAGGATAAAATAAATCCATTTGGGCTCTATTAGAATCAAACAAGTCCATTTGGGCTCCATTAGGACCAAAGAAGTACAAATTGGCCCAGTTAGGTCCTATATGACCTAAAAAGTCCATTTGGGCTCTATTAGGATCAAACAGGTCCATTGGGGCTCGAATAGGACGAAAGAAGTACAAATTGGCCAAGTTAGGTCCTATATGACCTAAAAAGTCCATTTGGGCTCTATTATGATCAAACAGGTCCATTTGGGCTCCATTAGGACCAAAGAAGTTCAAATTGGCCCAGTTAGGTCCTTTATGACCTAAGAAGTCCATTTGGGCTCTACTAGGATCAAACATGTCCATTTGGGCTCCATTAGGACCAAAGAAGTACAAATTGGCCCGGTTAGGTACTTTATGACCTAAAAAGTCCATTTGGGCTCTACTAGGATCAAGCAAGTCCATTTGGGCTCCATTAGGACCAAAGAAGTACAAATTGGCCCAGTTAGGTCCTATATGACCTAAAAATTCCATTTGGGCTCTATTAGGATCAAACAAGTCTATTTGGGCTCCATTAGTACCAAAGAAGTACAAATTGGCCCAGTTAGGTCCTATATGACCTAAAAAGTCCATTTGGGCTCTATTAGGATCAAACAAGTCCATTTGGGCTCCATTAAGAACAAAGAAGTACAAATTGACCCAGTTAGGTCCTATATGACCTAAAAAGTCCATTTGGGCTCTATTAGGATCAAACAAGTCCAATTGGGCTCCAATATGACCAAAGAAGTACAAATTGGCCCAGTTAGGTCCTTTATGACCTAACAAGTCCTTTTGGGCTCTACTAGGATCAAACAGGTCCATTTGGGCTCCATTAGGACCAAAGAAGTACAAATTGGCCCAGTTAGGTCCTTTATGACCTAACAAGTCCATTTGGGCTCTACTAGGATCAAACTAGTCCAATTGGGCTCCAATAGGACCAAAGACGTACAAATTGGCCCAGTTAGGTCCTATATGACCTAAAAAGTCCATTTGGTCTCTATTAGGATCAAACAAGTCCAATTGGGCTCCAATATGACCAAAGAAGTACAAATAGGCCCAGTTAGGTCCTTTATGACATAACAAGTCCATTTGGGCTCTACTAGGATCAAACAGGTCCATTTGGGCTCCATTAGGACCAAAGAAGTACAAATTGGCCCAGTTAGGTCCTATATGACCTAAAAAGTCCATTTGGGCTCTATTTGGATCAAACAAGTCCAATTGGGCTCCAATAGGACCAAAGAAGTACAAATTGGCCCAGTTAGGTCCTTTATGACCTAACAAGTCCATTTGGGCTCTACTAGGATCAAACGGGTCTATTTGGGCTCCATTAGGACCCAAGAAGTACAAATTGGTCCAGTTAGGTCCTTTATGACATCAGAAGTCCATTTGGGTTCTACTAGCATCAAGCAAGTCCATTTGCGCTCCATTAGGACCAAAGAAGTACAAATTGGCCCAGTTAGGTCCTTTATGACCTAACAAGTCCATTTGGGCTCTACTAGGATCAAACAGGTCCATTTGGGCTCCATTAGGACCAAAGAAGTACAAATTGGCCCGCTTAGGTCCTATATGAACGAACAAGTCCATTTGGGCTCTACTAGGATCAAGCAAGTCCATTTGGGCTCCATTAGGACCAAAGAAGTACAAATTGGCCCAGTTAGGTCCTTTATGACCTAACAAGTCCATTTAGGCTCTATTAGGATCAAACAAGTCCATTTGGGCTCTATTAGGGTCAAACAAGTCCATTTGGGCTCCATTAGGACCGAAGAAGTACAAATTGGCTCGGTTAGGTCCTATATGACCTAAAAAGTCCATTTGGGCGCTATTAGGAACAAACAGGTCCATTTGGGCTCCATTAGGACCAAAGAAGTACAAATTGGCCCAGTTAGGTCCTTTATGACCTAACTGGTCCATATGGGCTCTATTAGGATCAAACAAGTCCATTGGGGCTCCATTAGGACCAAAGAAGTACAAATTGGCCCAGTTAGGTCCTTTATGACCTAACTAGTCCATATGGGCTCTATTAGGATCAAACAAGTCCATTGGGGCTCCAATAGGACCAAAGAAGTACAAATTGGGCCAGTTAGGTCCTTTATGACCTAACAAGTCCATTTGGGCTCTATTACGATCAAACAAGTCCATTTGGGCTCTATTAGGATCAAATAAGTCCATTTGGGCTCCAATAGGACCAAGGAAGTACAAATTGGCCCAGTTAGGTCCTATATGACCTAAAAAGTCCATTTGGGCTCTATTAGCATCAAACAAGTCCATTTGGGATCCAATAGGACCAAGGAAGTACAAATTGGCCCAGTTAGGTCCTATATGACCTAAAAACTCGATTTGGGCTCTATTAGGATCAAACAAGTCCATTTGGGATCTAATAGGACCAAAGAAGTACAAATTGGCACAGTTAGGTCCTATATGACCTAAAAAGTCCATTTGGGCTCTATTAGGATAAAATAAATCCATTTGGGCTCTATTAGAATCAAACAAGTCCATTTGGGCTCCATTAGGACCAAAGAAGTACAAATTGGCCCAGTTAGGTCCTATATGACCTAAAAAGTCCATTTGGGCTCTATTAGGATCAAACAGGTCCATTGGGGCTCGAATAGGACGAAAGAAGTACAAATTGGCCAAGTTAGGTCCTATATGACCTAAAAAGTCCATTTGGGCTCTATTATGATCAAACAGGTCCATTTGGGCTCCATTAGGACCAAAGAAGTTCAAATTGGCCCAGTTAGGTCCTTTATGACCTAAGAAGTCCATTTGGGCTCTACTAGGATCAAACATGTCCATTTGGGCTCCATTAGGACCAAAGAAGTACAAATTGGCCCGGTTAGGTACTTTATGACCTAAAAAGTCCATTTGGGCTCTACTAGGATCAAGCAAGTCCATTTGGGCTCCATTAGGACCAAAGAAGTACAAATTGGCCCAGTTAGGTCCTATATGACCTAAAAATTCCATTTGGGCTCTATTAGGATCAAACAAGTCTATTTGGGCTCCATTAGTACCAAAGAAGTACAAATTGGCCCAGTTAGGTCCTATATGACCTAAAAAGTCCATTTGGGCTCTATTAGGATCAAACAAGTCCATTTGGGCTCCATTAAGAACAAAGAAGTACAAATTGACCCAGTTAGGTCCTATATGACCTAAAAAGTCCATTTGGGCTCTATTAGGATCAAACAAGTCCAATTGGGCTCCAATATGACCAAAGAAGTACAAATTGGCCCAGTTAGGTCCTTTATGACCTAACAAGTCCTTTTGGGCTCTACTAGGATCAAACAGGTCCATTTGGGCTCCATTAGGACCAAAGAAGTACAAATTGGCCCAGTTAGGTCCTTTATGACCTAACAAGTCCATTTGGGCTCTACTAGGATCAAACTAGTCCAATTGGGCTCCAATAGGACCAAAGACGTACAAATTGGCCCAGTTAGGTCCTATATGACCTAAAAAGTCCATTTGGTCTCTATTAGGATCAAACAAGTCCAATTGGGCTCCAATATGACCAAAGAAGTACAAATAGGCCCAGTTAGGTCCTTTATGACATAACAAGTCCATTTGGGCTCTACTAGGATCAAACAGGTCCATTTGGGCTCCATTAGGACCAAAGAAGTACAAATTGGCCCAGTTAGGTCCTATATGACCTAAAAAGTCCATTTGGGCTCTATTTGGATCAAACAAGTCCAATTGGGCTCCAATAGGACCAAAGAAGTACAAATTGGCCCAGTTAGGTCCTTTATGACCTAACAAGTCCATTTGGGCTCTACTAGGATCAAACGGGTCTATTTGGGCTCCATTAGGACCCAAGAAGTACAAATTGGTCCAGTTAGGTCCTTTATGACATCAGAAGTCCATTTGGGTTCTACTAGCATCAAGCAAGTCCATTTGCGCTCCATTAGGACCAAAGAAGTACAAATTGGCCCAGTTAGGTCCTTTATGACCTAACAAGTCCATTTGGGCTCTACTAGGATCAAACAGGTCCATTTGGGCTCCATTAGGACCAAAGAAGTACAAATTGGCCCAGTTAGGTCCTTTATGACCTAACAAGTCCATTTGGGCTCTACTAGGATCAAGCAAGTCCATTTGGGCTCCATTAGGACCAAAGAAGTACAAATTGGCCCAGTTAGGTCCTTTATGACCTAACAAGTCCATTTAGGCTCTATTAGGATCAAACAAGTCCATTTGGGCTCTATTAGGATCAAACAGGTCCATTGGTCCTAACTGGGCCAATTTGTAATTATTTGGTCCTATTGGATCCAAAATGGACTTGTTTGATCTTAATAGAGCCAAAATGCACTTTTTAGGTCCTATATGACCTAAAAAGTGCATTTTGGCTCTATTAGGATCAAACAAGTCCATTTGGGCTCCAATAGGACCAAAGAAGTACAAATTGGCCCAGTTAGGTCCTTCATGACCTAACACGTCCATTTGGGCTCCATTAGGACCAAAGAAGTCCAAATTGGCCCAGTTATGTCCTATATGACCTAAAAGTCCATTTGGGCTCTATTAGGATCAAACAAGTCCATTTGGGCTCTACTAGGATCAAACAAGTCCATTTGGGCTCCATTAGGACCAAAGAAGTACAAATTGGCACAGTTAGGTCCTTTATGACCTAAAATGTCCAGTTGGGCTCTATTAGGGTCAAACAAGTCCATTTGGGCTCCATTAGGACCAAAGAAGGATAAATTGGCCCAGTTAGATCCTATATGACCTAAAAAGTCCATTTGGGCTCTATTAGGATCAAACAAGTCCATTTGGGCTCCAATAGGACCAAAGAAGTACAAATTGGCCCAGTGAGGTCCTTTATGACCTAAAAAGTCCATTTGGGCTCTATTAGGATCAAACAAGTCCATTTAGGCTCCAATAGGTTCAAAGAAGTACAAATTGGCGCAGTGAGGTCCTTTTTGACCTAAAAAGTCCATTTGTACTCTATTAGGATCAGACAAGTCCATTTGGGCTCCAATAGGACCAAAGAAGTACAAATTGGGCCAGTTAGATCCTATATGACCTAAAAAGTGCATTTTGGCTCTATTAGGATCAAACAAGTCCATTTGGGCTCCAATAGGACCAAAGAAGTACAAATTGGCCCAGTTAGGTCCTATATGACCTAAAAAGTCTATTTGGGCTCTATTAGGATCAAAAAAGTCCAGTTGGGCTCCAATAGGACCAAAGAAGTACAAATTGGCCCAGTTAGGTCATATATGACCTAAAAAGTGCATTTTGGCTCTATTAGGATCAAACAAGTCCACTTGGGCTCCAATAGGACCAAAGAAGTACAAATTGGCCCAGTTAGGTCCTATATGACCTAAAAAGTCCATTTGGGCTCTATTTGGGTCAAACAAGTCCATTTGGGCTCCATTAGGACGAAAATAGGATCAAACAAGTCCATTTGGACTCCAATAGGACCAAAGAAGTACAAATTGGCCCAGTTAGGTCCTATATGACCTAAAAAGTCCATTTCGGCTCTATTACGGTCAAACAAGTCCATTTGGGCTCCAATAGGACCAAAGAAGTACAAATTGGCCCAGTTAGGTCCTATATGACCTAAAAAGTCCATTTGGGCTCTATTAGGGTCAAACAAGTCCATTTGGGCTCCATTAGGACCAAAGGAGTACAAATTGGCCCAGTTAGGTCCTTTATGACCTAAAAAGTCCATTTTGGCTCTACTAGGATCACACAAGTCCATTTTGGCTCTATTAGGATCAAACAAGTCCATTTGGGCTCCAATAGGACCTAAGAAGTACAAATTGGCCCAGTTAGGTCCTATATGACCTAAAAAGTCCATTTGGGCTCTATTAGGGTCAAACAAGTCCATTTGGGCTCCATTAGGACCAAAGAAGTAGAAATTAGCCCAGTTAGGTCCTATATAACTTAACAAGTCCATATGGGCTCTATTAGGATCAAACAAGTCCATTGGGGCTCTATTAGGATCAAACAAGTCCATTTGGCCTCCAATAGGACCAAAGAAGTACAAATTGGACCAGTTAGGTCCTATATGACCTAATAAGTGCATTTTGGCTCTATTAAGATCAAACAAGTCCATTTGGGCTCCAATAGAACCAAAGAAGTACAAATTGGCCCAGTTAGGTCTTATATGACCTAAAAAGTCCATTTGGGCTCTAGTAGGATGGAACAAGTCCATTTGGACTCCATTTGGACCAAAGAAGTACAAATTGGTCTAGTTAGGTCCTATGTGACCTAAAAAGTCCATTAGGACCTATTGGGATCAAACAAGTCCATTTGGGCACCAATAGGACCAAAGAAGTACAAATTTGCCTAGTTAGGTCCTATATGACCTAAAAAGTCCATTTGGGCTCTATTAGGATCAAACAAGTCCATTTGGGCTCCAATAGAAACAAAGAAGTACAAATTGACCCAGTTAGGTCCTATGTGACCTAAAAAGTCCATTTGGGAACTATTAGGACCAAACAAGTCCATTTGGGCTCCAATAGGGCCAAAGAAGTACAAATTGGCCCAGTTAGGTCCTATATGACCTAAAAAGTAAGACCTAAAAAGTCCATTTGGGCTCTATTAGGGTCAAACAAGTCCATTTGGGCTCCAATAGGACCAAAGAAGTACAAATTGGCCCAGTGAGGTCCTTTATGACCTAAAAAGTCCATTTGGGCTCTATTAGGATCAAACAAGTCCATTTAGGCTCCAATAGGTTCAAAGAAGTACAAATTGGCCAAGTTAGGTCCTATTTGACCTAAAAAGTCCATTTGTACTCTATTAGGATCGAGACAAGTCCATTTGGGCTCCAATAGGACCAAAGAAGTAAAAATTGGGCCAGTTAGGTCCTATATGACCTAAAAAGTGCATTTTGGCTCTATTAGGATCAAACAAGTCCATTTGGGCTCCAATAGGACCAAAGAAGTACAAATTGGCCCAGTTAGGTCCTTCATGACCTAACACGTCCATTTGGGCTCCATTAGGACCAAAGAAGTCCAAATTGGCCCAGTTATGTCCTATATGACCTAAAAGTCCATTTGGGCTCTATTAGGATCAAACAAGTCCATTTAGGCTCCAATAGGACCAAAGAAGTACAAATTAGCCCAGTTAGGTCATTTATGACTTAACAAGTCCATTTGGGCTCTACTAGGATCACACAAGTCAATTTGGGCTCTATTAGGATCAAACAAGTCCATTTGGGCTCCATTAGGACCAAAGAAGTACAAATTGGCACAGTTAGGTCCTTTATGACCTAAAATGTCCAGTTGGGCTCTATTAGGGTCAAACAAGTCCATTTGGGCTCCATTAGGACCAAAGAAGGATAAATTGGCCCAGTTAGATCCTATATGACCTAAAAAGTCCATTTGGGCTCTATTAGGATCAAACAAGTCCATTTGGGCTCCAATTGGACCAAAGAAGTACAAATTGGCCCAGTGAGGTCCTTTATGACCTAAAAAGTTCATTTGGGCTCTATTAGGATCAAACAAGTCCATTTAGGCTCCAATAGGTTCAAAGAAGTACAAATTGGCCAAGTTAGGTCCTATTTGACCTAAAAAGTCCATTTGTACTCTATTAGGATCAGACAAGTCCATTTGGGCTCCAATAGGACCAAAGAAGTACAAATTGGGCCAGTTAGGTCCTATATGACCTAAAAAGTGCATTTTGGCTCTATTAGGATCAAACAAGTCCATTTGGGCTCCAATAGGACCAAAGAAGTACAAATTGGCCCAGTTAGGTCCTATATGACCTAAAAAGTCTATTTGGGCTCTATTAGGATCAAAAAAGTCCAGTTGGGCTCCAATAGGACCAAAGAAGTACAAATTGGCCCAGTTAGGTCATATATGACCTAAAAAGTGCATTTTGGCTCTATTAGGATCAAACAAGTCCACTTGGGCTCCAATAGGACCAAAGAAGTACAAATTGGCCCAGTTAGGTCCTATATGACCTAAAAAGTCCATTTGGGCTCTATTTGGGTCAAACAAGTCCATTTGGGCTCCATTAGGACGAAAATAGGATCAAACAAGTCCATTTGGACTCCAATAGGACCAAAGAAGTACAAATTGGCCCAGTTAGGTCCTATATGACCTAAAAAGTCCATTTCGGCTCTATTACGGTCAAACAAGTCCATTTGGGCTCCAATAGGACCAAAGAAGTACAAATTGGCCCAGTTAGGTCCTATATGACCTAAAAAGTCCATTTGGGCTCTATTAGGGTCAAACAAGTCCATTTGGGCTCCATTAGGACCAAAGGAGTACAAATTGGCCCAGTTAGGTCCTTTATGACCTAAAAAGTCCATTTTGGCTCTACTAGGATCACACAAGTCCATTTTGGCTCTATTAGGATCAAACAAGTCCATTTGGGCTCCAATAGGACCAAAGAAGTACAAATTGGCCCAGTTAGGTCCTATATGACCTAAAAAGTCCATTTGGGCTCTATTAGGATCAAACAAGTCCATTTGGGCTCCATTAGGACCAAAGAAGTAGAAATTAGCCCAGTTAGGTCCTATATAACTTAACAAGTCCATATGGGCTCTATTAGGATCAAACAAGTCCATTGGGGCTCTATTAGGATCAAACAAGTCCATTTGGCCTCCAATAGGACCAAAGAAGTACAAATTGGACCAGTTAGGTCCTATATGACCTAATAAGTGCATTTTGGCTCTATTAAGATCAAACAAGTCCATTTGGGCTCCAATAGAACCAAAGAAGTACAAATTGGCCCAGTTAGGTCTTATATGACCTAAAAAGTCCATTTGGGCTCTAGTAGGATGGAACAAGTCCATTTGGACTCCATTTGGACCAAAGAAGTACAAATTGGTCTAGTTAGGTCCTATATGACCTAAAAAGTCCATTAGGACCTATTGGGATCAAACAAGTCCATTTGGGCACCAATAGGACCAAAGAAGTACAAATTTGCCTAGTTAGGTCCTATATGACCTAAAAAGTCCATTTGGGCTCTATTAGGATCAAACAAGTCCATTTGGGCTCCAATAGAAACAAAGAAGTACAAATTGACCCAGTTAGGTCCTATGTGACCTAAAAAGTCCATTTGGGAACTATTAGGACCAAACAAGTCCATTTGGGCTCCAATAGGGCCAAAGAAGTACAAATTGGCCCAGTTAGGTCCTATATGACCTAAAAAGTAAGACCTAAAAAGTCCATTTGGGCTCTATTAGGGTCAAACAAGTCCATTTGGGCTCCAATAGGACCAAAGAAGTACAAATTGGCCCAGTGAGGTCCTTTATGACCTAAAAAGTCCATTTGGGCTCTATTAGGATCAAACAAGTCCATTTAGGCTCCAATAGGTTCAAAGAAGTACAAATTGGCCAAGTTAGGTCCTATTTGACCTAAAAAGTCCATTTGTACTCTATTAGGATCAGACAAGTCCATTTGGGCTCCAATAGGACCAAAGAAGTAAAAATTGGGCCAGTTAGGTCCTATATGACCTAAAAAGTGCATTTTGGCTCTATTAGGATCAAACAAGTCCATTTGGGCTCCAATAGGACCAAAGAAGTACAAATTGGCCCAGTTAGGTCCTTCATGACCTAACACGTCCATTTGGGCTCCATTAGGACCAAAGAAGTCCAAATTGGCCCAGTTATGTCCTATATGACCTAAAAGTCCATTTGGGCTCTATTAGGATCAAACAAGTCCATTTAGGCTCCAATAGGACCAAAGAAGTACAAATTAGCCCAGTTAGGTCATTTATGACTTAACAAGTCCATTTGGGCTCTACTAGGATCACACAAGTCAATTTGGGCTCTATTAGGATCAAACAAGTCCATTTGGGCTCCATTAGGACCAAAGAAGTACAAATTGGCACAGTTAGGTCCTTTATGACCTAAAATGTCCAGTTGGGCTCTATTAGGGTCAAACAAGTCCATTTGGGCTCCATTAGGACCAAAGAAGGATAAATTGGCCCAGTTAGATCCTATATGACCTAAAAAGTCCATTTGGGCTCTATTAGGATCAAACAAGTCCATTTGGGCTCCAATTGGACCAAAGAAGTACAAATTGGCCCAGTGAGGTCCTTTATGACCTAAAAAGTTCATTTGGGCTCTATTAGGATCAAACAAGTCCATTTAGGCTCCAATAGGTTCAAAGAAGTACAAATTGGCCAAGTTAGGTCCTATTTGACCTAAAAAGTCCATTTGTACTCTATTAGGATCAGACAAGTCCATTTGGGCTCCAATAGGACCAAAGAAGTACAAATTGGGCCAGTTAGGTCCTATATGACCTAAAAAGTGCATTTTGGCTCTATTAGGATCAAACAAGTCCATTTGGGCTCCAATAGGACCAAAGAAGTACAAATTGGCCCAGTTAGGTCCTATATGACCTAAAAAGTCCATTTGGGCTCTATTAGGGTCAAACAAGTCCATTTGGGCTCCATTAGGACCAAAGGAGTACAAATTGGCCCAGTTAGGTCCTTTATGACCTAAAAAGTCCATTTTGGCTCTACTAGGATCACACAAGTCCATTTTGGCTCTATTAGGATCAAACAAGTCCATTTGGGCTCCAATAGGACCAAAGAAGTATAAATTGGCCCAGTTAGGTCCTATATGACCTAAAAAGTCCATTTGGGCTCTATTAGGGTCAAACAAGTCCATTTGGGCTCCATTAGGACCAAAGAAGTAGAAATTGGCCCAGTTAGGTCTTATATGACCTAAAAAGTCCATTTGGGCTCTAGTAGGATGGAACAAGTCCATTTGGACTCCATTTGGACCAAAGAAGTACAAATTGGTCTAGTTAGGTCCTATATGACCTAAAAAGTCCATTAGGACCTATTGGGATCAAACAAGTCCATTTGGGCACCAATAGGACCAAAGAAGTACAAATTTGCCTAGTTAGGTCCTATATGACCTAAAAAGTCCATTTGGGCTCTATTAGGATCAAACAAGTCCATTTGGGCTCCAATAGAAACAAAGAAGTACAAATTGACCCAGTTAGGTCCTATGTGACCTAAAAAGTCCATTTGGGAACTATTAGGACCAAACAAGTCCATTTGGGCTCCAATAGGGCCAAAGAAGTACAAATTGGCCCAGTTAGGTCCTATATGACCTAAAAAGTAAGACCTAAAAAGTCCATTTGGGCTCTATTAGGGTCAAACAAGTCCATTTGGACTCCAATAGGACCAAAGAAGTACGAATTGGCCCAGTTAGGTCCTATATGACCTAAAATGTCCAGTTAGGTCCTATATGACCTAAAAAGTCCATTTGGGCTCTATTAGGGTCAAAGAAGTCCATTTGGGCTCCATTAGGACCAAAGAAGTACAAATTGACCCAGTTAGGTCCTATATGACCTAAAAAGTCCATTTGTGCTCTATTAGGATCAAACAAGTCCATTTGGGCTCCAATAGGACCAAAGAAGTACAAATTAGGCCAGTTAGGTCCTATATGACCTAAAAAGTGCATTTTAGCTCTATTAGGATCAAACAAGTCCATTTGGGCTCCAATAGGACCAAAGAAGTACAAATTGACCCAGTTAGGTCCTTTATGACCTAACAAGTCCATTTGGGCTCCATTAGGACCAACGAAGTACAAATTGGCCCAATTATGTCCTATATGACCTAAAAAGTCCATTTGGGCTCTATTAGGATCAAACAAGTCCATTTGGGCTCCAATAGGACCAAAGAAGTACAAATTGGCCCAGTTAGGTCATTTATGACTTAACAAGTCCATTTGCGCTCTACTAGGATCACACAAGTCCATTTGGGCTCTATTAGATCAAACAAGTCCATTTGGGCTCCATTAGGACCAAATAAGTATAAATTGGCCCAGTTAGGCCCTATATGACCTAAAAAGTCCATTTGGGCTCTATTAGGATCAAACAAGTCCATTTGGGCACCAATAGGACCAAAGAAGTACAAATTGGCCCAGTTAGGTCCTATATGACCTAAAAAGTCCATTTGGGCTCTATTAGGGTCAAACAAGTCCATTTGGGCTCCGTTAGGACGAAAGAAGGATCAAACAAGTCCATTTGGACTCCAATAGGACCAAAGAAGTACAAATTGGCCCAGTTAGGCCCTATATGACCTAAAAAGTGCATTTTGGCTCTATTAGGATCAAACAAGTCCATTTGGGCTCCAATAGGACTAAAGAAGTACAAATTGGCCCAGTTAGGTCCTATGTGACCTAAAAAGTCCATTTGGGACCTATTAGGGTCAAACAAGTCCATTTGGGCTCCATTAGGACGTAAGAAGGATCAAACAAGTCCATTTGGACTCCAATAGCACCAAAGAAGTACAAATTGGCCGAGTTAGGTCCTATATGACCTAAAAAGTGCATTTTGGCTCTATTAGGATCAAACAAGTCCATTTGGGCTCCAATAGGACCAAAGAAGTACAAATTGGCCCAGTAGGGTCCTATATGACCTAAAAAGTCCATTTGGGATCTATTAGGGTCAAACAAGTCCATTTGGGCTCCATTAGGACCAAAGGAGTACAAATTGGCCCAATTAGGTCCTTTATGACCTAACAAGTCCATTTGGGCTCTACTAGGATCACACAAGTCCATTTTGGCTCTATTAGGATCAAACAAGTCCATTTGGGCTCCAATAGGACCAAAGAAGTACAAATTGGCCCAGTTAGGTCCTATATGACCTAAAAAGTCCATTTGGGCCCTATTAGGGTCAAACAAGTCCATTTGGGCTCCATTAGGACGTAAGAAGGATCAAACAAGTCCATTTGGACTCCAATAGCACCAAAGAAGTACAAATTGGCCGAGTTAGGTCCTATATGACCTAAAAAGTGCATTTTGGCTCTATTAGGATCAAACAAGTCCATTTGGGCTCCAATAGGACCAAAGAAGTACAAATTGACCCAGTTAGGTCCTATATGACCTAAAAAGTCCATTTGGGCTCTATTAGGGTCAAACAAGTCCATTTGGGCTCCAATAGGACTAAAGAAGTACAAATTGGCCCAGTTAGGTCCTATATGACCTAAAAAGTCCATTTGGGCTCTATTAGGGTCAAACAAGTCCATTTGGGCTCCATTAGGACCAAAGGAGTACAAATTGGCCCAGTTAGGTCCTTTATGACCTAAAAAGTCCATTTTGGCTCTACTAGGATCACACAAGTCCATTTTGGCTCTATTAGGATCAAACAAGTCCATTTGGGCTCCAATAGGACCAAAGAAGTAGAAATTGGCCCAGTTAGGTCCTATATAACTTAACAAGTCCATATGGGCTCTATTATGATCAAACAAGTCCATTGGGGCCTATTAGGATCAAACAAGTCCATTTGGGCACCAATAGGACCAAAGAAGTACGAATTGGCCTAGTTAGGTCCTATATGACCTAAAAAGTCCATTTGGGCTCTATTAGGATCAAACAAGTCCATTTGGGCTCCAATAGAAACAAAGAAGTACAAATTGACCCAGTTAGGTCCTATGTGACCTAAAAAGTCCATTTGGGAACTATTAGGACCAAACAAGTCCATTTGGGCTCCAATAGGACCAAAGAAGTACAAATTGGCCCAGTTAGGTCCTATATGACCTAAAAAGTAAGACCTAAAAAGTCCATTTGGGCTCTATTAGGGTCAAACAAGTCCATTTGGACTCCAATAGGACCAAAGAAGTACGAATTGGCCCAGTTAGGTCCTATATGACCTGAAATGTCCAGTTAGGTCCTATATGACCTAAAAAGTCCATTTGGGCTCTATTAGGGTCAAAGAAGTCCATTTGGGCTCCATTAGGACCAAAGAAGTACAAATTGACCCAATTAGATCCTCTATGACCTAACAAGTCCATATGGGCTCTATTAGGATCATACTAGTCCATTGGGGCTCTATTAGGATCAAACAAGTCCATTTTGCCTCCAATAGGACCCAAGAAGTACAAATTACCCCAGTTAGGTCCTATATGACCTAAAAAGTGCATTTTGGCTCTATTAAGATCAAACAAGTCCATTTTGGATCCAATAGGACCAAATAAGTAAAAATTGGCCCAGTTAGGTCCTATATGACCTAAAAAGTCCATTTGGGCTCTATTAGGGTCAAACAAGTCCATTTGGGCTCCATTAGGACCAAAGAAGTACAAATTGGCCCAATTAGATCCTCTATGACCTAACAAGTCCATATGGGCTCTATTAGGATCATACAAGTCCATTGGGGCTCTATTAGGATCAAACAAGTCCATTTTGCCTCCAATAGGACCCAAGAAGTACAAATTGCCCCAGTTAGGTCCTATATGACCTAAAAAGTGCATTTTGGCTCTATTACGATCAAACAAGTCCATTTTGGATCCAATAGGACCAAATAAGTACAAATTGGCCCAGTTAGGTCCTATATGACCTAAAAAGTCCATTTGGGCTCTATTAGGATCAAACAAGTCCATTTGGACTCCATTTGGACCAAAGAAGTACAAATTGGCACAGTTAGGTCCTATATGACCTAAAAAGTGCATTTTCGCTCTATTAGGATCAAACAAGTCCATTTGGGCTCTATTAGGACCAAAGAAGTACAAATTGGCCTAGTTAGGTCCTATATGACCTAAAAAGTCCATTAGGACCTATTAGGATCAAACAAGTCCATTTGGGCACCAATAGGACCAAAGAAGTACGAATTGGCCTAGTTAGGTCCTATATGACCTAAAAAGTCCATTTGGGCTCTATTAGGATCAAACAAGTACGTTTGGGCTCCAATAGAAACAAAGAAGTACAAATTGACCCAGTTAGGTCCTATGTGACCTAAAAAGTCCATTTGGGAACTATTAGGACCAAACAAGTCCATTTGGACTCCAATAGGACCAAAGAAGTACAAATTGGCCCAGTTAGGTCCTATATGACCTAAAAAGTAAGACCTAAAAAGTCCATTTGGGCTCTATTATGGTCAAACAAGTCCATTTGGACTCCAATAGGACCAAAGAAGTACGAATTGGCCCAGTTAGGTCCTATATGACCTAAAATGTCCAGTTAGGTCCTACATGACCTAAAAAGTCCGTTTGGGCTCTATTAGGGTCAAAGAAGTCCATTTGGGCTCCATTAGGACCCAAGAAGTACAAATTGACCCAATTAGATCCTCTATGACCTAACAAGTCCATATGGGCTCTATTAGGATCATACTAGTCCATTGGGGCTCTATTTGAATCAAACAAGTCCATTTTGCCTCCAATAGGACCCAAGAAGTACAAATTGCCCCAGTTAGGTCCTATATGACCTAAAAAGTGCATTTTGGCTCTATTAAGATCAAACAAGTCCATTTTGGATCCAATAGGACCAAATAAGTAAAAATTGGCCCAGTTAGGTCCTATATGACCTAAAAAGTCCATTTGGGCTCTATTAGGGTCAAACAAGTCCATTTGGGCTCCATTAGGACCAAAGAAGTACAAATTGGCCCAATTAGATCCTCTATGACCTAACAAGTCCATCTGGGCTCTATTAGGATCATACAAGTCCATTGGGGCTCTATTAGGATCAAACAAGTCCATTTTGCCTCCAATAGGACCCAAGAAGTACAAATTGCCCCAGTTAGGTCCTATATGACCTAAAAAGTGCATTTTGGCTCTATTAAGATCAAACAAGTCCATTTTGGATCCAATAGGACCAAATAAGTACAAATTGGCCCAGTTAGGTCCTATATGACCTAAAAAGTCCATTTGGGCTCTATTAGGATCAAACAAGTCCATTTGGACTCCATTTGGACCAAAGAAGTACAAATGGGCACAGTTAGGTCCTATACGACCTAAAAAGTGCATTTTCGCTCTATTAGGATCAAACAAGTCCATTTGGGCTCCAATAGGACCAAACAAGTACAAATTGGTCCAGTTAGGTCCTATATGACCTAAAAAGTCCATTTGGGCTCTATTAGGATCAAACAAGTCCATTTGGACTCCATTTGGACCAAAGAAGTACAAATTGGCCCAGTTAGGTCCTATATGACCTAAAAAGTCCATTTGGACCTATTGGGATCAAACAAGTACGTTTGGGCTCCAATAGGACCAAAGAAGTATAAATTGGCACAGTTAGGTCCTATATGACCTAAAAAGTCCATGTTGGCTCTATTAGGATCAAACAAGTCCATTTGGGCTCCAATAGGAACAAAGAAGTACAAATTGGCCCAGTTAGGTCCTTTATGACCTAAAAAGTCCATTTGGGCACTATTAGGATCAAACAAGTCTTTTTGGGCTCCAATAGGACCAAAGAAGTACAAATTGGACCAGTTAGGTCCTATATGACCTAAAATGTCCTGTTGGGTTCTATTAGGATCAAACAAGTCCATTGGGGCTCTATTAGGTTCAAACAAGTACATTTGGCCTCCATTAGGACCAAAGATGTACAAATTGGCCCACTTAGGTCCTATATGACCTAAAAAGTGCATTTTGGCTCTATTAGGATCAAACAAGTCCATTTGGTCACCAATAGGACCAAAGAAGTACAAATTGGCCCAGATAGGTCCTATATGACCTAAAAAGTCCATTTGGGCTCTATTAGGGTCAAACAAGTCCATTTGGAGTCCATTTGGACCAAAGAAGTACAAATTGGCCCAGTTAGGTCCTATATGACCTAAAATGTCCAGTTGGGCTCTATTAGGATCAAACAAGTCTATTTGGAGTCCATTTGGACCAAAGAAGTACAAATTGGCCCAGTTAGGTCCTATATGACCTAAAATGTCCGGTTGGGCTCTATTAGGGTCAAACAAGTCCACTCCATTAGGACCAAAGAAGTACAAAATGGCCCAGTTAGGTCCTATATGACCTAATCAGTCCATTTGGGCTCCATTGGGATCAAACAAGTCCATTTGGGCTCCAATCGGACCAAAGAAGTACAAATTGGCACAGTTTGGTCCTATATGACCTAAAAAGTCCATTTGGGCTCTATTAGGATCAAACAAGTCCATTTGGACCAAAGAAGTACAAATTGGCCCAGTAAGGTCCTTTATGACCTAAAATGTCCAGTTGGGCTCTATTAGGGTCAAACAAGTCCATTTGGGCTCCAATAGGACCAAAGAAGTACAAATTGACCCAATTAGGTCCTATATGACCTAAAAAGTCCATTTGGGCTCTATTAGGATCACACAAGTCCATTTGGGCTCCAATCGGACCAAAGAAGTATAAATTGGCCCAGTTAGGTCGTATATGACCTAAACAGTGCATTTTGGCTCTATTAGGATCAAACAAGTCCATTTGGGCTCCAATAGGACCAAAGAAGTACAAATTAGCCCAGTTAGGTCCTATATGACCTAAAAAGCCCATTTGGGCTCTATTAGGATCAAACAAGTCCATTTGGGCTCTAATAGGACCAAAGAAGTACAAATTGGCCCAGTTAGGTCCTATATGACCTAAAAAGTCAATTTGGGCTCTATTAGGATCACACAAGTCCATTTGGGCTCCAATAGGACCAAAGAAGTACAAATTGGCTCAGTTAGGTCCTATATGACCTAAAAATTGCATTTTGGCCTTAATTGGGCTCAAACAAGTCCATTTGGGCTCCAATAAGACCAAAGAAGTACAAATTGGCCCAGTTAGGTCCTATATGACCTAAGAAGTCCATTTGGGCTCTATTAGGTACAAACAAGTCCATTTGGGCTCCATTTGGACCAAAGAATTACAATTGGGCCGTTCGGGGCAATTGGCCCAATTAGGTCCAAAAAGTCCATTTGGGCTCTATTAGGATGAAACAAGTCCATTTGGGCTCCAATAGGACCAAAGAAGAACAAATTGGCCCAGTTAGGTCCTTTATGACCTAACAAGTCCATAAGGGCTCTATAGGATCAAACAAGTCCATTGGGGCTCCAATAGGACCAAAGAAGTACAAATTGGCACAGTTAGGTCCTTTATGACGTAACTAGTCCATTTGGGCTCTATTAGGATCAAACAAGTCCATTTGGGCTCTATTAGGACTTGTTTGATCCTTTGACCTAACAAGTCCATTTGGACTCTATTAGGACCAGAGAAGTACAAATTGTCCCAGTTAGGTCCAATATGACCTAAAAAGTCCATTTGGGCTCTATTAGGATCAAACAAGTCCGTTTGGGCTCCAATAGGACCAAAGGAGTACAAATTGGCCCAGTTAGGTCCTATATGACCTAAAAAGTGTATTTTGGCCTTAATTGGGCTCAAACAAGTCCATTTGGGCTACAATAGGACAAAAGAAGTACAAATTGCCCAGTTAGGTCCTCTATGATCTAAAAAGTGCATTTTGGCTCTATTAGGATCAAACAAGTCCATTTGGGCTCTAATAGGAGACAAGAAGTACAAATTGGCCCAGTTAGGTCCTATATGACCTAAAAAGTCCATTTGGGCTCTATTAGGATCAAACAAGTCCATTTGGACTCCATTTGGACCAAAGAAGTACAAATTGGCCCAGTTAGGTCCTATATGACCTAAAACGTCCATTAGGACCTATTAGGATCAAACAAGTCCATTTGGGCTCCAATAGGACCAAAGAAGTACAAATTGGCACAGTTAGGTCCTTTCTGACCTAACTAGTCCATTTGGGCTCTATTAGGACTTGTTTGATCCAATGACCTAACAAGTCCATTTGGGCTCTATTAGGACCAAAGAAGTACAAATTGGCCCAGTTAGGTCCTATATGTCCTAAAAAGTCCATTTGGGCTCTATTAGGATTAAAAAAGTCCATTTGGACTCCATTTGGACCAAAGAAGTACAAATTGGCCCAGTTAGGTCCTACATGACCTAAAAAGTCCATTAGGACCTATTAGGATCAAACAAGTCCATTTGGGCTTCAATAGGACCAAAAAAGTACAAATTGGACCAATTAGGTCTTATATGACCTAAAAAGTCCATTTGGGCTCTATTAGGATCAAACAATTCCATTTGGGCTCCAATAGGACCAAAGGAGTACAAATTGGCACAGTTAGGTCCTTTATGACCTAACAAGTCCATCTGGGCTCTATTACGACCAAAGAAGTACAAATTGGCCCAGTTAGGTCCTATATGACCTAAAAAGTCCATTTAGGCACTATTATGATCAAACAAGTCCATTTGGGCTCCAATAGGAGCAAAGAAGTACAAATCGGCACAGTTAGGTCCTTTATGACCTAACAAGTCCATTTGGGCTCTATTAGGATCAAACAAGTCCATTTGGGATCTATTAGGACTTGTTTGATCCTATGACCTAACAAGGCCATTTGGGCTCAATTGGGGCCAAAGAAGTACAAATTGGCCCAGTTAGGTCCTATAAAACCTAAAAAGTCCATTTGGTCTCTATTAGGATCAAACAAGTCCATTTGGGCTCTATTAGGACCAAAGATGTACAAATTGGGCCAGTTAGGTCCTATATGACCCAAAAAGTCCATTTTGCCTCTATTAGGATCAAACAAGTCCATTTAGGCTCCAATAGGACCAAAGAAGTACAAATTGGCCCAGTTAGGTCCTATATGACTTAAAAAGTCCATTTGGGCTCTATTAGGGTCAAACAACTCCATTTGGGCTCAATTAGCACCAAAGAAGTACAAATTAGCCCAGTTAGGTCCTATATGACCTAAAAAGTCCATTTGGGCTCTATTAGGATCACACAAGGCCATTGGGGCTCCAATAGGACCAAAAAAGTACAAATTGGCCCAGTTAGATCCTATATGACCTAAAAAGTGCATTTTGGCCTTAATTGGGCTCAAACAAGTCCATTTGGGCTCCAATAGGACCAAAGAAGTACAAATTGGCCCAGTTAGGTCCTATATGACCTAAAAAGTCCATTTGGGCTCTATTCGGTTCAAAGAAGTCCATTTTGGCTCCATTAGGACCAAAGAATTACAATTGGCCCGTTCGGGGCAATTGGCCCAATTAGGTCGAAAAAGTCCATTTGGGCTCTATTAGGATCAAACAAGTCCATTTGGGCTCCAATAGGACCAAAGAAGAAAAAATTGGCCCAGTTAGGTCCTTTCTGACCTAACAAGTCCATTTGGGCTCCATTAGGACCATAGAAGTACAAATTGGCACAGTTAGGTCCTTTATGACCTAACAAGTCCATATGGACTCTATTAGGATCAAACAAGTCCATTTGGGATCTATTAGGATCAAACAAGTCCATTTGGCCTCCAATAGGAACAAAGAAGTACAAATTGGCCCAGATAGGTCCTATATGACCTAAAAAGTCCATTAGGACCTATTAGGATCAAACAAGTCCATTTGGGCTCCAATAGGACCAAAGAAGTACAAATTTGCCCAGTTAGGTCCTATATGACCTAAAAAGTCCATTAGGACCTATTAGGATCAAACAAGTCCATTTGGGCTCCAATAGGACCAAAGAAGTACAAATTGGCACAGTTAGGTCCTTTATGACCTAACTAGTCCATTTGGGCTCTATTAGGACTTGTTTGATCCAATGACCTAACAAGTCCATTTGGGCTCTATTTGGACCAAAGAAGTACAAATTGGCCCAGTTAGGTCTTATATGACCTAAAAAGTCCATTTGGGCTCTATTAGGATCAAACAAGTCCATTTGGGCTCTATTAGGACCAAAGATGTACAAATTGGCCCACTTAGGTCCTATATGACCTAAAAAGTGCATTTTGGCTCTATTAGGATCAAACAAGTCCATTTGGGCTCCTATAGGAGACAAGAAGTACAAATTGGCCCAGTTAGGTCCTATATGACCTAAAAAGTCCATTTAGGCTCTATTAGGATCAAACAAGTCTATTTGGACTCCATTTGGACCAAAGAAGTACAAATTTGCCCAGTTAGGTCCTACATGACCTAAAAAGTCCATTAGGACCTATTAGGATCAAACAAGTCCATTTGGGCTCCAATAGGACCAAAGAAGTACAAATTTGCCCAATTAGGTCCTATATGACCTAAAAAGTCCATTTGGGCTCTATTAGGATCAAACAAGTCCATTTGGGCTCCAATAGGACCAAAGAAGTACAAATTGGCACAGTTAGGTCCTTTATGACCTAACAAGTCCATTTGGGCTCTATTGGCATCAAACAAGTCCATTTGGGCTCTATTAGGGTCAAACAAGTCCTTTTGTGCTCCATTAGGACCAAAGAAGTACAAATTGGCCCAGTTAGGTCCTCTATGACCTAACACGTCCATTGGGGCTCTATTAGGATCAAACAAGTCCATTTGGCCTCCATTAGGACCAAAGAAGTACAAATTGGCCCAGTTAGGTCCTATATGACCTAAAAAGTGCATTTTGGCTCTATTAGGATCAAACAAGTCCATTTGCGCTCCAATAGGACCAAAGAAGTACAAATTGGCACAGTTTGGTCCTTTATGACCTAACAAGTCCATTTGGGTTCTATTAGGACCAAAGAAGTACAAATTGGCCCAGTTAGGTCCTATATGACCTAAAAAGTACATTTGGGCTCTATTATGATCAAACAAGTCCATTTGGTCTCCAATAGGATCAAAGAAGTACAAATCGGCACAGTTAGGTCCTTTATGACCTAACAAGTCCATTTGGGCTCTATTAGGATCAAACAAGTCCATTTGGGCTCTATTAGGACTTGTTTGATCCTATGACCTAACAAGGCCATTTGGGCTCTATTAGGGCCGAAGAAGTACAAATTGACCCAGTTAGGTCCTATAAGACCTAAAAAGTCCATTTGGTCTCTATTAGGAACAAACAAGTCCATTTGGGCTCTATTAGGACCAAAGATGTACAAATTGGACCAGTTAGGTCCTATATGACCCAAAAAGTCCATTTTGGCTCTATTAGGATCAAACAAGTCCATTTGGGCTCCAATAGGACCACAGAAGTACAAATTGGCCCAGTTAGGTCCTATATGACTGACGCGCTGTCGCGCACGCGTCAAAAGATGAGCGGTTAGTAAAAATGTAGTTTAGAATGCGACAACTCGGGTATCGTATCACAAGGACTCTCGTAATGTTATTATCACAGAAAATCAATTTTCTCAGGGGGTTTTGGAATTCAAGTTAAACAAGGAAAACAAAGCAGAAAACTAATGTAAACTAAACAATTACCAATCAAACTAAGCGATCAACCTACTGCTTTCGGTTTCCCACTATCATCGGTTCATATAAATCCAAGCCCTAAGCGGATTCTAAACCCTTTTCGATTGTGACATCAATTAACAAGCGAAACCGACGTTACGAGACATATGTTCCTAATTCCGAATTAAGCAAACGGATTAAGCCCTTCGTGAATTAAGCAAACACGAATTGAACGCACGCGAATTAAGCAAACGCGATTAAGTTTAGGAACACACAATCATCGAAACAAATCAATACCCATTCGATACAAACTGAATTAAGAAAACAGAGAATATAGAATAGATATTGAAAGAGAGTGACAATTAAATCAGGAATTACATAACCTCAAGCGGCAGTGCGAACCAATTACAGCAGATTGATCAAGGAGACTAGTTCTCCATCAAAAACACAAATCAACCAGAGAAATTCGAAAACAAGGATTAGCAAAAGATTCTTCTGTTCTGCCCTAAACAACTATTTATAACTTTCAGAAACTGCGCATTCTCGCGAGGCGAGTGACCTCTCGCGAGGCGAATATTAAAATGGCGCCTTCTTGAATTTGTATTCTCGCGAGGCGAGTGTAATTCTCCCGAGGCGAGTCTTCAAAACCTGGGTTGTCACAGCCGTGATGCCTATCACGGCCAGGCCGTGATGCTCTCTGTCTTCGGGTGCTTATCTGTCATGGCCGTGACCTTCATCACGGCCAGGCTGTGATGGTCTCTGTCTTCCAGGGGTTTCTCTTCACGCCCGTGATGGGTGTCACAGGATGACCGTAATGCTTGCTGACTTCAGGCTCGCGAGGCGAGCAATAGCTCGCGGGGCGAATCAGAGAACATGACTTTTCTGGCACTGGCTGGTCCTCACTCTCGCGGGGCGAGTATCTGCTCGCGTGGCGAGTGTTTCCAGATTGCAATTTCCATTGTTTCCATCATTCCTTGGACTCTAAGTCAACCTGAAAACATGAAATAGCCATAAGTGCTTTATTTGACTCAAAAACTGGCTAAATAACCCTAAAACTACTTAAGGGACTCAAAACCCTGCTTGAGGACAATCAAGCCTAATTTGGGTGAAATCGAGATATAATTGGCACAAAACCACGATCATACTAGTCATAAAACTAGATGAGCTAGAGGCTTATCAAAATACCCCAAACTTGAACTTTGCTTGTCCCCAAGCAAACTAAAACTCAAAACGACTCAAGACTTGGCAAGCTAGAAGGATTTCAACCAATTCCGCACAAATTTCAAGCAATTCATCAAAACAATTTTCCTTCAATGTTCCCCCCTTTTCAACAATGTAATCCCCACAATCATTTATTCTGAACATCTGAGAATTTCATCATTCAAACAATCATTAATCTAAACAGGGGATCTAAGTTACACACAAGAGGGAGATCACCAAATTCAAACAATCGCCTTCCTCACAAAGGGGTTTAGTGTTCACTCAATCTCTCAGTGTGTCTAGGCTAACAACATTTCACTCAGTTTCACTTTTAAGAGCACTTCCCATGAATTTGATTTTCATCTCAAAATGGTTCCCACGGAAAACATGCATGCAACATCAAAAGGTCTTTCAAGGTTGTAATGGGGCCTGGCTAAGGGAAGGATATACAAAGGTACTGGGCTGAAATCCCTAGGAACTAGGAGAGCACGAAGCTGTTTACACATTGAATTTCCTACTCAAGTTCCTATTCTTATTCTTCTTTTTGCCTTGGGTGGCTACAACCCTTTTCTTCTAATACCCTTCTTGACATTTTGCTTTTTTTTTTTTTTTGAAAGATTTATTTTTGCCCTTTGGCTCCAACCTTTATTTTTATTCTTTTTCTCAATCCCCAACAACACATCATATCCCTGTAGCCACCCCAAACTTAGTTTCTTGCAACCATTCTCTTGCTAAGCTTCCATGCTCTCCTAATCCTAAGATCGGGTTAACATGGTTTTTCCAGATTCAGGCTCATAACATAAGGTCATCATGAAACAATAGGCTAATTAGGCTCAAAGGGGCTAACTAGGGAACATGCATTAGGGAATGGTTCAATTTAGGCCAAGTAGTTAATTTCAAAGAAAATTGCCTTAATCATTTGATGCAAACACATAGACATGCAAACCATGAAGAGATTCAAGCAAATTCGGGAAAGTGCAACTTGAAAGTGATTCACACAATCAAAAACATGTTGGAGGCTCAAATCCTCACCTGGACATTCATGCAAATTGTTTGACCGAGATTCTATCCCTAGTGTGTGCACCCTATCACCCCAAACTTATCATAAATCATGCCATCACAACAAAATATCTCAAAGTTCAGTTTTTTTTTTCAATTTTTCAAGTGGGGATCAATTTCCAAATTTCAAAAACCTAGGGGGAATCAGTCAACAATAAACATGCAATTCATCTATGCAAAATCAATCAAATTCCAGCAAACTTGCCAACACAAGACTCAAACACAACTCCTGAGCTTCTCAAATTATTCAGGAGCTTTATTGAAAACAAAACAGAAATAAAGCAAGGAAAAGAAAATTAACAAGGAGAAAGGGTTAAGAAAACTCATTGAGGCGGTTCCACCAGGATCCCACTTTATCGTAGCATAAGTCCCACGTGGTAGCCAAAGGACTGAAGCTTGTTCCATGCTTCCCTAATTTGCAGCCTTGATATGGGAGTGAGCGCTTGATAATTATGGTAACTCTGCCCAGTGCGGCGGACTTCTCACTCCCTCTTGGGTCACAGATGACCTTCTTCTCAACAAAGTCTCCCCAATAAAATTGGGGTTCAACCCCTTGAACTGGCCATGGTGTAAAATCCAAAGGCTCAAACTCCATCACTGGTGGCTTCTCAGGGGGAGGTGGCAAATAGGACACTGGTGTCTCCGGTGCTGCTTCAACTTCTGCATTTTCTTCATTCACTGCACTAACAAATTTATCACCTGCTATACATGCAGAAATTTCAGCACACACCACACAAAGGTTAGTGTTAGTAGAGTCAATACATATATCACAATAAACTGAATCAGTAAAGGTCCGAATGTCTGGAAATTCAGCACTCAATTCATCCACCCCATCACTCTCAACACATGCATTTGATTTAATTGAATCATCTACTTCCAAAGGTTCTTCATCATCCTCAAGCATGGTGAAGCAGATGTCCTCCTGATCCTCTTGATCCTCATTTTCTACGTTTCCTGAAAAGAATAAACCTGCATAACATTCTATACACAAAGCAGTGTCAGTACAATCAGTACATGCATTAGAATCAGGGGATTCAACACATAGTTCATCAACAGAAGTATTATCAAAATCATCCTCAGAGGTATTGTCAAGAATAACTTGTGAATCTGTATGTTCTTCAAGGGGGTGTGGAGTTAGTAGTGCAGCAGAGTTGGCGACAATTTGATCAATTAGAATGGACAACTTCTGAGACTCAGCTTCTCCTCTCCGATGGCTTTCAAGACTTTGTTCTGTCATTCGTTGAAGATTTGCTTGAAATTATGTCATATGTTGTTGCATCAGAGAAGCTAACTCATCCAGGCTGGGTTGGACTTCATTTACTCCAATCATGCAAAAATCACTACTAGACTCATAGCCTTCAGCAAAGTTAGGATAATATATGCATGGTGGTGGCTCGTAATCAACATAAGGCATATAACCTTGCATGTAATTATCCATGGCAGTACTAAGATTCATAACCAGACAAAGCAGCCATAACTAATTCAGCAATGAATTAAATTTTTTTTTTTATTTTTTTTTATTTTCTGTTAATAACAACAAGAGTCCCCGGCAACGGCGCCAATTTGACGCGCTGTCGCGCACGCATCAAAAGATGAGCGGTTAGTAAAAATGTAGTTTAGAATGCGACAACTCGGGTATCGTATCACAAGGACTCTCGTAATGTTATTATCACAGAAAATCAGTTTTCTCAGGGGGTTTTGGAATTCAAGTTAAACAAGGAAAACAAAGCAGAAAACTAATGTAAACTAAACAATTACCAATCAAACTAAGCGATCAACCTACTGCTTTCGGTTTCCCACTATCATCGGTTCATATAAATCCAAGCCCTAAGCGGATTCTAAACCCTTTTCGATTGTAACATCAATTAACAAGCGAAACCGACGTTACGAGACATATGTTCCTAATTCCGAATTAAGCAAACGGATTAAGCCCTTCGTGAATTAAGCAAACACGAATTGAACGCACACGAATTAAGCAAACGCGATTAAGTTTAGGAACACACAATCATCGAAACAAATCAACACCCATTCGATACAAACTGAATTAAGCAAACAGAGAATATAGAATAGATATTGAAAGAGAGTGGCAATTAAATCAGGAATTACATAACCTCAAGCGGCAGTGCGAACCGATTACAGCAGATTGATCAAGGAGACTAGTTCTCCATCAAAAACGCAAATCAACCAGAGAAATTCGAAAACAAGGATTAGCAAAAGATTCTTCTGTTCTGCCCTAAACAGCTATTTATAACTTTCAGAAACTGCGCATTCTCGCGAGGCGAATATTAAAATGGCGCCTTCTTGAATTTGTATTCTCGCGAGGCGAGTGTAATTATCGCGAGGCGAGTCTTCAAAACCTGGGTTGTCACAGCCGTGATGCCTATCACGGCCAGGCCGTGATGGTCTCTGTCTTCGGGTGCTTATCTGTCATGGCCGTGACCTTCATCACGGCCAGGCTGTGATGGTCTCTGTCTTCCAGGGGTTTCTCTTCACGCCCGTGATGGGTGTCACGGGATGACAGTAATGCTTGCTGACTTCAGGCTCGCGAGGCGAGCAATAGCTCGTGGGGCGAATCAGAGAACATGACTTTTCTGGCACTGGCTGGTCCTCACTCTCGCGGGGCGAGTATCTGCTCGCGTGGCGAGTGTTTCCAGATTGCAATTTCCATTGTTTCCTTCATTCCTTGGACTCTAAGTCAACCTGAAAACATGAAATAGCCATAAGTGCTTTATTTGACTCAAAAACTGGCTAAATAACCCTAAAACTACTTAAGGGACTCAAAACCCTGCTTGAGGACAATCAAGCCTAATTTGGGTGAAATCGAGATATAATTGGCACAAAACCACGGTCATACTAGTCATAAAACTAGATGAGCCAGAGGCTCATCAATGACCTAAAAAGTCCATTTGGGCTCTATTAGGGTCAAACAAGTCCATTTGGGCTCCATTAGGACCAAAGAAGTACAAATTGGCCCAGTTAGGTCCTATATGACCAAAAAAGTCCATTTGGGCTCTATTAGGATCACACAAGTCCATTTGGGCTCCAATAGGACCAAAGAAGTACAAATTGGCCCAGTTAGGTCCTATATGACCTAAAAAGTGCATTTCGGCCTTAATTGGGCTCAAACAAGTCCATTTGGGCTCCAATAGGACCAAAGAAGTACAAATTGGCCCAGTTAGGTCCTATATGACCTAAAAAGTCCATTTCGGCTCTATTAGGTTCAAACAAGTCCATTTGGGTTCCAATAGGACCAAAGAAGAACAAATTGGCCCAGTTAGGTCCTTTATGACCTAACAAGTCCATTTGGGCTCCATTAGGACCAAAGAAGTACAAATTTGCACAGTTAGGTCCTTTGTGACCTAACAAGTCCATATGGGCTCTATTAGGATCAAACAAGTCCATTCGGGATCTATTAGGATCAAACAAGTCCATTTGGCCTCCAATAGGACCAAAGAACTACAAATTGGCCCAGATAGGTCCTATATGACCTAAAAAGTCCATTTGGGCTCTATTAGGATCAAACAAGTCCATTTGGGCTCCAATAGGACCAAAGAAGTACAAATTGGCACAGTTAGGTCCTTTATGACCTAACTAGTCCATTTGGGCTCTATTACGATAAAACAAGTCTATTTGGGCTCTATTAGGACTTGTGTGATCCTATGACCTAACAAGTCCATTTGGGCTCTATTAGGACCAAAGAAGTACAAATTGGCCTAGTTAGGTCCTATATAACCTAAAAAGTCCATTTGGGCTCTATTAGGATCAAACAAGTCCATTTGGGCTATATTAGGACCAAAGTTGTACAAATTGGCCCAGTTAGGTCCTATATGACCTAAAAAGTCCATTAGGACCTATTTGGATCAAACAAGTCCATTTGGGCTCCAATAGGACCAAAGAAGTACAAATTGGCCCAATTAGGTCCTATATGACCTAAAAAGTCCATTTGGGCTCTATTAGGATCAAACAAGTCCATTTGGGCTCCAATAGTACCGAATAAGTACAAATCGGCACAGTTAGGTCCTTTATGACGTAACAAGTCCATTTAGGCTCTATTAGGATCAAACAAGTGGATTTGAGCTTTATTAGGATCAAACAACTGCATTTGGGCTCCAATAGGACCAAAGAAGTACAAATTGGCCCAGTTAGGTCCAATATGTCCTAAAAAGTCCATTTGGGTTCTATTAGGATCAAACAAGTCCATTTGGGCTCCAATAGGACCAAAGAAGTACAAATTGGTCCAGTTAGGTCCTATATGACCTAATAAGTCCATTTGGGCTCTATTAGGGTCAAACAAGTCCATTTGGGCTCCATTAGGACCAAAGAAGTACAAATTGACCCAGTTAGGTCCTATATAACCTAAAAAGTGCATTTTGGCTCTATTAGGATCAAACAAGTCTATTTGGGCTCCAATAGGACCAAAGAAGTACAAATTGGCCCAGTTAGGTCCTTTATGACCTAACAATTGCATTTTGGCTCTATTAGGACCTAACTGGGCCATTTGGTCTCTATTAGGTTCAAACAAGTCCATTTGGGCTCCAATTGGACCAAAGAAGTACAAATTGGCCCAGTTAGGTCCTATATGACCTAAAAAGTCCATTTGGGCTCTATTAGGATCAAACAGGTCCATTTGGGCTCCAATAGGACCAAAGAAGTACAAATTGGCCCAGTTAGGTCTTTTATGACCTAACAAGTCCATTTGGGCTCTAATAGGATCAAACAAGTCAATTTGGGCTCTATTAGGGTCAAACAAGTCCATTTGGGCTCCATTCGGGCCAAAGAATTACAAATTGGCCCAATTAGGTCCTATATGACCTAAAAAGTCCATTTGGGCTCTATTAGGATCAAACAAGTCCATTTGGGCTCTATTAGGGTCAAACAAGTCCATTTAGGCTCAATTAGGACCAAAGAAGTACAAATTAGCCCAGTTAGGTCCTATATGACCTAAAAAGTCCATTTGGGCTCTACTAGGATCAAACAAGTCCATTTGGGCTCCAATAGGACCAAAGAAGTACTAATTGGCACAGTTAGGTCCTATATGACCTAAAATGTCCAGTTGGGCTCTATTACGTTCAAACAAGTCCATTTTGGCCCAGATAGGTCCTATATGACCTAAAAAGTCCATTTGGGCTCTATTAGGATTAAACAAGTCCATTCGGGCTCCAATTGGACCAAAGAAGTACAAATTGGCCCAGTTAGGTCCTATATGACGTAAAAAGTGCATTTTGGCTCTATTAGGATAAAACAAGGCCATTTGGGCTCCATTAGGACCAAAGAAGTACAAATTGGCCCAGTTAGGTCATTTCTAACCTACCAAGTGCATTTTGGCTCTATTAGGACTTAACTGGGCCTTTTGGGCTCTATTAGGTTCAAACAAGTCCATTTGGGCTCCAATACGACCAAAGAAGTACAAATTGGCCTAGTTAGGTCCTATATGACCTAAAAAGTCCATTTGGGCTCTATTAGGATCAAACAGGTCCATTTGGGCTCCATTAGGACCAAAGAAGTACAAATTGGCCCAATTAGGTCCTAACAAGTCGATTTGGGCTTTATTATGATCAAACAAGTGCATTTGGGCTCCATTAGGACCAAAGAAGTACAAATTGGCCCAGTTAGGTCCTATATGTCCTAAAAATTCCATTTGGGCTCTATTAGGATCAAACAAGTCCATTTGGGCTCCAATAGGACCAAAGAAGTACAAATTGGCCCAGTTAGGTCCTATATGACCTAAAAAGTGCATTTTGGCTCTATTAGGATCAAACAAGTCCATTTGGGCTCCAATAGGACCAAAGAAGTACAAATTGGCACACTTAGGTCCTATATGACCTAAAATGTCCACTTGGGCTCTATTAGGTTCAAACAAGTCCATTTTGGCCCAGATAGGTCCTATATGACCTAAAAAGTCCATTTGGGCTCTATTAGGATCAAACAAGTCCATTTGGGCTCCAATTGGACCAAATAAGTACAAATTGGCCCAGTTAGGTCCTATATGACCTAAAAAGTGCATTTAGCTCTATTAGGATCAAACAAGTCCATTTGGGCTCCAATACGACCAAAGAAGTACAAATTGGCCAAGTTAGGTCCTATATGACCTAAAAAGTCCATTTGGGCTCTATTAGGATCAAACAAGTCCATTTGGGCTCCAATAGGACCAAAGAAGTACAAATTGGCCCAGTTAGGTCCTATATGACCTAAAAAGTGCATTTGGACTCCATTAGGATCAAACAAGTCCATTTGGGCTACAATAGGACCAAAGAAGTACAAATTGGCCCAGTTTGATCCTATATGACGTAAAAAGTGCATTTTGGCTCTATTACGATCAAACTAGTCCATTTGGGCTCCAATAGGACCAAAGAAGTACAAATTGGCCCAGTTAGGTCCTATATGACCTAAAAAGTGCATTTTGGCTCTATTTCAAACAAGTCCATTTGGGCTCCAATAGGACCAAAGAAGTACAAATTGGCCCAATTAGGTCCTATATGACCTAAAAAGTCCATTTGGGCACTATTAGGATCAAACAAGTCTTTTTGCGCTCCAATAGGACCAAAGAAGTACAAATTGGACCAGTTAGGTCCTATATGACCTAAAATGTCCTGTTGGGCTCTATTAGGATCAAACAAGTCCATTGGGGCTCTATTTGGTTCAAACAAGTACATTTGGCCTCCATTAGGACCAAAGATGTACAAATTGGCCCACTTAGGTCCTATATGACCTAAAAAGTGCATTTTGGCTCTATTAAGATCAAACAAGTCCATTTGGGCTCCAATAGGACCAAAGAAGTACAAATTGGCCCAGATAGGTCCTATATGACCTAAAAAGTCCATTTGGGCTCTATTATCAAACAGGTCCATTTGGGCTCCATTAGGGCCGAAGAAGTACAAATTGGCCCAGTTAGGTCCTTTATGACCTAAAATGTCCAGTTGGGCTCTATTAGGTTCAAACAAGTCCATTTTGGCCCAGATAGGTCCTATATGACCTAAAAAGTCCATTTGGGCTCTATTAGGATCAAACAAGTCCATTTGGGCTCCAATAGGACCAAAGAAGTACAAATTGGTCCAGTTAGGTCCTATATGACCTAAAAAGTGCATTTTGGCTCTATAAGGATCAAACAAGTTCATTTGGGCTCCAATAGGACCAAAGAATATTAGGATCAAACAAGTCCATTTGGGCTCCAATAGGACCAAAGAAGTACAAATTGGCCCAGTTAGGTCCTATATGACCAAAAAAGTGCATTTTGGCTCTATTAGGATCAAACAAGTCCATTTGGGCACCAATAGGACCAAAGAAGTTCAAATTGGCCCAGATAGGTCCTATATGACCTAAAAAGTCCATTTGGTATCTATTAGGATCAAACAAGTCCATTTGGGCTCCAATAGGACCAAAGAAGTACAAATTGACCCAGTTAGGTCCTATATGACCTAAAATGTCAATTTTGGCTCTGTAATGATCAAACAAGTCCATTTGGGCTCTATTAGGATCAAACAAGTCCATTTGGGCTCCAATAGGACCAAAGAAGTTCAAATTGGCCCAGATAGGTCCTATATGACCTAAAAAGTCCATTTGGGCTCTATTAGGATTAAACAATTCCATTTGGGCTCCAATAGGACCAAAGAAGTACAAATTGACCCAGTTAGGTCCTATATGACCAAAAATGTCCAGTTGGGCTCTATTAGGATCAAACAAGTCCATTTGGGATCCATTAGAACCAAAGAAGTACAAATTGACCCAGTTAGGTCCTATATGACCTTAAAAGTGCATTTTGGCCTTAATTGGGCTCAAACAAGTCCATTTGGACTCCATTAGGACCAAAGAAGTACAAATCGGCCCAGTTAGGTTCTATATGACCTAAAAAGCCCATATGGGCACTATTAGGATCAAACAAGTCCATTTGGGCTCCAATAGGACCAAAGAAGTACAAATTTGACCAGTTAGGTCCTATATGACCTAAAATGTCCTGTTGGGCTATATTAGGATCAAACAAGTCCATTGGGGCTCTATTAGGATCAAACAAGTACATTTGGTCTCCATTAGGACCATAGAAGTACAAATTGACCCACTTAGGTCCTATATGACCTAAAAAGAGCATTTCGGCTCTATTAGGGTCAAACAAGTCCATTTGGGCTCCAATAGGACTAAATAAGTACAAATTAGCCTAGATATGTCCTATATGACCTAAAAAGTCCATTTGGACTCTATTAGGATCTAACAGGTCCATATGGGCTCCATGAGGACCAAAGAAGTACAAATTGGCCTAGTTAGGTCCTTTATGACCTAAAATGTCCAGTTGGGCTCTATTAGGTTCAAACAAGTCCATTTTGGCCCAGATAGGTCCTATATGACCTAAAAAGTCCATTTGGGCTCTATTCGGATCAAACAAGTCCATTTGGGCTCCAATAGGACCAAACAAGTACAAATTGGCCCAGTTAGGTCCTATATGACCTAAAAAGTGCATTTTGGCTCTATAAGGATCAAACAAGTCCATTTGGGCTCCAATAAGACCAAAGAAGTACAAATTGGCCCAGTTAGGTCCTATATGACCTAAAAAGTCCATTTGGGCTCCATTAGGATCAAACAAGTCCATTTGGGCTCCAATAGGACCAAAGAAGTACAAATTGACCCAGTTAGGTCGTATATGGCCAAAAAAGTGCATTTTGGCTCTATTAGGATCAAACAAGTCCATTTGGGTTCTAATAGGACCAAAGAAGTTCAAATTGACCCAGATAGGTCCTATATTTCCTAAAAATTCCATTTGGGCTCTATTAGGATCAAACAAGTCCATTTGGGCTCCAATAGGACCAAAGAAGTACAAATTGGCCCAGTTAGGTCCTATATGACCTAAAATGTCCAGTTGGGCTCTATTAGGATCAAACAAGTCCATTTGGGATCCATTAGGACCAAAGAAGTACAAATTGGCCTGTCAGGTCCTATATGACCTTAAAAGTGCATTTTGGCCTTAATTGTGCTCACACAAGTCCATTTGGGCACCATTAGGACCAAAGATGTACAAATTGGCCCAGTTAGGTCCTATATGACCTAAAATGTCCATTTGGGCTCTATTAGGATCAAACAGGTCCATTTGGGTTCCATTAGGAACATAGAAGTACAAATTGACCCAGGTAGGTCCTTTATGACCTAAAATGTCCAGTTGGGCTCTATTAGGTTCAAACAAGTCCATTTTGGCCCAGATAGGTCCTATATGACCTAAAAAGTCCATTTGGGCTCTATTAGGATCAAATAAGTCCATTTGGGCTCCAATACGACCAAAGAAGTACAAATTGTCTCAATTAGGTCCTATATGACCTAAAAATTACATTTTGGCTCTATTAGGATCAAACAAGTCCATTCGGGCTCCAATAGGACTAAAGAAGTACAAATTGGCCCAGTTAGGTCCTATATGACCTAAAAAGTCCATTTGGGCTCTCTTAGGATCAAACAAGTCCATTTGGGCTCCAATAGGACCAAAGAAGTACAAATTGGCCCAGTTAGGTCCTATATGACCTAAAAAGTCCATTTGGGCTCCAATAGGACCAAAGAAGTACAAATTGGCCCAGTTAGGTCCTATATGACAAAAAAAGTCCATTTCCATTTGGGCACCAATAGGACCAAAGAAGTACAAATTGGCCCATTAGGTCCTATATGACAAAAAAAGTGTGTTTTTGATCTATTAGGATCAAACAAGTCCATTTGGGCTCCAATAGGACCAAAGAAGTTCAAATTGGCCCAGATAGGTCCTATATGACCTAAAAACTCCATTTGGGCTCTATTAGGATCAAACAAGTCCGTTTGGGCTCCAATAGGACCAAAGAAGTACAAATTGGCCCAGTTAGGTCCTATATGACCTAAAATGTCCAGTTGGACTCTATAAGGATCAAACAAGTCCATTTGGGCTGCAATAGGACCAAAGAAGTACAAATTGGACCAGTTAGGTCCTATATGACCTAAAATGTCCTATTGGGCTCTATTAGGATCAAACAAGTCCATTGGGGCTCTATTAGGATCAAACAAGTACATTTGGCCTCCATTAGGACCAAAGAAGTACAAATTGGCCCACTTAGGTCCTATATGGCCTAAAAAGAGCATTTTGGCTCTATTAGGATCAAACAAGTCCATTTGGGCTCCAATAGGACCAAAGAAGTACAAATTGGGCCAGATAGGTCCTATATGGCCTAAAAAGTCCATTTGGGCTCTATTAGGATCAAACAGGTCCATTTGGGCTCCATTTGGACCAATGAAGTACAAATTGGCCTAGTTAGGTCCTTTAGGACCTAAAATGTCCAGTTGGGCTCTATAAGGTTCAAACAAGTCCATTTTGGCCCAGATAGGTCCTATATGACCTAAAAAGTCCATTTGGGCTCTATTTGGATCAAACAAGTCCATTTGGGCTCCAATAGGACCAAAGAAGTACAAATTGGCCCAGTTAGGTCCTATATGACCTAAAATGTCCAGTTGGGCTCTATAAGGATCAAACAAGTCCATTTGGGCTGCAATAGGACCAAAGAAGTACAAATTGGACCAGTTAGGTCCTATATGACCTAAAATGTCCTATTGGGCTCTATTAGGATCAAACAAGTCCATTGGGGCTCTATCAGGATCAAACAAGTACATTTGGCCTCCATTAGGACCAAAGAAGTACAAATTGGCCCACTTAGGTCCTATATGGCCTAAAAAGAGCATTTTGGCTCTATTAGGATCAAACAAGTCCATTTGGGCTCCAATAGGACCAAAGAAGTACAAATTGGCCCAGATAGGTCCTATATGGCCTAAAAAGTCCATTTGGGCTCTATTAGGATCAAACAGGTCCATTTGGGCTCCATTTGGACCAAAGAAGTACAAATTGGCCCAGTTAGGTCCTTTAGGACCTAAAATGTCCAGTTGGGCTCTATATGGTTCAAACAAGTCCATTTTGGCCCAGATAGGTCCTATATGACCTAAAAAGTCCATTTGGGCTCTATTTGGATCAAACAAGTCCATTTGGGCTCCAATAGGACCAAAGAAGTACAAATTGGCACAGTTAGGTCCTATATGACCTAAAAAGTCCATTTGGGCTCTATTAGGGTCAAATAAGTCCATTTGGGCTCCATTAGGACCAAAGAAGTACAAATTGGCATAGTTAGGTCCTTTATGACCTAACAAGTCCATTTGAGCTCTATTAGGATCAAACAAGTCCATTGGGGCTCTATTAGGATCAAACAAGTCCATTTGGGCTCCAATAGGACCAAAGAAGTACAAATTGGCCCAGTTAGGTCCTATATGACCTAAAAAGTCCATTTGGGCTCTATTAGGATCAAACAAGTCCATTTGGGCTCCAATAGGATCAAAGAAGTAAAAATTGGCCCAGTTAGGCCCTATATGATCTAAAAAGTCCATTTGGGCTCTATTAGGATCAAACATGTCCATTTGGGCTCCAATAGGACCAAAGAAGTACAAATTGGTCCAGTTAGGTCCTATATGACAAAAAAAGTGCATTTTGGCTCTATTAGGATCAAACAAGTCCATTTGGGCTACAATAGGACCAAAGAAGTTCAAATTGGCCCAGATAGGTCCTATATGACAAAAAAAGTGCATTTTGGCTCTATTAGGATCAAACAAGTCCATTTGGGCTCCAATAGGACCAAAGAAGTTCAAATTGGCCCACATAGGTCCTATATGACCTAAAAACTCCATTTGCGCTCTATTAGCATCAAACAAGTCCGTTTGGGCTCCAATAGGACCAAAGAAGTACAAATTGGCCCAGTTAGGTCCTATATGACCTAAAATGTCCAGTTGGGCTCTATTATGATCAAACAAGTCCATTTGGGATCCATTAGGACCAAAGAAGTACAAATTGGCCCAGTTAGGTCCTATATGACCTTAAAAGTGTATTTTGGCCTTAATTCGGCTCAAACAAGTCTATTTGGGCTGCAATAGGACCAAAGAAGTACAAATTGGACCAGTTAGGTCCTATATGACCTAAAATGTCCTGTTGGGCTCTATTAGGATCAAACAAGTCCACTGGGGCTCTATTAGGATCAAACAAGTACATTTGGCCTCCATTAGGACCAAAGAAGTACAAATTGGCCCAGTTAGGTCCTATATGACCAAAAAGGTGCATTTTGGCTCTATTAGGATCAAACAAGTCCATTTGGGTTCCAATAGGACCAAAGAAGTTCAAATTGGCCCAGATAGGTCCTATATGACCTAAAAAGTCCATTTGGGCTCTATTAGGATCAAACAAGTCCATTTGGGCTCCAATAGGACCAAAGAAGTACAAATTGGCCCGGTTAGGTCCTATATGACCTAAAATGTCCAGTTGGGCTCTATTAGGATCAAACAAGTCCATTTGGGATCCATTAGGACCAAAGAAGTACAAATTGGCTCAGTTAGGTCCTATATGACCTTAAAAGTGCATTTTGGTCTTAATTGGGCTCAAACAATTCCATTTGGGCTCCATTAGGACCAAAGAAGTACAAATTGGCCCAGTTAGGTCCTATATGACCTAAAAATTCCTTTTGGGCTCTATCAGGATCAAACAAGTCCATTTGGGCACCAATAGGACCAAAGAAGTACAATTTGGCCCAGTTAGGTCATATATGACCTAAAAAGTGCATTTTGGCTCTATTAGGATCAAACAAGTCCATTTGGGCTCCAATAGGACCAAAGAAGTACAAATTGGCACAGTTAGGTCCTTTATGACCTAAAATGTCCAGTTGGGCTCTATTAGGTTCAAACAAGTCCATTTGGGATCCATTAGGACCAAAGAAGTACAAATTGGCCCAGTTAGGTCCTATATGTCCTTAAAAGTGCATTTTGGCCTTAATTGGGCTCAAACAATTCCATTTGGGCTCCATTAGGACCAAAGAAGTACAAATTGGCCCAGTTAGGTCCTATATGACCTAAAAATTCCTTTTGGGCTCTATCAGGATCAAACAAGTCCATTTGGGCACCAATAGGACCAAAGAAGTACAATTTGGCCCAGTTAGGTCCTATATGACCAAAAAGGTGCATTTTGGCTCTATTAGGATCAAACAAGTCCATTTGGGTTCCAATAGGACCAAAGAAGTTCAAATTGGCCCAGTTAGGTCCTATATGACCTAAAAAGTGCATTTTGGCTCTATTAGGATCAAAAAAGTTCATTTGGGCTCCAATATGACCAAAGAAGTACAAATTGGCACAGTTAGGTCCTTTATGACCTAAAATGTCCAGTTGGGCTCTATTAGGTTCAACCAAGTCCATTTTGGCCCAGATAGGTCCTATATGACCTAAAAAGTCCATTTGGGCTCTATTAAGATCAAACAAGTCCATTTGGGCTCCAATAGGACCAAAGAAGTTCAAATTATCCCAGATAGGTCCTATATGACCTAAAAAGTCCATTTGGGCTCTATTAGGATCAAACAGGTCCATTTTGGCTCCATTAGGACCAAAGAAGTACAAATTGACCCAGTTAGGTCCTTTATGACCTAAAATGTCCAGTTGGGCTCTATTAGGTTCAAACAAGTCCATTTTGGCCCAGATAGGTCCTATATGACCTAAAAAGTCCATTTGGGTTCTATTAGGATCATACAAGTCCATTTGGGTTCCAATAGGACCAAAGAAGTTCAAATCGACCCAGTGAGGTCCTATATGACCTAAAAAGTGCATTTTGGCTCTATAAGGATCAAACAAGTACATTTGGCCTCCAATAGGACCAAAGAAGTACAAATTGGCCCAGTTAGGTCCTATATGACAAAAAAAGGGCATTTTGGCTCTATTAGGATCAAACAAGTCCACTTGGGCTCCAGTAGGACCAAAGAAGTTCAAATTGGCCCAGATAGGTCCTATATGACCTAAAAACTCCATTTGGGCTCTATTGGATCAAACAAGTCCGTTTGGGCTCCAATAGGGCCAAAGAAGTACAAATTGGCCCAGTTAGGTCCTATATGACCTAAAATGTCCAGTTGGGCTCTATTAGGATCAAACAAGTCCATTTGGGATCCATTAGGACAAAAGAAGTACAAATTGGCCCAGTTAGGTCCTATATGACCTTAAAAGTGCATTTTGGTCTTAATTGGGCTCAAACAATTCCATTTGGGCTCCATTAGGACCAAAGAAGTACAAATTGGCCCAGTTAGGTCCTATATGACCTAAAAATTCCTTTTGGGCTCTATCAGGATCAAACAAGTCCATTTGGGCACCAATAGGACCAAAGAAGTACAATTTGGCCCAGTTAGGTCATATATGACCCAAAAAGTGCATTTTGGCTCTATTAGGATCAAACAAGTCCATTTGGGCTCCAATAGGACCAAAGAAGTACAAATTGCCACAGTTAGGTCCTTTATGACCTAAAATGTCCAGTTGGGCTCTATTAGGTTCAAACAAGTCCATTTGGGATCCATTAGGACCAAAGAAGTACAAATTGGCCCAGTTAGGTCCTATATGACCTTAAAAGTGCATTTTGGCCTTAATTGGGCTCAAACAATTCCATTTGGGCTCCATTAGGACCAAAGAAGTACAAATTGGCCCAGTTAGGTCCTATATGACCTAAAAATTCCTTTTGGGCTCAATTAGGATCAAACAAGTCCATTTGGGCACCAATAGGACCAAAGAAGTACAATTTGGCCCAGTTAGGTCCTATATGACCAAAAAGGTGCATTTTGGCTCTATTAGGATCAAACAAGTCCATTTGGGTTCCAATAGGACCAAAGAAGTTCAAATTGGCCCAGTTAGGTCCTATATGACCTAAAAAGTGCATTTTGGCTCTATTAAGATCAAACAAGTTCATTTGGGCTCCAATAGGACCAAAGAAGTACAAATTGGCACAGTTAGGTCCTTTATGACCTAAAATGTCCAGTTGGGCTCTATTAGGTTCAAACAAGTCCATTTTGGCCCAGATAGGTCCTATATGACCTAAAAAGTCCATTTGGGCTCTATTAAGATCAAACAAGTCCATTTGGGCTCCAATAGGACCAAAGAAGTTCAAATTATCCCAGATAGGTCCTATATGACCTAAAAAGTCCATTTGGGCTCTATTAGGATCAAACAGGTCCATTTGGGCTCCATTAGGACCAAAGAAGTACAAATTGACCCAGTTAGGTCCTTTATGACCTAAAATGTCCAGTTGGGCTCTATTAGGTTCAAACAAGTCCATTTTGGCCCAGATAGGTCCTATATGACCTAAAAAGTCCATTTGGGTTCTATTAGGATCATACAAGTCCATTTGGGTTCCAATAGGACCAAAGAAGTTCAAATCGACCCAGTTAGGTCCTATATGACCTAAAAAGTGCATTTTGGCTCTATAATGATCAAACAAGTCCATTTGGGCTCCAATAGGACCAAAGAAGTACAAATTGGCCCAGTTAGGTCCTATATGACAAAAAAAGGGCATTTTGGCTCTATTAGGATCAAACATGTCCACTTGGGCTCCAATAGGGCCAAAGAAGTACAAATTGGCCCAGTTAGGTCCTATATGACCTAAAATGTCCAGTTGGGCTCTATTAGGATCAAACAAGTTCATTTGGGATCCATTAGGACCAAAGAAGTACAAATTGGCCCAGTTAGGTCCTATATGACCTTAAAAGTGCATTTTGGCCTTAATTGGGCTCAAACAATTCCATTTGGGCTCCATTAGGACCATAGAAGTACAAATTGGCCCAGTTAGGTCCTATATGACCTAAAAATTCCTTTTGGGCTCTATCAGGATCAAACAAGACCCTTTGGGCACCAATAGGACCAAAGAAGTACAATTTGGCCCAGTTAGGTCATATATGACCTAAAAAGTGCATTTTGGCTCTATTAGGATCAAACAAGTCCATTTGGGCTCCAATAGGACCAAAGAAGTACAAATTGGCACAGTTAGGTCCTTTATGACCTAAAATGTCCAGTTGGGCTCTATTAGGTTCAAACAAGTCCACTAGGACCAAAGAAGTACAAATTGGCCCAGTTAGGTCCTATATGACCTTAAAAGTGCATTTTGGCCTTAATTGGGCTCAAACAATTCCATTTGGGCTCCATTAGGACCAAAGAAGTACAAATTGGCCCAGTTAGGTCCTATATGACCTAAAAATTCCTTTTGGGCTCTATCAGGATCAAACAAGTCCATTTGGGCACCAATAGGACCAAAGAAGTACAATTTGGCCCAATTAGGTCCTATATGACCAAAAAGGTGCATTTTGGCTCTATTAGGATCAAACAAGTCCATTTGGGTTCCAATAGGACCAAAGAAGTTCAAATTGGCCCAGTTAGGTCCTATATGACCTAAATAGTGCATTTTGGCTCTATTAGGATCAAACAAGTCCATTTGGGCTCCAATAGGACCAAAGATGTACAAATTGGCACAGTTAGGTCCTTTATGACCTAAAATGTCCAGTTGGGCTCTATTAGGTTCAAACAAGTCCATTTTGGCCCAGATAGGTCCTATATGACCTAAAAAGTCCATTTGGGCTCTATTAAGATCAAACAAGTCCATTTGGGCTCCAATAGGACCAAAGAAGTTCAAATTATCCCAGATAGGTCCTATATGACCTAAAAAGTCCATTTGGGCTCTATTAGGATCAAACAGGTCCATTTGGGCTCCATTAGGACCAAAGAAGTACAAATTGACCCAGTTAGGTCCTTTATGACCTAAAATGTCGAGTTGGGCTCTATTAGGTTCAAACAAGTCCATTTTGGCCCAGGTAGGTCCTATATGACCTAAAAAGTCCATTTGGGTTCTATTAGGATCATACAAGTCCATTTGGGTTCCAATAGGACCAAAGAAGTTCAAATTGACCCAGTTAGGTCCTATATGACCTAAAAAGTGCATTTTGGCTCTATAAGGATCAAACAAGTCCATTTGGGCTCCAATAGGACCAAAGAAGTACAAATTGGCCCAGTTAGGTCCTATATGACAAAAAAGGGCATTTTGGCTCTATTAGGATCAAACAAGTCCACTTGGGCTCCAATAGGACCAAAGAAGTTCAAATTGGCCCAGATAGGTCCTATACGACCTAAAAACTCCATTTGGGCTCTATTGGATCAAACAAGTCCGTTTGGGCTCCAATAGGGCCAAAGAAGTACAAATTGGCCCAGTTAGGTCCTATATGACCTAAAATGTCCAGTTGGGCTCTATTTGGATCAAACAAGTCCATTTGGGATCCATTAGGACCAAAGAAGTACAAATTGGCCCAGTTAGGTCCTATTTGACCTTAAAAGTGCATTTTGGCCTTAATTGGGCTCAAACAATTCCATTTGGGCTCCATTAGGACCAAAGAAGTACAAATTGGCCCAGTTAGGTCCTATATGACCTAAAAATTCCTTTTGGGCTCTATGAGGATCAAACAAGTCCATTTGGGCACGAATAGGACCAAAGAAGTACAATTTGGCCCAGTTAGGTCATATATGACCTAAAAAGTGCATTTTGGCTCTATTAGGATCAAACAAGTCCATTTGGGCTCCAATAGGACCAAAGAAGTACAAATTGGCACAGTTAAGTCCTTTATGACCTAAAATGTCCAGTTGGGCTCTATTAGGTTCAAACAAGTCCATTTTGGCCCAGATAGGTCCTATATGACCTAAAAAGTCCATTTGGGTTCTATTAGGATCATACAAGTCCATTTGGGCACCAATAGGACCAAAGAAGTACAATTGGACCCAGTTAGGTCATATATGACCTAAAAAGTGCATTTTGGCTCTATTAGGATCAGAGAAGTCCATTTGGGCTCCAATAGGACCAAAGAAGTACAAATTGGCACAGTTAGGTCCTTTATGACCTAAAATGTCCAGTTGGGCTCTATTAGGTTCAAACAAGTCCATTTTGGCCCAGATAGGTCCTATATGACCTAAAAAGTCCATTTGGGCTCTATTAAGATCAAACAAGTCCATTTCGGCTCCAATAGGACCAAAGAAGTTCAAATTATCCCAGATAGGTCCTATATGACCTAAAAAGTCCATTTGGGCTCTATTAGGATCAAACAAGTCCATTTGGGCTCCAATAGGACCAAAGAAGTACAAATTGACCCAGTTAGGTCCTATATGACCTAAAAAGTGCATTTTGGCTCCATAAGGATCAAACAAGTCCATTTGGGCTCCAATAGGACCAAAGAAGTACAAATTGGCCCAGTTAGGTCCTATATGACCTAAAAAGTCCATTTGGGCTCTATTAGGATCAAACAAGTCCATTTGGGCTCCAATAGGACCAAAGAAGTACAAATTGGCCCAGTTAGGTCATATATGACCTAAAAAGTCCATTTGGGCTCTATTAGGATCAAACAAGTCCATTTGGGCTCCAATAGGACCAAAGATTTACAAATTGGCCCAGTTAGGTCCTATATGACAAAAAAAGTGCATTTTTGCTCTATTAGGATCAAACAAGTCCACTTGGGCTCCAATCGGACCAAAGAAGTTCAAATTGGCCCAGATAGGTCCTATATGACCTAAAAACTCCATTTGGGCTCTATTAGGATCAAACAAGTCCGTTTGGGCTCCATTAGGACCAAAGAAGTTCAAATTGTCCCAGATAGGTCCTTTATGACCTAAAAAGTCCATTTGGGCTCTATTAGGATCAAACAGGTCCATTTGGGCTCCATTAGGACCAAAGAAGTACAAATTGGCCCAGTTAGGTCCTTTATGACCTAAAATGTCCAGTTGGGCTCTATTAGGTTCAAACAAGTCCATTTTGGCCCAGATAGGTCCTATATGACCTAAAAAGTCCATTTGGGTTCTATTAGGATCATACAAGTCCATTTGGGCACCAATAGGACCAAAGAAGTACAATTTGGCCAAGTTAGGTCATATATCACCTAAAAAGTGTATTTTGGCTCTATTAGGATCAAACAAGTCCATTTGGGCTCCAATAGGACCAAAGAAGTACAAATTGGCACAGTTAGGTCCTTTATGACCTAAAATGTCCAGTTGGGCTCTATTAGGTTCAAACAAGTCCATTTTGGCCCAGATAGGTCCTATATAACCTAAAAAGTCCATTTGGGCTCTATTAAGATCAAACAAGTCCATTTGGGCTCCAATAGGACCAAAGAAGTTCAAATTATCCCAGATATGTCCTATATGACCTAAAAAGTCCATTTGGGCTCTATTGGGATCAAACAGGTCCATTTGGGCTCCATTAGGACCAAAGAAGTACAAATTGGCCCAGTTAGGTCCTTTATGACCTAAAATGTCCAGTTGGGCTATATTAGGTTCAAACAAGTCCATTTTGGCCCAGATAGGTCCTATAAGACCTAAAAAGTCCATTTGGGTTCTATTAGGATCATACAAGTCCATTTGGGTTCCAGTAGGACCAAAGAAGTATCAATTGGCCCGGATAGGCCCTATATGACCTAAAAAGTCCATTTGGGCTATATTAGGATCAAACAGGTCCATTTGGGCTCCATTAGGACCAAAGAGTACAAATTGGCCCAGTTAGGTCCTTTATGACCTAAAATGTCCAGTTGGGCTCTATTAGGTTCAAACAAGTCCATTTTGGCCCAAATAGGTCCTATATGACCTAAAAAGTCCATTTGGGCTTTATTAGGATCAAACAAGTCCATTTGGGCTCCAATAGGACCAAAGAAGTACAAATTGACCCAGTTAGGTCCTATATGACCTAATAAGTGCATTTTGGCTCTATAAGGATCAAACAAGTCTATTTGGGCTCCAATAGGACCTAAGAAGTACAAATTGGCCCAGTTAGGTCCTATATGACCTAAAAAGTCCATTTGGGCTCTATTAGGATCAAACATGTCCATTTGGGCTCCAATAGGACCAAAGAAGTACAAATTGGCCCAGTTAGGTCCTATATAACAAAAAAAGTGCATTTTGGCTCTATTAGGATCAAACAAGTCCACTTGGGCTCCAATAGGACCAAAGAAGTTCAAATTGGCCCAGATAGGTCCTATATGACCTAAAAACTCCATTTGGGCTCTATTAGGATTAAGCAAGTCTATTTGGGCACCAATAGGACCAAAGAAGTACAAATTGGCCCAGTTAGGTCCTATATGACCTAAAATGTCCAGTTGGGCTCTATTAGGTTCAAACAAGTCCATTTTGGCCCAGATAGGTCCTATATGACCAAAAAAGTCCATTTGGGTTCTATCAGGATCATACAAGTACATTTGGGTTCCAGTAGGACCAAAGAAGTACAAATTGGCCCGGATAGGCCCTATATGACCTAAAAAGTCCATTTGGGCTCTATTAGGATCAAACAGGTCCATTTGGGCTCCATTAGGACCAAAGAAGTACAAATTGGCCCAGTTAGGTCCTATATGACCTAAAAAGTCCATTTGGGCTCTATTAGGATCAAACAAGTCCATTTGGGCTCCAATAGGACCAAAGAAGTACAAATTGGCCCAGTTAGGTCCTATATGACCTAAAAATTCCATTTGGGCTCTATTAGGATCAAGCAAGTCCATTTGGGCTCCAATAGGACCAAAGAAGTACAAATTGGCCCAGTTAGGTCCTATATGACAAAAAAAGTGCATTTTGGCTCTATTAGGATCAAACAAGTCCACTTGGGCTCCAATCGGACCAAAGAAGTTCAAATTGGCCCAGATAGGTCCTATATGACCTAAAAACTCCATTTGGGCTCTATTAGGATCAAACAAGTCCGTTTGGGCTTCAATAGGGCCAAAGAAGTACAAATTGGCCCAGTTAGGTCCTATATGACCTAAAATGTCCAGTTAGGCTCTATTAGGATCAAACAAGTCCATTTGGGATCCATTAGGACCAAAGAAGTACAAATTGGCCTAGTTAGGTCCTATATGACCTTAAAAGTGCATTTTGGCCTTAATTGGGCTCAAACAAGTCCATTTGGGCTCCAATAGGACCAAAGAAGTTCAAATTGTCCCAGATAGGTCCAATATGACCTAAAAAGTCCATTTGGGCTCTATTGGGATCAAACAGGTCCATTTGGGCTCCATTAGGACCAAAGAAGTACAAATTGGCCCAGTTAGGTCCTTTATGACCTAAAATGTCCAGTTGGGCTATATTAGGTTCAAACAAGTTCATTTTGGCCCAGATAGGTCCTATAAGACCTAAAAAGTCCATTTGGGTTCTATTAGGATCATACAAGTCCATTTGAGTTCCAGTAGGACCAAAGAAGTATAAATTGGCCCGGATAGGCCCTATATGACCTAAAAAGTCCATTTGGGCTATATTAGGATCAAACAAGTCCATTTGGGCTCCATTAGGACCAAAGAAGTACAAATTGGCCCAGTTAGGTCCTTTATGACCTAAAATGTCCAGTTGGGCTCTATTAGGTTCAAACAAGTCCATTTTGGCCCAAATAGGTCCTATATGACCTAAAAAGTCCATTTGGGCTTTATTAGGATCAAACAAGTCCATTTGGGCTCCAATAGGACCAAAGAAGTACAAATTGACCCAGTTAGGTCCTATATGACCTAATAAGTGCATTTTGGCTCTATAAGGATCAAACAAGTCTATTTGGGCTCCAATAGGACCTAAGAAGTACAAATTGGCCCAGTTAGGTCCTATATGACCTAAAAAGTCCATTTGGGCTCTATGAGGATCAAATAAGTCCATTTGGGCTCCAATAGGACCAAAGAAGTACAAATTGGCCCAGTTAGGTCCTATATAACAAAAAAAGTGCATTTTGGCTCTATTAGGATCAAACAAGTCCACTTGGGCTTCAATAGGACCAAAGAAGTTCAAATTGGCCCAGATAGGTCCTATATGACCTAAAAACTCCATTTGGGCTCTATTAGGATTAAACAAGTCCATTTGGGCACCAATAGGACCAAAGAAGTACAAATTGGCCTAGTTAGGTCCTATATGACCTAAAATGTCCAGTTGGGCTCTATTAGGTTCAAACAAGTCCATTTTGGCCCAGATAGGTCCTATATGACCAAAAAAGTCCATTTGGGTTCTATCAGGATCATACAAGTACATTTGGGTTCCAGTAGGACCAAAGAAGTACAAATTGGCCCGGATAGGCCCTATATGACCTAAAAAGTCCATTTGGGCTCTATTAGGATCAAACAGGTCCATTTGGGCTCCATTAGGACCAAAGAAGTACAAATTGGCCCAGTTAGGTCCTATATGACCTAAAAAGTCCATTTGGGCTCTATTAGGATCAAACAAGTCCATTTGGGCTCCAATAGGACCAAAGAAGTACAAATTGGCCCAGTTAGGTCCTATATGACCTAAAAAGTCCATTTGGGCTCTATTAGGATCAAACAAGTCCATTTGGGCTCCAATAGGACCAAAGAAGTACAAATTGGCCCTGTTAGGTCCTATAAGACCAAAAAAGTGCATTTTGGCTCTATTAGGATCAAACAAGTCCATTTGGGTTCCAATAGGACCAAAGAAGTACAAATTGGCCCAATTAGGTCCTATATGACCTAAAAAGTCCATTTGGGCTCTATTAGGATCAAACAAGTCCATTTGGGCTCCAATAGGACCAAAGAAGTACAAATTGGCCTGTTAGGTCCTATATGACCAAAAAGTGCATTTGGGCTCTATTAGGATCAAACAAGTCCATTTGGGCTCCAATAGGACCAAAGAAGTCAAATTGGCCCGTTAGGTCCTATAAGACCAAAAAGTGCATTTTGGCTCTATTAGGATCAAACAAGTCCATTTGGGCTCCAATAGGACCAAAGAAGTTCAAATTGGCCCAGATAGGTCCTATATGACCTAAAAACTCCATTTGGGCTCTATTAGGATCAAACAAGTCCGTTTGGGCTCCAATAGGGCCAAAGAAGTACAAATTGGCCCAGTTAGGTCCTATATGACCTAAAATGTCCAGTTGGGCTCTATTAGGATCAAACAAGTCCATTTGGGATCCATTAGGACCAAAGAAGTACAAATTGGCCTAGTTAGGTCCTATATGACCTTAAAAGTGCATTTTGGCCTTAATTGGGCTCAAACAAGTCCATTTGGGCTCCATTAGGACCAAAGAAGTACAAATTGGCCCAGTTAGGTCCTATATGACCTAAAAATTCCTTTTGGGCTCTATTAGGATCAAACAAGTCCATTTGGGCTCCAATAGGACCAAAGAAGTACAAATTGACCCAGTTAGGTCATATATGACCTAAAAAGTGCATTTTGGCTCTATAAGGATCAAACAAGTCCATTTGGGCTCCAATAGGACCAAAGAAGTACAAATTGGCCCAGTTAGGTCCTATATGACCTAAAAAGTCCATTTGGGCTCTATTAGGATCAAACAAGTCCATTTGGGCTCCAATAGGACCAAAGAAGTACAAATTGGCCCAGTTAGATCCTATATGACAAAAAAAGTGTATTTTGGCTCTATTAGGATCAAACAAGTCCACTTGGGCTCCAATAGGACCAAAGAAGTTCAAATTGGCCCAGAGAGGTCCTATATGACCTAAAAACTCCATTTGGGCTCTATTAGGCTCAAACAAGTCCGTTTGGGATCCAATAGGACCGAAGAAGTACAAATTGGCCCAGTTAGGTCCTATATGACCTAAAATGTCCAGTTGGGCTCTATTAGGATCAAACAAGTCCATTTGGGATCCATTAGGACCAAAGAAGTACAAATTGGCCCAGTTAGGTCCTATATGACCTTAAAAGTGCATTTTGGCCTTAATTGGGCTCAAACAAGTCCATTTGGGCTCCATTAGGACCAAAGAAGTACAAATTGACCCAGTTAGGTCCTATATGACCTAAAAATTCCATTTGGGCTCTATCAGGATCAAACAAGCCCATTTGGGCACCAATAGGACCAAAGAAGTACAATTTGGCCCAGTTAGGTCAAATATGACCTAAAAAGTGCATTTTGGCTCTATTAGGATCAAACAAGTCCATTTGGGCTCCAATAGGACCAAAGAAGTACAAATTGGCCCAGTTAGGTCCTTTATGAACTAAAATGTCCAGTTGGGCTCTATTAGGTTCAAACAAGTCCATTCTAGCCCAGATAGGTCCTATATGACCTAAAAAGTCCATTTAGGTTCTATTAGGATCATACAAGTCCATTTGGGTTCCAGTAGGACCAAAGAAGTACAAATTGGCCCGGATAGGCCCTATATGACCTAAAAAGTCCATTTGGGCTCTATTAGGATCAAACAGGTCCATTTGGGCTCCATTAGGACTAAAGAAGTACAAATTGGCCCAGTTAGGTCCTTTATGACCTAAAATGTCCAGTTGGGCTCTATTAGGTTCAAACAAGTCCATTTTGGCCCAGATAGGTCCTATATGACCTAAAAAGTCCATTTGGGGTCTATTAGGATCAAACAAGTCCATTTGGGTTCCAGTAGGACCAAAGAAGTACAAATTGGCCCGGATAGGCCCTATATGACCTAAAAAGTCCATTTGGGCTCTATTAGGATCAAACAGGTCCATTTGGGCTCCATTAGGACCAAAGAAGTACAAATTGGCCCAGTTAGGTCCTTTATGACCTAAAATGTCCAGTTGGGCTCTATTAGGTTCAAACAAGTCCATTTTGGCCCAAATAGGTCCTATATGACCTAAAAAGTCCATTTGGGCTTTATTAGGATCAAACAAGTCCATTTGGGCTCCAATAGGACCAAAGAAGTACAAATTGACCCAGTTAGGTCCTATATGACCTAATAAGTGCATTTTGGCTCTATAAGGATCAAACAAGTCTATTTGGGCTCCAATAGGACCTAAGAAGTACAAATTGGCCCAGTTAGGTCCTATATGACCTAAAAAGTCCATTTGGGCTCTATGAGGATCAAACAAGTCCACTTGGGCTTCAATAGGACCAAAGAAGTTCAAATTGGCCCAGATAGGTCCTATATGACCTAAAAACTCCATTTGGGCTCTATTAGGATTAAACAAGTCCATTTGGGCACCAATAGGACCAAAGAAGTACAAATTGGCCTAGTTAGGTCCTATATGACCTAAAATGTCCAGTTGGGCTCTATTAGGTTCAAACAAGTCCATTTTGGCCCAGATAGGTCCTATATGACCAAAAAAGTCCATTTGGGTTCTATCAGGATCATACAAGTACATTTGGGTTCCAGTAGGACCAAAGAAGTACAAATTGGCCCGGATAGGCCCTATATGACCTAAAAAGTCCATTTGGGCTCTATTAGGATCAAACAGGTCCATTTGGGCTCCATTAGGACCAAAGAAGTACAAATTGGCCCAGTTAGGTCCTATATGACCTAAAAAGTCCATTTGGGCTCTATTAGGATCAAACAAGTCCATTTGGGCTCCAATAGGACCAAAGAAGTACAAATTGGCCCAGTTAGGTCCTATATGACCTAAAAAGTCCATTTGGGCTCTATTAGGATCAAACAAGTCCATTTGGGCTCCAATAGGACCAAAGAAGTACAAATTGGCCCTGTTAGGTCCTATAAGACCAAAAAAGTGCATTTTGGCTCTATTAGGATCAAACAAGTCCATTTGGGTTCCAATAGGACCAAAGAAGTACAAATTGGCCCAATTAGGTCCTATATGACCTAAAAAGTCCATTTGGGCTCTATTAGGATCAAACAAGTCCATTTGGGCTCCAATAGGACCAAAGAAGTACAAATTGGCCCAGTTAGGTCCTATATGACCTAAAAAGTCCATTTGGGCTCTATTAGGATCAAACAAGTCCATTTGGGCTCCAATAGGACCAAAGAAGTACAAATTGGCCCTGTTAGGTCCTATAAGACCAAAAAAGTGCATTTTGGCTCTATTAGGATCAAACAAGTCCATTTGGGCTCCAATAGGACCAAAGAAGTTCAAATTGGCCCAGATAGGTCCTATATGACCTAAAAACTCCATTTGGGCTCTATTAGGATCAAACAAGTCCGTTTGGGCTCCAATAGGGCCAAAGAAGTACAAATTGGGGTCTATATGACCTAAAATGTCCAGTTGGGCTCTATTAGGATCAAACAAGTCCATTTGGGATCCATTAGGACCAAAGAAGTACAAATTGGCCTAGTTAGGTCCTATATGACCTTAAAAGTGCATTTTGGCCTTAATTGGGCTCAAACAAGTCCATTTGGGCTCCATTAGGACCAAAGAAGTACAAATTGGCCCAGTTAGGTCCTATATGACCTAAAAATTCCTTTTGGGCTCTATTAGGATCAAACAAGTCCATTTGGGCTCCAATAGGACCAAAGAAGTACAAATTGTCCCATTAGGTCATATATGACCTAAAAAGTGCATTTTGGCTCTATAAGGATCAAACAAGTCCATTTGGGCTCCAATAGGACCAAAGAAGTACAAATTGGCCCAGTTAGGTCCTATATGACCTAAAAAGTCCATTTGGGCTCTATTAGGATCAAACAAGTCCATTTGGGCTCCAATAGGACCAAAGAAGTACAAATTGGCCCAGATTAGATCCTATATGACAAAAAAAGTGTATTTTGGCTCTATTAGGATCAAACAAGTCCACTTGGGCTCCAATAGGACCAAAGAAGTTCAAATTGGCCGAGAGGTCCTATATGACCTAAAAACTCCATTTGGGCTCTATTAGGCTCAAACAAGTCCGTTTGGGATCCATAGGACAGAAGTACAAATTGGCCCAGTTAGGTCCTATATGACCTAAAATGTCCAGTTGGGCTCTATTAGGATCAAACAAGTCCATTTGGGATCCATTAGGACCAAAGAAGTACAAATTGGCCCAGTTAGGTCCTATATGACCTTAAAAGTGCATTTTGGCCTTAATTGGGCTCAAACAAGTCCATTTGGGCTCCATTAGGACCAAAGAAGTACAAATTGACCGTAGGTCCTATATGACCTAAAAATTCCATTTGGGCTCTATCGGATCAAACAAGCCCATTTGGGCACCAATAGGACCAAAGAAGTACAATTTGGCCCAGGTCAGATATGACCTAAAAAGTGCATTTTGGCTCTATTAGGATCAAACAAGTCCATTTGGGCTCCAATAGGACCAAAGAAGTACAAATTGGCCCAGTTAGGTCCTTTATGAACTAAAATGTCCAGTTGGGCTCTATTAGGTTCAAACAAGTCCATTCTAGCCCAGATAGGTCCTATATGACCTAAAAAGTCCATTTAGGTTCTATTAGGATCATACAAGTCCATTTGGGTTCCAGTAGGACCAAAGAAGTACAAATTGGCCCGGATAGGCCCTATATGACCTAAAAAGTCCATTTGGGCTCTATTAGGATCAAACAGGTCCATTTGGGCTCCATTAGGACTAAAGAAGTACAAATTGGCCCAGTTAGGTCCTTTATGACCTAAAATGTCCAGTTGGGCTCTATTAGGTTCAAACAAGTCCATTTTGGCCCGGTCCTATATGACCTAAAAAGTCCATTTGGGGTCTATTAGGATCAAACAAGTCCATTTGGGCTCCAATAGGACCAAAGAAGTACAAATTGGCCCGATAGGCCCTATATGACCTAAAAAGTCCATTTGGGCTCTATTAGGATCAAACAGTCCATTTGGGCTCCATTAGGACCAAAGAAGTACAAATTGGCCCATTAGGTCCTTTATGACCTAAAATGTCCAGTGCTCTATTAGGTTCAAACAAGTCCATTTTGGCCCTGGTCTATATGACCTAAAAGTCCATTTGGGCTCTATTAGGATCAAAAAGTCCATATGGGCTCATATGACCAAAAAGTCTGCCTAAAAGTTGGCCTATTAGGATTAAACAAGTCCATTTGGCTCCATTAGACCAAGAAGTACAAATTGACCGATTAGGTCCTATATGACCTAAAAAGTCCATTTGGGCTCTATTAGGATCAAACAGGTCCATTTGGGCTCCATTAGGACCAAGAAGTACAAATTGACCCGTTAGGTCATATATGACCTAAAAGTTTACTAGGATCAAACAAGTCCATTTGGGCTCCAATAGGACCAAAGAAGTACAAATTGGCCCAGTTAGGTCCTATATGACCTAAAAAGTCCATTTGGGCTCTATTAGGATCAAACAAGTCCATTTGGGCTCCAATAGGACCAAAGAAGTACAAATTGGCCCAGTTAGGTCCTTTATGACCTAAAATGTCCAGTTGGGCTCTATTAGGTTCAAACAAGTCCATTTTGGCCTAGATAGGTCCTATATGACCTAAAAAGTCCATTTGGGTTCTATTAGGATTATACAAGTCCATTTGTGTTCCAATACGACCAAAGAAGTACAAATTGGCTCGGATAGGCCCTATATGACCTAAAAAGTCCATTTGGGCTCTATTAGGATCAAACAGGTCCATTTGGGCTCCATTAGGACCAAAGAAGTACAAATTGGCCCAGTTAGGTCCTTTATGACCTAAAATGTCCAGTTGGGCTCTATTAGGTTCAAACAAGTCCATTTTGGCCCAAATAGGTCCTATATGACCTAAAAAGTCCATTTGGGCTCTATTAGGATCAAACAAGTCCATTTGGGCTCCAATAGGACCAAAGAAGTACAAATTGGCCCAGTTAGGTCCTATATGACCTAAAAAGTGCATTTTGGCTCTATAAGGATCAAACAAGTCCATTTGGGCTCCAATAGGACCAAAGAAGTACAAATTGGCCCAGTTAGGTCCTATATGACCTAAAAAGTGCATTTTGGCTCTATAAGGATCAAACAAGTCCATTTGGGCTCCAATAGGACCAAAGAAGTATAAATTGGCCCAGTTAGGTCCTATATGACCTAAAAAGTCCATTTGGGCTCTATTAGGATCAAACAAGTCCATTTGGGCTCCAATAGGACCAAAGAAGTACAAATTGGCCCTGTTAGGTCCTATAAGACCAAAAAAGTGCATTTTGGCTCTATTAGGATCAAACAAGTCCATTTGGGTTCCAATAGGACCAAAGAAGTTCAAACTGGCCCATATAGGTCCTATATGACCTAAAAAGTCCATTTGGGCTCCAATAGGACCAAAGAAGTACAAATTGGCCAAGTTAGGTCCTATATGACCTAAAATGTCCAGTTGGGCTCTATTAGGATCAAACAAGTCCTTTTGGGATCCATTAGGACCAAAGAAGTACAAATTGACCCAGTTAGGTCCTATATGACCTTAAAAGTGCATTTTGGCCTTAATTGGGCTCAAACAAGTCCATTTGGGCTCCAATAGGACCAAAGAAGTTCAAATTGTCCCAGATAGGTCCTATATGACCTAAAAAGTCCATTTGGGCTCTATTAGGATCAAACAGGTCCATTTGAGCTCCATTAGGACCAAAGAAGTACAAATTGGCCCAGTTAGGTCCTTTATGACCTAAAATGTCCAGTTGGGCTCTATTAGGTTCAAACAAGTCCATTTTGGCCTAGATAGGTCCTATATGACCTAAAAAGTCCATTTGGGTTCTATTAGGATTATACAAGTCCATTTGTGTTCCAATACGACCAAAGAAGTACAAATTGGCCCGGATAGGCCCTATATGACCTAAAAAGTCCATTTGGGCTCTATTAGGATCAAACAGGTCCATTTGGGCTCCATTAGGACCAAAGAAGTACAAATTGGCCCAGTTAGGTCCTTTATGACCTAAAATGTCCAGTTGGGCTCTATTAGGTTCAAACAAGTCCATTTTGGCCCAAATAGGTCCTATATGACCTAAAAAGTCCATTTGGGCTCTATTAGGATCAAACAAGTCCATTTGGGCTCCAATAGGACCAAAGAAGTACAAATTGGCCCAGTTAGGTCCTATATGACCTAAAAAGTGCATTTTGGCTCTATAAGGATCAAACAAGTCCATTTGGGCTCCAATAGGACCAAAGAAGTACAAATTGGCCCAGTTAGGTCCTATATGACCTAAAAAGTCCATTTGGGCTCTATTAGGATCAAACAAGTCCATTTGGGCTCCAATAGGACCAAAGAAGTACAAATTGGCCCTGTTAGGTCCTATATGACCCAAAAAGTGCATTTTGGCTCTATTAGGATCAAACAAGTCCATTTGGGTTCCAATAGGACCAAAGAAGTTCAAACTGGCCCAGATAGGTCCTATATGACCTAAAAAGTCCATTTGGGCTCCAATAGGACCAAAGAAGTACAAATTGGCCAAGTTAGGTCCTATATGACCTAAAATGTCCAGTTGGGCTCTATTAGGATCAAACAAGTCCTTTTGGGATCCATTAGGACCAAAGAAGTACAAATTGACCCAGTTAGGTCCTATATGACCTTAAAAGTGCATTTTGGCCTTAATTGGGCTCAAACAAGTCCATTTGGGCTCCATTAGGACCAAAGAAGTACAAATTGACCCAGTTAGGTCCTATATGACCTAAAAAGTCCATTTGGGATCTATTAGGATCAAACAAGTCCATTTGGGCACCAATAGGACCAAAGAAGTACAATTTGGCCCAGTTAGGTCATATATGACCGAAAAAGTGCATTTTGGCTCTATTAGGATCAAACAAGTCCATTTGGGCTCCAATAGGACCAAAGAAGTACAAATTGGCACAGTTTGTTCCTTTATGACCTAACAAGTCCATTTTGGCTCTATTAGGATCACACAAGTCGATTTGGGCTCCAATAGGACCAAAGAAGTACAAATTGGCCCAGTTAGGTCCTTTATGACCTAAAAAGTCCATTTGGGCTCTATCAGGATCAAACAGGTCCATTTGGGCTCCATTAGTACCAAAGTAGTACAAATTGGCCCAGTTAGGTCCTTTATGACCTAACAAGTCCATATGGGCTCTATTAGGATCAAACAAGTCCATTGGGGCTCTATTAGGATCAAACAAGTCCATTTGGGCTCTATTATGATCAAACAAGTCCATTTGGGCTCCATTAGGATCAAACAAGTCCATTTGGGCTCCATTAGGACCAAAGAATTACAATTGGGCCGTTAGGGGCAATTGGCCCAATTAGGTCCTAAATAGTTCATTTGGGCTCTATTTGGATCAAAGAAGTCCATTTTGGCTCCATTAGGACCAAAGAAGTACAAATTGACCCAGTTAGGTCCAATTTGACCTAAAAAGTCCATTTGTGCTCTATTAGGATCAAACAAGTCCATTTGGGCTTCATTAGGACCAAAGAAGTACAAATTGGCCCAGTTAGGTCCTATATGACCTAAAAAGTCCATTTGGGCTCTATTAGGATCAAACAAGTCCATTTGGGCTCCAATAAGACCAAAGAAGTACAAATTGGACCAGTTAGGTCCTATATGACCTAAAATGTCCTGTTGGGCTCTATTAGGATCAAACAAGTCCATTGGGGCTCTATTAGGATCAAACAAGTACATTTGGCCTCCATTAGGACCAAAGAAGTACAAATTGGCCCACTTCGGTCCTATATGTCCTAAAAAGTGCATTTTGGCTCTATTAGGATCAAACAAGTCCATTTGGGTTGTCGCAACCAAAAATTACGGCAGGGACGGCGATAAAAAGAAATTTTAAGGAAAAGTAGAGTCGCCACCAATTTTATTTAACTTAGGAAAAATTGGAAAACCCTAAAAAAACGGTCTTTGAAACTAAGCCGAGTTCGGGAGTCGGTTACGAGTAGGGAAGGTGTTAGGCACCCTACATCGCCCATCCTACGAATGGTACCTTGAATTAATCGTGCAAAATTAAATTATTTATTTGTTTACCCCAAAAATATTTGGGAGGAAGGATTTGTTTAGTTATTAATATTTTCTTTATTTTTATGTTCCTTTATTCGTTTTTTTTAATTTTTTTTAAAAAAATAAAATAAAAATATTATTGATAAATCCTAAATGAGGTTGAACACAGCACATAAGTCCATAGTGCCACCTCAAAACTAGGGGATTGAGCACGACACTTGTCATAGAGCAATAAAAAAAACATCAAATAAATTCTTAATTGATTATCCACATTAGATAAATTAAAAGAATACAAAAAATAATGGGAAAATTAATTTTAGCTTGACGAGATGATTGGTCCCGCTCCTACGTATTCCCTACTTCGATGGGGAAACTCAAAGCCACGTAGTTCTTGTAGAAAATATTTCCTTTTGTTGATCGTTTTTATTTTTTATGAAAAGGTTTTCTTTTATTTTAATAAAAAGGTTTTTTTTATATATATGTATATTTCTTTTTTTGTTTTATCGAGGACTCCTAAACGAGGTAGAACATGACAGATGCGTTCACAGAGCTATCTCGTATCTAAGGAATTGAGTGTGGAACTCTCACAAAACAATCCCCAAATAATTATTCTCAAGTGTTTCGTTTTATTATATTTTATTTATTTACTTTAACAAAATCAAGCCATAAGAAAATAATGAAAAAAAATCAGATTCCAATGTTTTTTAGCCCAGTTATTTTTAGTTTGTCAGACTCACTTACTTGGGCCATTCAGCCAACCAACCAGCCCAATAATCAAAGTTTATCATTTGATTTAAGTTTATGAAGAAATAACAAAAAAGAAAGGAATGAAATAAAATAAAATAATAGCAAAAAGCAAAAATGAAATAAACTACTAAATGTTGATAGATGTATCAGAACGAATGACGTTGGGATGATACCCAAACGAAACGAGAGGCCCTTCTCCCTCACCTTCACCTTCACCGCACACAAGATCGAAGAAGTGGGAGCAGCGGCGGCCTTGGTCACCCCGAGCGATGGCGGCGGCGGTCAAGGACGGCGGCGCGGCTAGGGACATCGGTGCGGCGAGGCAGCGAGAACGGACGGAGGTGCGGTTCGTGGATCACAAGAACGCTCGTGGTGGCTGAGACGGTAGTGGATCCGGGTCCGGGCGAGCTGCTGTGGTGTGGTCTTTGGCGGCGCGAGGAGGGACGGCAGAAAGAGACCTGATCCGAGTCGTGGTGTGCGTGGGTCCCGAGTCACGCGAGGTGGCGGAGCTTGGAAGATGAGAGGTGGTGGACTGCTTCTAGAGGAAAGGAGAAGATGAAGTTTGAAGGGAGAGTAATTGGTTTGATGGATGAAGGAAGAAGGTAAGGAAAGAAAATGAGATCTGAAAAAACTGGTTCCTGGTGAAGAAGAAGAAAAGCCACGCGAAAAAACATAAACAGAATGGGAAGAGGAAAGCCAACCAAGAAAAACCGGATCGTTTTTCTGATCTGTGTTATGCTTTTTATAATGCCCATTCCTCTCATCTTGATCCTAAAATCCCGCCAAGATTAGGATTGCTATCTGATCCTAAAAATATGTCCAGTATCTCTGATTTGAAAATTAAATTCAAATTCAAAATAAAGTGGTTGCTAGGGAGGATGATGATATGGTTTTAATCATTTTATTATTTTTATTTTTATTTCCTTTGCAAAATTTTTTATTTTATTATTATTATTATTATTTTTTATTATTATTTTTTTTTTGAAATTTTTGGTGAACCCGGTCAAAATGGGGTGTTCACAGTTGCCCCTCTTTACTTGTTCATTACAAGAATACATGAAAAAAAGAACGATTTTTCATGTGGTAATAGTAAGGAACTAGTAAAGAAAATGAACTCACATTTTAGCCGGGATGGGAAAACAGGCTGGAGAAGATTAAGCTTTAGAGCTTGGAAAATAAAAGTGACAGGTGATCCTCAGAGTTCGAAAAATAAAATGCAGTGGACCTCACAGTGAGCCTCAGAGCTCGGAAAATAAATTGCAGTGGGTCTCATATCCCAAAAATAAAATGCAGTGAGCCTTAGAGCCCAAAAATAAATTTGCAATGAGCCTCAGAGCCCAAAAATAAATTCGGAGTGAGCCTCAGAGCTCGAAAAATAAATTGCAGTGGGCCTCAGATCCCAAAAATAAAATGCAGTGAGCCTCAGAGCTCGAAAAATAAATTGCAGTGGGCCTCAGATCCCAAAAATAAATTTGCAGTGAGCCTCAGAGCTCGAAAAATAAATTGTTGTGGGCCTCAGATCCCAAAAATAAATTCGCAGTGAGCCTCCGAGCTCGAAAAATAAATTGCAGTGGGCCTCAGATCCCAAAAATAAAATGCAGTGAGCCTCAGAGCTCGAAAAATAAATTGCAGTGGGCCTCAGATCCCAAAAATAAAATGCAGTGAGCCTCAGAGCTCGAAAAATAAATTGCAGTGGGCCTCAGATCCCAAAAATAAAATTAATGGTGAGCCTCAGAGCTCGAAAAATAAATTTGCAACGGGCCTCAGATCCCAAAATAAAATACAGTGAGCCTCAGAGCTCGAAAAATAAATTGCAGTAGGCCTCAGATCCCAAAAATAAAATTAATAGTGAGCCTCAGAGCTCGAAAAATAAATTTGCAACGGGCCTCAGATCCCAAAATAAAATGATGGTAATTTACTTTTTCTTAAAAACTTTTCTTTTACCTTTGTCTCGATTACAACTGAATCACACGCTCCATTAAAAGACTTCAACCGATCAAACCTTTGTTTATCAACAACTCTGAGTCAGTGTCTTTTGATTAGAGGGGCTTCTTTTACAAAGCAGTGGAAACACATAGAGCGACTATTTCCTTCAAGACTAGGACTCGTGGAGACTTTCATTATTGCTTTCCTTTTCTCCTCATTGTGCACCGTTATCTTTCTTATTGACTTTGAAATGCTGGGCTTTTTTTGGTTCAAACCATTCGTTGAAGTAACCATTAAAATTATCCAATCATACCATTAAACTTAAATTTACTTAAATTGAGACATGATTTCAATGCGCAAGCATGATTTAAGCACAAAAATAATGGATGAATAAAATCCTTGCCTTAATATGAGAATTTACATTGCACACAAGGAAATTGGAAAGAAAAAGAGGAAATACAAAGGGGTGTATGGGAATTGTGCGAAAAGGGATAATGGAAAGAAAACCCCATAAGAATTTGCCCTAGTATTGGTTCCTTGATCCTCTTAACTAATTCCCACCAACTGTTTGACGTCGCAGATCCTGGTCTCAGCTTCCACATACATCCTTTCATTAACATTTCAATGATTTTCTTTGCCCCATTGTAGCCAGTCATAAACAAAATTGCCCCAGTGTAGCCAGTTATGAGCAAAATTGCCCCAGTGTGGTGAATATTAAGATATCTCTTAAACTGCCCTTGCGGGTTTTCAGCCTAAGATTCAGCTTCTTTGTCCTAATTTTTGCTTAGGTCGCCCTTTCGGGTTTTCAACCTAACGGACTTCTCTCTCTCTCTCTCTCTTTTTTATGCCCTAACTTTTGCTTAGGCCGCCCTCGCGGGTTTTCGACCTAACGGACTTCTTTTTTTTTTTTTTATGCCCTAACTTTTGTTTAGGTCGCCCTCGCGGGTTTTCGACCTAACGGGCTCTCCCTTTTTTTTCTTCTTTTTTTTTTATCAGGCATAGAACTTTTTCACGGTATCAAAGTTTACAGGTCTCGGTAGCTCCCGTCCGTTTTCATCTGTTAGGACCAAGGCTCCGCCTGAGTATGCCTGCTTTACTATATATGGCCCTTCATAATTGGGTGCCCATTTTCCTCGGGCATCTTCTTGGTTGGGAAGTATTTTCTTTAACACCAAATCACCTGGTTGAAACTCTCTATGACGGACTTTCTTATTAAAGGCTTTAGCCATTCTTCTTTGATATAGTTGTCCATGACAAAGGGCCACCAATCTTTTTTCCTCAATCATGTTTAACTGATCATATCGAGCTTTTACCCATTCTGATTCTTCCAAGTCAGCTTCCATCAGCACTCTTAATGAAGGGATTTCAACTTCTATAGGAGAAACAGCTTCCATTCCATACACCAATGAGAAAGGCGTTGCCCCGATTTCTTGATCGTATATTGGTACGATCTACGCGTGCAAAGTATATGACAACATTTCATGCCAATCCTTATAATTTACGACCATTTTAGCAACAATTTTCTTGACATTCTTGTTGGCCGCTTCTCTACGCCCGTTCATCCGAGGTCTATATGGGGTGGAATTATGGTGCTTGATTTTGAAAGTCTATAATAACTTCTTTACATCCGCCCCATTAAGATTGGCGGCATTATCTCGTAATGATTCTTTACGGTATTCCATAGCGACAAATAATATCCTTTTTTAGGAACTTGGTAAACACCTTTTGAGTTATATTGGCATATGATGCTGCTTCTACCCATTTAGTGAAGTAATCTATTGCAACCAGGATGAAGCGATGTCCGTTTGAAGCCTTGGGATTGATTGGTCCAATGACGTCTATTCCCCACATGGAAAATGGCCATGGAGACACCAGATTGTGTAGTTGGAACGGTGGAGCTTTGATCTGATCTGCATATATTTGGCATTTACGGCATTTTCGGACATACTCCAGACAATCGGCTTCCATTGTTAGCCAATAGTGACCATTTCGTAGGATCTTGCGTGCCATCATGTGACCATTGGCATGTGTTCCACATATCCCTTCGTGAACTTCCGTCATGATAGTCCGAGCTTCACGAGCATCAACACAACTTATGAGGACCCCATCATAGTTCCTCTTATATAGAATTTCGCCATCTAAGTAAAAGGACATTGATAATCTACGAATCGTCCTCTTGTTTACTTCATTTGCTCCAGCTGGGTACGTTCTACTCTTCATATATTGCTTGATGTCATGATACCAAGGATTACCATCGAGCTCTTCTTCCACATGTGCACAGTATGCTGGCTCATCTTGTACCTTCACTTGAATAGGCTGGATGGTGGTATGGAGACCCAGCTTGGTCATAGCGGCTAATGTGGCTATAGCATCCGCAAATTGATTCTTGTCTCGAGTCAAGTGCGAGAAAGTAATCTCATCAAACTTTGCAACTAACTGAGTCAAGTATTTCTGATACGGGATAAGCTTGGGATCTTTAGTTTGCCATTCGCCGTTGACTTGATAAATGATTAAGGCTGCATCTCCAAAGACCTTTAGCTGTTTTATTCCAAGACCAATTGCTGCTTGTAATCCACTTTCACATGCTTCATACTCAGCAATATTGTTGGTGCATTCGAATTGAGCTTAACGACCCACTGGGTATTGCTTGCCCTCCGGAGAGACAACCACCGCTCCTATGCCGCTTCCATGCATATTAACTGCTCCATCAAAATACATCTTCCACATATCATCTTCCTCTGTTTCACCTTCTTCTAATGACAGTTCTCTCCATCGGGGAACTCGGATATAATTGGCTGTCCTCCCTCAATAGGGTTTTCAGCTAAGTGATCAGCAATTGCACTTCCCTTAACGGATTTCCGGTCACATACTTAATATCGAATCGATAATATCATTTGCCACTTTGAGACCCTTAATGATATGTGAGGACTTTCAAAGATGTACTTCAAAGGGTCCATTCGAGAGATTAACCAAGTGGTGTAGTATAACATGTATTGCCTGAGTCTCTTGGAGGTCCATACCAATGCGCAACAAGTCTTCTCAATTGCCATGTATCGGGCTTCGCAGTTATTAAACTTCTTGCTCAGATAGTAAATTGCATGTTCTCTCTTGCCAAACTCGTCATATTGCCCCAACATTGCCCCCATTAAGGTTGGGAGGATCGTGAGATACAGTATCAAAGGACGACCTTGAGTGGGCGGCACCAACACTGGTGGGTTTAATAGGTATGCCTTTATTTTGTCAACGGCTTCCTGACATTCCTCATTCCATCTCCCCGAATTATTCTTCTTTAATAGCTTGAAAATAGGCTCACACGTGCTTGTCAAGTTAGCAATGAATCGGGCAATGTAATTTAATCTCCCTAGAAAACCCCATACTTCTCGTTCATTCTTAGGAGTTGGCATGTCCCTGATCGCCTTTGCCTTTTCTGGCTGCACTTGTATTCCTTCCCTGTTGACCACAAAACCCAGCAATTTCCCAGTTGAGGGTCCAAACACACATTTTGTGGGATTGAGTCTCAGATTGTACTTCCTTAATCTCTCAAATAACTTATGCAAAACTGCTACATGACTTTCCCCCTCCTTAGACTTAGCCACTATGTCATCCACATATACCTCTATTTCCTTGTGCATCATATCATGGAACAATGCTACCATAGCACGCTGGTAGGTAGCTCCGGCATTCTTCAGCCCAAAAGGCATTACTCTGTAACAAAAAGTTCCCAAGGGGTGATGAAAGTCGTCTTCTCTTTGTCATCGACGTCCATGAGAATCTGATTGTATCCCGAATACCCATCCATGAAAGAGAATCTGTGGTTCCTTGCTGTGCTGTCTACGAGGACATCAATATGAGGCAATGAGAAGTCATCCTTCGGACTTGCTTTGTTCAGATCTCTGTAATCCACACACATTCTTACTTTTCCATCCTTATTTGGTACTGGTACGACATTATCAACCCATTCTGGGTGTCTCGACACTTCCACAAACCCAGCTTCTAACTGTTTCGTTACCTCTTCTTTGATCATTAGTGACATATCCGGATGCATCCTCCTCAACCTTTGTTTCTTCACCACCGTATCTAGGTACAGTGGGATTTTATGTGATGCTATCTCTGGATCCAATCCTGGCATATCTTTGTAGGACCATCCAAACACATCAAGGTACTCCTTAAATAGCGCGACCATTTCTGCACGTTCTGGATTATCCACTATTTTCAACTCCTTCTTGTCTTCCTCGGTCCCCATATTAATCACTTCTATAACTTCATCATTTGCAGTGAACCCATTTTCTGAGCGCTCTACTGACTTTGTAAATTCCTCAATGGCTTCTTCTTCCTCACTAATCCCAGAATCGTCTTCGTCAACAGCCGCAAGGGAATCGGTAAATGAGGTTTCAAGGTTCCTTTTGTGAGACAAACCTTCGACGGTGGTGAGGTTCTCGAAAGAAAATGTTTGAAACAAGAGAAATATAGGCAAGGATATCATTCAAGAAATGAAATACAATTGATATAAGATAAAGGGTAGGGAAGGAAGACACCAAGGAAAATGCTGAAAAATCATACTAACTCATTTTATTCATTTCTCAACCAAAGTAAACATCGGTTTATACGAGATACAAAAGGTAATTACTTCATGGAAGTAACATCAAAAAATGGTTCAGACTGCCAATTGCTAAGGACCCCATTGTCGTAGAGAGATAAATAACAGGGTTTCTTGCTTGCTCCTCTTCAAGTGCACCGATAGTGAAATGAGGGGAAGTCAACTTTTTGGCGAGATCACTTGATTGATGCTAAGAAAGTATCTCTCAAGTGGGGGATATAATCAAATTCCTATCTTTCTTCTTTCTTGCCTCTCGAGAGTCAGTACTTCATATCTTTTGCTAGAGAAGGATTGTATCCTAGTCCATGTCTTCCATCTCTTGTAACTGCTGCAATCGGTTGAGGGATCCCCTGGAGGCTTGCCCCTAGGCCTCTTCCTTTATGATACCCATTCCTTTCCATTATACGGACTGCCACTTCATTCACATTTTGCATTGGCAGCTCCTCCTTCTTGCTCTCTGGCTTAAGGATTTCAAAACTACGTAGGGAATCATCCTCGACTTGCTCTGCACTTTCTACGTATGGTACCGAAATAGGTTTTGAAAGCATGATTTCCTCTTCACCGCGGATGGTAATTCAGCCCCATCCTGAATATATTTCAAACACTGATGCAATGTTGATGGAACAACACCAGCTTCATGAATCCAAGGCCTTCCTAGGAGCATGGTATAAGTTGGCTGGATCTCCATGACTTGAAAGAGAACGCGGAAACAACTAGGCCCTACTTCGAGGGGCAGAG